>OU343220.1:318248594-318801522 GCA_910596185.1 Chrysanthemum makinoi | reverse complement strand
TAAGGATCACACTCAAAGTACTTTTCGATCTATCGTTTCACCTAAACTCATTACTCTTCCGCTATCTAGATCACTCATTATTTCTCACATGATCCCTCACATCTAGACTTAGAAATCTTTCGATTATGGCAAAATTGATCATAATCATCCTTACCTCAAAATTGGTCGAAATGGATCAAATTCTAGTTCTTCCACCTTAAAACCTTTAGGATCTTCTCCAAAACATTATCCTAAGTCGCTATCTGATCACTAGGATCATTTAGCTCCATTTGACACTCTCAAGATTTTAGTGTCATCTTTTTTCATTCATTGGTACTTACGAAAGTTCCAATTTCTTCCATATAAGGCAATCATTAGCTACATCACTCATTGCCCTTGAACATTTAAGTACCCTTCCGTTTAAAGACACTTAGGAGAACTGAAACACTCAAAAAGGTATAGGATTTAGACCTTTCAAACATCACTTCTATCCTTTCCTAGCTGCTGAGAGCCGGATCCCTAGGATTAGCCTAGACGGATCCCCCATTGGTGGGAACCGTAGGATCCGGGTGACAGATTTATGTCAACTCTTGCTCGAACAATCATTTCAAGCTCACCTTGCTAACTTGAACACTCCACCTCATCCTAATTAAATCCCTAGATCAGTAAAACTCTGAAGTTGACTCTTGTGCATGCTAATCATCACATTCCAAAGGATATTAGAGACTTAAGTCTTGAATGCTCTTGCCAAATCCTTCCCTTTATAAGTCATCTTGCTAGAATCCCTTAGTCATCAAACACAACATAATTCTCAGCATTTAGAAACCTTTTCCTTAGTCATTTCATTATGAGGAAAGCTCCTAGTGCTGACTCATCCAACCAAGAACCACCCAAGAAACTTGCTCGTGTTGTACATGAAATTTCCTCAACCGAATCATTTTCGGTTAAACCCACAAATGGTAGGATTTCCCATCCACCGAATCATCATTCGTAAGAGATAATAGTGCTAGAATCTCACCTCAACAAACCCATTCAACAATTGCCAAAAGAACCGCAATAATTAGCATTAAACCTTTTAGGTTAGAAAAGGGATCATCGAGCTCTAAACCAAACGTACCTAGTTCTATCAAAACGTCTAAACCTTCATTCCTAGAGCATGGACTACACTCCTTCACCGAGCCTCTCTCTCACCCAAATCTCTATTCATTAGAGCATTCACCACCGAGAACTTCCCATTCACCAACCTTCTCGTTAAAACGGGAACCACCTACATCACCAACTAGTCCATCGTTGGAAACAAGGAACCACCAAGGACTTGATCATATGGAGGAATTTCCATTACCACCACTCTCATTCCTAGTAGAACCTTAATCCTAAATTACTCAATGTACCTCCACCATCATTTGTAGAACGTCCTCAAAACATCCTGTTCCTAATCAAGACAATAATTGCTCTAATCACTCAAGGACTTGTTCAAGAAGTACAAAATGAGTTGCATTTCATGTTTAATCATATTCTTGAAAGATTGGACCAAATCAACAAGTCTACTCATCCCTAGACTCAAGCAAATTGTTGCTTCTTAAGCTTTGGTCACTTATTAGTATTAGTAGAATATGGCTCAATCATTCTCTTAGTTTTTAGAGATTTGTTGATCATCTCTTATGTTTTATTGAATGATAGTTTACTTGCCATATTGCATTGAGTATATGTTTGTTGGTTGAATACATATCTCATTTTGATGTTAACATTACTTGTTACATCACCATTGCTGAATTTAATCATCAGCTATACGGATCCCTCAAAATTTCCTAGACGGATCCCTACTAGGAGGGAACCGTGAGACAGAAAACTATTTTTCTACTAACTTGGATCACATATGCACGAAATTGTGCATTATACTTGTTTTCTAACCTTTGTTTTGTAGTTATTCAATCTACACTTGAAGCCTTTGACACCCTAAAGCTAGGGGAGCTTTGTGTCAAAACAATACATTGCAAATTACTTGCAATATTAGGATTACATTTCTCGACATCCCTTTGCAAAATTTCAATCATCAAGGGGGAGCACATTCGTCACTTAGACGAAATCTTTTGCAAACTTAGTTGCAAACAAACTAGCTTATTATTACTTTCTTGACGCCCTTACATAGGGATGGACTCGTCAAGGGGGAGTAAAGACGAGATCAGTTCCCGTTACCTACTCTCTATTTTTTTCTTTCACATGTTTTTTCTAAAAACAATGTGTTAGTTTCCTTTTGAAGCTCTTTTTGTTTCGACAAAAAGGGGGAGAAGAAAGTAAAAACTACAAATTCAAACTTTTACGAATTTTAGCTTTTCCTTAAAATAATTTTATGTTTTGTCATCAACAAAAAAGGGGAGATTGTTAATACAAATAAGCCGTAAAAACGTTTATTTATATTTTACGATCTTCTAATGTTTTGTCGATAACAAACGTAAAATCATTTTAACGAAACAAATAAAATACGTAAACGGTTTGAACTAATAGTTTCTAACATATTCACATTTTCACATAAAACACTAAAACAAGTATAAGTGATTTTATGATTTAATATCACATATGTACAACAACTAGTGTTTACATATTTGGGTAAAATATACACATAACTAGTATGTAGTATATTGGGTAATATAAATGGGTAGAAACTTAAGTATCATAACCCATTAGGCAAATACATTGAATGTAGTTGGGTACAACCCAAAGCCCATGACTCATGGAGCTTGACCCATAACCCATGGTATTGACCCATACCCAATGTTTATATACATTGAACCCTTGGTGAGCACTCAAGAGATACATTGTATCTAGCTAAAGACCCATGGATCAACCCATAACCCATGACCCATAACCAAAATACCCATGGGCAAAGAGGAGCGTCCCACGGATCCCTAGCTTTGTGCTAGCCGGATCCCTTGTGGGAGGGATCCGCGGGATTCGGGGAACAGTAGAAAATTTCCTCTATAAATAGAGAGCCATTTATTCCTTTCTACTCACAACTTTACACACATACTTCCCCAAGTATTATAACCCTCTAACCTCAGATCCAAGTGATCTATGTAGTTTGTCTTTTGTTTTTGTGTGATTCTATAGGTTCCTCTTAAAGGCGAGATCACCACTTCTTGAAGACGAGCAAGCTCAAGTCCATGAGTTGCCATGCTTCGTCATCATCAAGACAACTAAGGTTCTCTTGTTGATAGTTCTTTCTTCCTCCGTAGATGTTGGGTTGAAGGCATTAGTGAAGGATGCCGAAAGTGTCAAGACGAAAGCATTAGTGAAAGGTGCTTATCGTTCATATCAAAAGCATTAGTGAAGAATTCTAAAGGTGTCAAGACGAAGGCATTAGTGAAGGGTGCCAAGCGTTGTGTCAAAGGCATTAGTGAAGGATGCCTAAGAATCAAATCATGTGGCATTTGGGAAGAATTTCTAGGTCGTATAATTGATGAGGTGCATCGTTATACATATAAGTGTTTGTTTATTTCCAAGGATGGTGATATCCTTGATGGTGTTGTAACAAAGAGTAGATCTCCTTGAAATTTGGTGTTGTGTTGTGAAGGGTAGTAGTTCCTCCATAGTAATGGAACTAGGTACTTAGCCTTGTACCTAATAAAGGGTAGGCGACGTTGTGATAGGATTAGTTCTCCTTGGTGTGAAAGAACTCGGTGGTTAGCCTAGCACCGTATAAAGAGTAGGCGACATTGTGTTAGGTGTGGTTCGCCTTGGTGTGAAGGAACTCGGTATTTAGCTTTGTACCGGAAAAAGGTTAAGCGACATTGTGAAGGTTTCTCCGCCATAAGGAGTTGGTGTAGTGTTTACGAACTCTCGAGTAGGTGACTCGGGGAGTGGATAAGGGCAAGGAAGGTGTCCTTGTAGCCGAACCACTATAAATACTTGTGTCGTGGTGATGTGCTTCTTACTCTTTATCTTTCATTACACGTTTATATATCTATCTATCAACGTCCAACATAAATAACCAAATAGATTGACATAAGTCGATCTAAATATTTTAAAGGAAGTTTTAAATTGGTAAAACTATTCAACCCCCTTCTAGTTTTCCACAAGTTTAAAACACCAATCTAATCCTACTTAACTCTTTTTTGGTAAACCATCTCCAACTCTTTTACTCTTGATCATAGATCTGCTCCATTTGGGTGAGCCAGGAGTATTAGACTCCTTTAGTGAACCAGACACCTGACTTCCACAATCTCCAACTCTTTCATTCCTTATTGCACTTTTACTCCATTTTGGTGAACCAATTCTACTTCCACTTGCAGATGAACCACCATCACTTTGGCTTTGATTGATATTGCCATCATCACTTGTCTTGCACCACCAACCATAGAGCTTTGACCACTTTGACTTGCAGCATGATGACTTTCATTTTGTCTTGCACCAGCAGATGCACCTGAGTCAATGTGGATTGCACCACCAACCACTGAGCTTTGACCATTTTAACTTGCAGCATGATGACTTTCATTTCCACCATTGTGTCTTCCAACTGCATTATCAAGATTCATAAAAATTGGTAACAAGAAATGAAAAACTATAAAATAGTAAGAGTATACGGTTTCTTACCTTCTTTATCCCTTGCAGTTGTTGAACCTTGAATTTCATCATCCAAAGAAAACCTGACTCTTTTTAGGGGCCTTAAACCAGTAGATGCACCACCAAAACCATCAACATGTTTCCCTTTTCCTTTGCTTTACTTTTTAGACCCAGAACTTGTTTCACCACCATTACCCTTACATGACTGCTTATTGTGACCCACATTTCCACAAGAAGAACATTTTATATTTCTCCCTTTCTTACTCAACTTCCCATCCTTAAGGGTGATGATGTGGATGAGTTTGTGTTGTAAGACATGGAGATTTCTTTCAGAAGGCCTTACCACTAATTGGATGTATCTTAAAACTATAAAGTTCTTTCCATGGTTCTCACTAATAACACTTATCAGTCCATGCTTCTGGTATTTGAACAGGTTGGCCACTGACAGCCATTTTCCAGTTTGCGGCAACTGCATGCTTACAAGGAATCCATGTAATCTCCCATCTCCTACAAGTACATGTTCTTCTATCAACATCAACTACACATTGATCCCCAAATGCCCCAGTAACCTGGTACTTGTGTTCCCCATTCCATTGAACAGTATAATTACTAGCATCTTCTTTGATTTTTGTCATAATAGTTGTTGCAGTAGGGGTTAGAGGACTAGGACCTTTTTCAATGGCTTTTACAACATTCACAATTCTTTTCATGCAGTACTCGCTGATGAAATATAATAGAGTGATAATTGGTTTATCCTTACCATGGACAAGCTTACCATTCAACACTTTACACATATTATTTAGCAAAACATCTAAATGAGCTCTTCCTACATACATAAATAATATATTATACTAAGGAATTAATTGAATGCATCATGATTATTAATCCACATAAGCTATTACAAGTTACCTGAAAAGTGTGCTCTAGACCAATGTTTTGGTTGAATCTTTGAGAACCAGGCATGTGTAGCAACATATAATTCCTTAAGTGAGTTCATAGCAGCTTCAAATCCAAGAACTGTTGTAGTTGTAGCACATCTCCATAGCAGTTGCTTGTAAGCAAGTCCATTCCATTGCTTTTTCATGTTTTCATGGATATGCCTTAAGCAATATCTATGTTCTACACTTGGAAACACTTCATTCATTGCTTGAATGATACCCTTTAACAAAAAAGTATAATAAAATTAGAACAATTAAAAGACTGATAAAATACTAAAAACCAACCAAAAAAAAAGCTATATTGTACCTTTCGTCTATCTTATATGAAAGTAAAATTGATGTTTCTCTATAGATCTAGGTCATCCCCCCACATGTTCAAAAACCAAACCCAAGAATCTTAGCATTCAGCTTCAACAAGAGCATAAGCAACATGATAGATGCCATTGTTAGCATCAAGGCCCACAACTGTTAACAATTGCCAAGGGAATGACCCACTTATAAAAGCCTCATCGAACCCCAACAGTTCCCTTCGACTAGCTTTGAATCCTTTCTTTAATGCACCAAGACAGTTATATATTCTCCTGAAGACTCTAGTAGGAGCATTATGTTCTTCAGGCATTTCTACTTGACATTTGACTATGGTTCCAGGATTTTGGGTTGTCAACTCTTTAATCTCTTAACAAAGAATATTGACCCTTGTGATCACCCGTTATCAGTTTGTCAGCTGCTGCCTTGTATCTGAATGCCTTCATGCGAGAAATATTTACTTCCCATTTCTTCTGAAGTGCATCTTGAACTGCTTTTGTAGGAATACTTGGATCCATTGCTACTTCATCCATGATTTAAAATGATAGAAATTTGTAGTTTCAAGCTTTAATGTCCATTGACTGTAGACATAAATGTGCACTTCTATGAGTCTTGCATATCCAAGTTTCCTTACCTAACTCTTTTGTGCAATAAAGTTTCCATGGACGGCCCTCATTTCTAGCATATTATTCCCTTTCCTTTGTCTTTGTCTGCAGTACCAACTTTTGACTTAGACCTAGTTTTTGGACCACTAGACTGACTTACACATTCGTTTGAAGGCCGATCCTCAGAAGGCCCATCATTAAAAGGCTCATCACCAATAAGGTCAATAACAAGGATGCCACCAAAACATTTGGCCCTAACTCTAATTTTGTCATTCATTACTAATTTAATTTTCCTTCTAGTTTCTATAAAATGCATGTAAACTCTATCTTTTATCTCCATACTTGAACCAAATCTTTGTCCTGCATAAAAACCAAACTTCTTAACTACAAATTTGTCTTTCTCTTTCTCCTTTATTGACTGCCTAAGTTTCTGTTGTAAAATACTATCTACGCCGACCTCTTCTTCACTATCAAAATCTTCGTTATCAACAACATCTATCTCATCAAACCATGCTTCTAGAATTTATTTATTTAAACTTGCCAAAAGATCAGGTGATTCATTATCAAGTGAATTCACACCAAAACAAAAACGTACATCAACATGAGGTTCACGTATAATGTTGATGCGTGGTTCGGGGTCGAAAAACTTCCTTTTCCGAGAGCAAGCTTTACAACCTACTAGGCAGTGTACCTAATCGTTGCAGTGTAGTATGGGTAAGCCCAGGGGGTTGATCGTTCTCTAGGGGAATAGAGATGCTAGTCGAGATGTATGACGAAAAGGCAAGGGTGAGGGTGCGTCTTTTTAGTCTTTTTGTATTTTTTTTAAAGCAATTAAAATCTTGGGGTTCAAGGAGTGGGGGGTTGTCTTTTACCAATTAAACTAATACAAATTAAATTAAAACTAATTAATTAAACTAAAGCTATGGATTTGTAGGAAAGTTCTTATAATAATTAAAAGCGTGTTTACTTAGATTTACTTACTCCCTAGTTATCTTTTATTGGTCGATTGAATTGTCACATCCTTGTTTAATTAGTGCGTTGTATTCCATGTTTTAATCATAGGGCGGTGCTAAATTCTCTAATTCTATGAGTGTATAAGTATCCTCTAGAACACCCGGGATCGCCAAGTAGCGAGGTATCTCCCCCGAATATCCTAGTATCTACAAGCCGCAACTCACGCAATAAATACAAAGGGAGCCTACTAGTGCACTCTAGGGCTAATAATCGCTATTTATGACGTTCAAGCTCGCAACAATGAAATAAAAAGCCAATTTTCCTTAATCTAGCGTCACAACCAATTAAACAAGAGACAGCTGATAACATCAAATAATCCTGAATATTAAGTGTCAATTTCCCCCGATAATGCTCGTATTTTATATCATTTATATGGATTTACGCTTGTTTTCCTCTATATTACACTTTCAGGTAAATTACGAGCCTTGGAGCTAAAGAGACACGGATTTGGAGAGTTTATTGAAGATATATGATAGTATGCTCATTTTTAAGATGTTACGGCGTAACTCCACTCTCACATTACGCCGTAACAGAAGCGTGTCTTAGAAAACCAACTCAACTGAAGTTTACGGCGTAACTCCATCCCAAGATTACGCCGTAACTAATTAGGTCAAATGAGGTTCCGCGCCGCTGCAAGCTACGACGTAACTAATTCCACAATTACGGCGTAACTAAGATTTATTGAAGATACGGCGTAACTCCTTCCAGATGTTACGCCGTAACCAGAGATTTTCAGTGTAAACTACGAAGATAATGGTGTTACGGCGTAACTCCCATCTTAAGTTATGCCGTAACCAGATCTGGCCTATAAATACCGCCCAAATTCCAACATTTCTAATCATCCCATTTTCACACACAACATCAGTTAACATGAGTAGAAGGTTGAAGGCAGATCTTAGGGAGCATACGGAGCCATCTCCAAAGGAGAAATCACTCCCCTACGATAAGCATTAGCATTTTATCTTTTCTTTACTTTCAATTCATGTATTTCGTAATGTTAAACATTGAATCGATTATTTATGAGCGGCTAAGCACCTCTGGTGCTAGCCTAGTTATGATTCCTTAATTGCTTTGTTTATGTTTACATTGCTTCCGTATAATTGTTTCTAGTGTGTGCATGCATAGTTTGTTGGTAGCTACCCTTGTTTCTGTAGTTTTGAATGGCGGTAGTGGCTAGTTACTTAAGAGATATGCCAACTGACCCTAAGTAGTTAGACTGAGTGATAAGGGTAAGAATTGACCAAATGACGACCCTTCTTCGCTTGTGCGATTTGACCAACTGATCACCTACCGTTTGGATGAACTTAAGAAGTTGGGGATGATGTTTAAGATGCTAGCGCCCGGGCACTCATTGTTACAAATCTTGCATGTAGCGGTACTTAATGACTTGGCTTAGGGGACTAAAAACAACTGGACTTTTAACAGGTCACTTGCGATCTCCGGTGGAAACCTTTGCTGATAGGTTAGGACGAACTGACCAAATGCTGTCCTAGCGACTTTTACCCCTACTTGAAGTAATTGGAAGTAATTAAGCATGAACTTAGCTTGATAGGATGATTAACTAGGTTAGCACACTTCTCCTCTATTGATCACAACTAGGGGTGGCAATCGAGTCGTGTTCGTGTTAACCTATTCGGGTTAGCGTGTTGGCGGGTTAGTATAGCCTTTACCCAAACACGACCCATTTATTAATCGTGTCAAGAAACTCAACCCTAACCCAGACCTGCATAACACATGTATCCCATTTGTGACCCATTTAACCCATTTAAGTAAATAGTTCAAGCAGTGAACAAAGCTAGTGGTTTGTCGATTTAAATAGTTTAAATGCAAAAAATGATATAAAGATCTAAAATATGATAAGAATAACATAGAAATAACTATGCGACAATTTTCTGAATTATAAGCGTCAATTTTCATGATATCTAAGGTATAAAATTATAATTCACTCATACTAATTAAATAAAAAAATATATTTAATCCACATCAAACATAAAAACCAGGTTATATATTTTATTTTTAAGATCTTATATACTTAAACGGGTTCACGGGTTGACGTGTTTAATACTTACTCAACCCAAACACGACCCATTTATTAAACGGGTTAGACGGGTTGACCCATTTTTGACCCAAACCTGTTTATCCTCAACCCAAACCTGTTTAACTTCGTGTCGGGTTCGTGTCGTTTATCGTGTCGTGTCGAGAATTTCCACCCCTAATCACAACCCTCGCCTTTACTTGTTGTCTTTATTTGCTTTCTTTTATTTTCTTGTCTTTAGTTATTAATTAATCAGTTCAACCTTAAAATCTGTGACAGCTAGACTTAGTTAAAATCCGCATACATAGCTCTTGGAACGACCTTGGTTTTACCGAAATACTACACTACACACCACCGGGTACACTGCCCGTTAGTGCATTAGGGTAGACCATAGGTATAACGAGACAATATAAATATTAAAACTTGGTCAATAAAACCTGCATCCAGTTTTTGGCGCCGTTGCCGGGGAGTTATATTAGGGTTTTTATTAAGTCTATTTTTAATTTTCTTTCTTTTTCATAATGTCAGGATTCAAGACTAGAAGCTCCAGGCCATTTTTGGCCACCTCGTTCGATGATCTGGAAAAACAATTTCAGACGAAAAAAGTTTACTCACCAATTCCTATTCATAATATTTACGAATCTGACCAATCTGATGCAGAACCTGAAGTTATTGATGAAAATAATATCAAGGAAATAACCATGGAGCAGTATTTGGAGCAGCCCAATGTGAACTGTAAACGAGCCTTCACACAAGACTTTAGTATGGAAAAATTCTCCATTCCGGACCAATTTCTCCGGGAATTACACGAGCTGCAGTTTTATGGAGACGAGAGTGAGGATGTTAAAAATCATGTGGAAGAAGTACTCTACTTGTCATCCCTTTTTAGCGTCCGGAATATCCCTAGCTATTCGGTTACCGCAAGGATTTTCTTACAGGGACTGCAAAAAGATGGTATAATAAACTCCCTGTCGAATGCAAGGAGACATGGGATCAATTAAGAAGAGAGTTCGTTCAACAGTTTTGCCCTCCTTCAAAGATGGCTAAATTTCTCGGTAAAATCCATCAGTTCGTTCAAAAGAATGAATAAACATTATATCAAGCGTGGGAAAGATTCAATGAGCTGCTTTACCGATGCCCTACTCATGATCTAAACAAACACCAAATCATTTATGTCTTCTATAGGGGAATTAACGCAGAAACCCGTAAATTACTCGATTCTCCTAGACCTATTCCAAGCATGACACCCGACCAAGCTTTGGAGTGTATTCGACGGATTTCTGAACATTGCTATAAATGGCATATGGAGACAGGGTTTGGGCCAAAGGATAACTTCGATCATAAGGTAATGAAAACATTGACCAAGCAAGAATATAATTATGGTGAAATTTTTGAAAAGCGGTGGCTGGAAAGGGCTAATGAAAATGAAGCTTGTAAGGTAGAAAAAGTAAAAAGTGTATTTGGGGCCAAGACTGGAAACAGCTTAGAAAATATGATCCTTGACCATATCGAGTAATCAAGGGAACGTGATGAGAGAATTGAAAATATGATGAGAGAATTCATGGAAAACACAGTTTCCTCTCTTAAGACTCATGAAGACCGGATAAAGGGTTTGGAGAAGAATGTGAACTTATGCTCGATAGCCATCACGGATTACCTTGTTGCACGGGAAGAAGAAGTTGTCAACACAATTGAAACAATATTTGAAGAGCCCACTACCTTCTCGGAGAAGGTTAAACGAAGAATCAACAAGGAGAAACTCTCACTCCGTGACATTGAAGCTCTCCCGGTAAACATCCCTCTTGTTAATTCCATTAAAACTGACCCAAACAGTGTTTTGCAGGAATTAAATAATGATTTCGATGAGACGGTTCAAATTAACGAGAGATGTTCAACAATTTTAAGAAATGAACTGCCGCAAAAGGAAAAAGATCCCGGTTGTTTCACTCTCCCTTGCTTGATCGGGAGTCTTAACATGTGTAACGCCCTTGCTGATCTTGGAGCGAGCATAAGCATAATGCCTCGTTCAATGTTCCTGCGTATGGGTATCGGAGATCTTAAACTTGCCAAAATGAAAATTGAAAGGGCCGATCGATCCATGCAGTCACCCTTGGGAATCGTTGAAAATGTATTGGTAAAAATAAAAAATTTCCTCTTCCTTGTGGATTTCGTGATTCTAGATATTCCCGAAGACAACAGGATACCTATTATTTTAGGAAGACGAATGCTCGCTACTGCCCATGCAAAAGTAGATGTCTTCGCTCGAAAATTAACTCTCGAAGCTAATGGGGAAATTGCTACGTTCAGACCTAATGAACCTCTGTCCACCCCTCAAAAGGTTTGCGCGATTGACCCTATTGGCAATTTTGGTGATGCATTGGAAGAGTTTCTTAGTGATCCCCCGAAGACTCCTTCAAATCTTGCCGAGATAGCTTCAGGGAAAGATTTTGATGTGTTTGTAAATTTTGAAGAAAAAGATGACTTGGGAATCAGTGCCGATGATTTCTCTAGTGACGTTGAAATGGTCCATTGGCAAAGCAACTCTGAAAAGACTTTTTCACAATCTGAACAGCCTAAGTTTTATGAGATGGGAACTCCAATCCGTCATAGAAACCCCTATTATCTGAAAATTTCATGCAAGATTGGGTTCATTGATTTCCATCCGTTCATCGACACAAATTCGCCAGTAAACATCATATCGAAAGAGTGCTACAACCAAGTTATGGAAAGAGAACTTGGATATAAAGGAAACAATTTCCTAGGGATTGCGACAAACATTCATGTCTTTGTTGGGACTCACTCATTTTTGGTTGATTTTGTGGTTTTGGATGACGTTAGCGAGTTCGTGGAAGATGGGCTAACCGGGGTAATTTTCGGAAAACCCTTTCAAGAAATGTCTGGGCTAGATAAAAAAGAGAAGGAAGGGCTGGTATGGTTAAAGATTGGCGATGATAAAATAGTTTTTAAAATTCCAAGGACTGTTAAGAATTTTAAAAATTGGACTAAGAAGCAGCTAAGCCATGCTTGGCCACTGCTCGACATTAGTGATGAAGATAAGGCCAAAGGTTTTGACCACCCTTACCAAAATATCAAGAATTTTTACTTAGGGTGTTTAGAACTGGGCAAGGACTACAAACGGGACGAGAATCTGATCAGTTGGATTCAACGTGGAGATTTCCATATCCACGAAATGACAAACAAGCACTTCTAGCCCATGGCTCTGAGTCTAACTTAAAGACTCGTACATAAAGAAAAGTGCTCTTTCGGGAGACAACCCGAATTATCCCTTTCATTTGTTTTATTTCCAATTCTGTTGGGTTTTGTGTTTTTAACCATTTTTGCAGGAAATCGGAGAAACGTTGCTGCAGCATGCTGAACGGGGACCTGATCTGTCCACAGTTACGGCGTAACTCATTCTTATGGTTACGCAATAACATACTTTTTGCAGCAGTACTTCAGAGCATTACCAATTACGGCGTAATCCCGTGCAATGGTTACGCCGTAGCAACCCTCCTATAGCTCCTGCCAGGTTTTGCTTAATTACGGTATAACTCCTTATAAGAGTTATGACGTAACTATCCTTTGTAACACTTATTTCTTTTTAAACACAATAACCTTGTATTAGTTTTTAAATGAACTTTATGGGTATGTTCCCTGTAAGCCCTCACGAGACTACACTCGTCCACTTGGGACACCAAGTGGTTTAAAAGGCTTGTTGCATGCGCTAAATGCAACCGTGATTCCTACGAAAGTGAGTTAGATTTCTTTATCATTTTTCTTTTTTATTTTTAGAATTATGTTTGTCAGTAGTGTGATTTCAGGGATTGAAGTTTGCTCGTGGATGCTTATGCGAAGGCACGATTCTTTTCGTGAGCCTTCTTTCTTTTTGGAGCAAATTTCAGGGAAGTTCTCGCTCTAATTCTATTTTTCTCTTCACCTTTATTTAACACTTAGTACAAAAGGGACTTTGCACATTTCAAGTGTGGGGACGGGAGTAGAATTGTCTCTTGAACTTTATTTTGCCCCCGTTTTTCTAGTTTATTTTGAAAAATTATGCCATTTTTAAAATTTTGACATGTTTTTCTTAACCTAACTAGATTAGACCTTAGCCGAGCACATTATAACCCTTGATATTATATGGTGATATTAGCCTTATCCGTTTCCAAATTTTTACCCCAAATCCACCAAATTATGAGTGTGCCGGTAGCTTGTAAACTTTAGAACTTGGCCTTTGCATCATTTCGAGACCATAGACGAGGTATGTTGAGTTAGCTTGATATATTTGGACTTTTCAGTTTAAGAAGGCAGTATTATAGGATTATCACCCCAAATAGCCCATCATTGTGTGTCTATCGATTAGTCACCTCGACTTCTCGACCCCCATGTTAAACCCTTTGTTGCACCCACCTTTAGTGCAAGATACCCCTAGATACACCCTTCTGAGCCATTCCTTTCATTTTTTTCACCCAACATATTGTTTCGTTACACCCATACGCCTTAGCCTGCCCTGTAGTCTTTATTTGTAATTGGGAAGTCATTGTTTACCTAAGTTCAAGGTTCAAGTGGAAAGGTTCGGGAATCACGCTTTCGTCGACGACATATTCTTAAAGATCATTGAAGACCTCCCAATTTCTCATATTGTTCATCTCAAGTGGGGGGGTGTTATGTTTAGCTGTTATGTTTGAAAAAAAATAGTTATTGTTATTCATTTTATAGTAAAGTGCGAAGTTATAAGCACTATGTTATGAGCTTACTATAGATTTAGTATCAAGGAGGCCACCTCGATCACATTTGAATAATGGAGTTGGTAATGTGCCCATCATGACGTCCTCTAATGGCACATCTACCTAGTATTATCATGATCCAATTTCTTAATTTCGAAACTTGAACTTTGGACAAACGGTACGTGGTGATGACTTGGTTATAGATTTAGACTATTTTCTTGATTTTATTTTACACCAATTTTATCCCATGTCTTATCCTACCCTTTAGTCATGAAGCGTGTCTAGGTGATTGATGTGGGCCCAAGTGTTGATGAGCAGGCTATGATGTTTCTGGAGGCCCAAGATCGTGTGACAAAAGGGGCCTCACTAAAATGGGCATAACTTGGGCTACGGAGCTCCGTTTTAGGCGAATTACCAGTCAAATCGAAGCTTGGAACGAGGAGCTCATGATGGGAAACAGACTTCGTCGGTTTCCAGAACTTCCGAGCCCCGAAACACTCTATTTTATGAGTTATTTTCATTTTAGTGTTTTTTCGGGTCTTTTTTGGACTTTGTTTTTGTAATAACTTTCGGCCCGTTTGTCTTTTAAGGCCCGTTTCTGTTTTGTAGTCCTATTTAATAGTTCCTTTGTAATGTGGGACAATCAGTTCCAAGAAATATGAAAAGTCTATTTTTGGCAGCTTTTTGCTAAGAATTATCCTAGTAATCGGTATTCAGTGAATCAACGATTATTGGAAGAGTTGTTCCTGGCATTCGTGTGAATCAACAGGATCAATTTGTGTTATCTTGTTTTAGTACTACATCAGTGATGCAGCGAGCAATCTTTGGTGTCTTGGCCATGGATTTGGTCATGTATCATTGATTTTTTCGACTTCGCCGTGACATGTTTTAGTAATGACAAATCACCCTTAACCTTTGTCGTGTCTGCCCATATTGCCTTCAAGAATTGTTTTGTCCTTAACTCTAGTGGTGGAGATTTGTGTAACCACCAAGCTTATGATAGAATACATGCTATGACTGTGCGATGAGTGATCACCCCGAAATTGACACTTAGAATAGTTGAGAGATTTGAGTGTTTTGTTCTCATTTCGTAAAGTGTTCGGCTTTGTTTTATTCTAGCATAAAGGATTTGTAAACTTATATTTTCCAGGTAATGAGAGATATCTTTTTAGGAATCTATCTAATAAGGTCTACTTGAGGGAAAATAGAGTTCAAGTGGGGGGATATTTGATAACATCAAATAATCCTGAATATTAAGTGTCAATTTCCCCCGATAATGCTCGTATTTTATATCATTTATATGGATTTACGCTTGTTTTCCTCTATATTACACTTTCAGGTAAATTACGAGCATTGGAGCTAACGAGACGCGGATTTGGAGAGTTTATTGAAGATATATGATAGTATGCTCATTTTGAAGATGTTACGGCATAACTCCACTCTCACATTACGCCGTAACAGAAGCGTGTCTCAGAAAACCAACTCAACTGAAGTTTACGGCGTAACTCCATCCCAAGATTACGCCGTAACTAATTAGGTCAAATGAGGTTCCGCGCCACTGCAAGCTACGACGTAACTAATTCCACAATTTCGGCATAACCAAGATTTATTGAAGATACGGCGTAACTCCTTCTAGATGTTACGCCATAACCAGCATTTTCAGTGCAAAATACGAAGATAATGGTGTTACGGCGTAACTCCCATCTTAAGTTACGCCGTAACCAGATCTGGCCTACAAATACCGCCCAAATTCCAACATTTCTAATCATCACATTTTCACACACAACATCAGTGAACGTGAGTAGAAGGTTGAAGGCAGATCTTAAGAAGCATACGGAGAAATCTCCAAGGGAGAAATCACTCCCCTACGATAAGCATTAGCATTTTATCTTTTCTTTACCTTCAATTCATGTATTTCGTAATGTTAAACATCGAATCGATTGTTTTAGTTAATATGAGTGGCTAAGCACCTCTGGTGCTAGCCTAGTTATGATTCCTTAATTGCTTTGTTTATGTTTACATTGCTTCCGTATAATTGTTTCTAGTGTATGCAAGCATAGTTTGTTGGTAGCTACCATTGTTTCGGTAGTTTTGAATGGCGGTAGTGGCTAGTTACTTAGAAGATATGACCAACTGACCCTTAGTTAGACTGAGTGGGAAGGGTAAGAATTGACCAACTGACGACCCCTCTTCGCTTGTGCGATTTGACCAACTGATCACCTACCGTTTGGATGAACTTAAGAAGTCGGGGATGAGTGTTTAAGATGCTAGCGCCCGGGCACTCATTGTTACAAATCTTGCATGTACCGATACTTAATGACTTGGCTTAGGGGACTAAAAACAACTGGACTTTCAACGGGTCACCTGCGATCTCTGGTGGAAACCTTTGCTGATAGGTTAGGACGAACTGACCAAATGTTGTCCTAGCGACTTTTACCCCCACTTGAAGTAATTGAAAGTAATTAAGCATGAACTTAGCTTGATAGGATGATTAACTAGGTTAGCACACTTCTCCTCTATTGATCACAACCCTCGCCTTTACTTGCTGTCTTTATTTGCTTTCTTTTATATTCTTGTCTTTAGTTATTAATTAATCACTTCAAACTTAAAATCTGTGACACCTAGACTTAGTTAAAATCCGCACACATAGCTCTTGGGACGACCTCGGTTTTACCGAAATACTACACTACACACGAACGGGTACACTGCCCGTTAGTGAATTAGGGTATACCATAGGTATAACGAGATAATATAAATATTGAAACCTGGTCAGCAAAACCTGCATCAACAACCTAACAAAAATTAATAACTAGGTTTCATTGGATCTAAGCAAACACTATAAAGATCTGGCTACGCATGATAGAGATGCAAGAACACAAGCAAACAATGATAGAAGAATTAAACATAATGATAAATTGGATAAACAAACTTATCTCGAATTAAAATGGAGGGTTTAGAACCCTAAAAGACTACCCAAGTCGGACTACAAACGACTTAGGGTTTGCTCCCTAAAGTAGAACTTCAAAATTACACACAAAATACAGAAAATTCGAGGTCTATATATAGTTTTTACAACTGCGACGGTGTCACCTTTTGCTGGTGACGACGTCTGATCGCCGCCATTAGGGTTTCGTCTTTTCCAAGTCATCATCGGGACGACGTCACGTTAGAGCTTATGACGCCGTCTGGGTTGATAGTAGACGTCGTCTTGAGAAAGAACTGGTCGTCTCGTGTAGAAAGTAAGCGTGACGGGCATGTTGAAATGCAAGTGACGCCGTCACTTGTTAGGGTCCCAAAGTGAACTGAGCCGTCGCTAAGGAGAATCTGGTCCAAGTAGAAGGCGACAGCGTCGCCCATGGTTTTGGGACGCCGTCCTGTGGTCTGATTTCGCCATATATTATTGACTTACCCGTTTTCTTCATGTTTTCTTCCCTTTTCGTCCAAAAATGCTTCATACCAGCAAATGACCTAAAATGTGAAAATGAACGATTTTAAGCACTAATGGATATAAAATGTAACGATTTAGGGCTTAAATGACCCTATAAAAACGTATGTTTTAAATCCTTATCAAATATCCCTACACTTGGGATTTGCTTGTCCTCAAGCAAATGTGTTTTTTGCTAATCAATTTATAAGTTAAGGGTCATTTAACATTGGTTTAAAATAATCTACAACAAATACAAGTGCGACAATATTCAAAATAAGCACGGAGATTATATACTAGCACCTCACAATTGGTGTTTGGATTCTCTCATCTCTCGGTTGTATATGAAATATAACATATGGAAATGTGAAACTGAAAACACTCTCTACCTGTCATAGTACATAGATTACCATAGGCTTGAGACTAGATCAAACCTCCCCCGCTTTGACGTAAGCACCTAGGAATAACTATCAAAGAGATCTTTACAAAGGGTTGTAATGTTAGGTGTAAGGGTATGATAAACACGTTTTTGTGGATATGGGAAATTTTACTGGTGGCAATTCAGAAATCTAAGTTAAATGCATGTACAACGTGGCGTTGCTAAGCCAAGACTCGACTCAATAACACTAACTTATTATGACTTAAAACAAAATGAAACAAACATAAACAGAAAGATAGATGTATGATGGTAGTCCGTACGTTTTTTTTCTCTTTTTTTTTTCTTCCTTTTTTTCTTTTTTTTTCCATACACTTTTACCCTACCATCCTCTAAGATAACATCAATGTAGAGGAATTTATATGAGTATCCCTACAACTGAGTTTTTAAATACGTAGATAAAGAGAATTTGAATTTAACGTTCCTTCCCGTTACTCCATAAAATACTACTTAACCCATGAGTCCTAATCGTCCCAAAACTGTGTACAAAGGATATGACTCGACTTAGCAACCATACCAGTAACTAGATAATTGAACTAATGGTTAAACAATAGTTACAATAATGCACTAAAGATGAGTGCATACAAGGTGGGCTAAGGCGATTTGAGTGTAACATTTGGGGGTGAATTGTAAACAATGCTCTTCATTGATATTTCGGAAACCGGAATATCACGAGAACCGCGAAAAGATAGGCTCGGAGGGGTTAACTAGGGGTATCGTGTACTAAAGATGAGTACATTGCAAAGGTGTGGGGAAATTACTCAACCAATGTGGTCGATGTAATTATAATTACAAGTTTCAAACAAGGGTTATCCTAATGCCTCTTATCATTTAGTTAAACCTAACCACACGAATGTCGTCTCACTAGCGATCTCGGAATGCATCATAAAAACAAGTTTTAGAATCTATTGTACTACCGGTACACTCATAAGCATTAAAGATGAATGCTTTATTCCTAAAGATCTAGGGGCGAACCTCACATTTTGGGGGTGGAATTTGAGTGGTATACGGTTTTTATGCTAGTCATATAACTCTTATCCATGAGACGCTTTATTAAGACTAAAGTTTTACTTGTAAGTTTCATAAAAAATTAAAAATTTGGTGCTAAAATTACCCTAACAAATATTTGTCATAGTTTATTACACAAATTACTAAGGACAAGGCAAAAATCAAATGAGTGAATAGTTTCTAAGTTCCCGTTTTATTCTTCCTCCCTACACTTAAACTGAACATTGTCCCCAATGTTCCCCAAAAGTATCAAAGTAATGATAGAGAAAGGTAAAATAAAAGAGAGAAACTAACACTCCCCTTATTAGCTCGGTAGGATATGTGTAGAATCGCGGTCAAATCCTCCTCCAAGATGTTTGCAGATTTCTGGAAAATTAAGAATTCTGCAAATTTCCAAAAATTACAGATTAGACAGAAAACGAAAATCCAGAAACTGTTTCTACATTGCCTGACGCCGTCGGGTATTACTTCCGACGCCGTCAGGTTGTCCTGACAGAGTGAGTCAAAGTCGTTTTCTAGAAAAAAAAATTCTGAAAAATTTACTTCTTTAAAAGCCTGGAAAATTACTGTAAAACATCCATTGTGCATCCCATAATGCCACGTCATTAATCCATGTCATCATAAAATACATGTGGCATTTTTTTTTAAATATATTTTTTTAATTTGATTTGATTTTAGCGTTTTTATAATTTTTAATTTATAAAATTCGGATATTGTCTCTTAATTTTCGTCTTATTTTAAATAAATAAAAAAAACCCCTACCAGGATTCGAACTCACAACCTTACACTTGTTATTAGGCACCTTAACCACCAAACCACCAATGTTTTTTTTTTTTTAAGATTGTGCATGCCATTATCTATATAGGATAGTGTATAGTAAATATGTATAATTATATATTCCTTAATTATAGGTTTAAAATCTTTTTCGTTAATATCAGAGCTTTTATTCATTAAGCTATGAAAATCATTCGGTATTCTTTCCTACAAGCAAAAACACACGCAAAACCGTTAAACAAAAATCCAAAACAAAAAAACACCCAAACAAAAAAGAAGTTCAGTTTATATTTTGCAAGAAGTGCATTGTGACCATGATTGTGATCAAGCAGGTTAAAGTTGCACCATCAAAGAAACCTGCAGCTGCTGCTGCACCCAAGTTTTGTAGTCCATGCATAAATACGTGTATACAGTTCTGATGTCATATTTAAAACAAATGGGTGAGTTATTTAGTAACATATTTAAAAGTATTTTTTTTTCATACCAAGAGTATCATGCCTTGCTAATGCTTGCAGCACGCTGTGTTGAGGTTTGGTGCGTTTGCTGATGCTTGAGTGTAATTGCTAATTCTTGCTTTACTGATGCCTAACTAATACGACGCCCCCTTTACCAAGGGGATATCGAGATTCTTGATTATTATATATTTATATGTGATAAGGAGTATTAAGTTGCTTCTGAAATTTGTCGCATGCTATAGTATGATTAGCTAATCGATGATGGCTGTCCAAAGCTCTTGGAAAGATGGAACATTCAGTCTGCTATTTACCCTCAATTCAGCTTTGTATTAATCTGTGTAATATTGTCGTAATTAGTGTTTAGTTTGATTCTGTTTTACGTTTTTGTTTTGTTAACATACTAAAGAGACTGGAATTTAGCACGGCAAACAGAGGTAGTGCAACTACCTGTGGGTAAGTAACGGAAAACTGTTCATCTTTTTGTGCTCTGTTAACTTATTTAAAAGTATTTATCTTATTTGGGTTTTGAATTTCGTATGTTAATATATTTCAGAATTATAACAAGTGAAGCTAAAAGTTCTGTCATTTTTTAGGTGTATGGTACATTTCGTTTCATGGAAAAGAATGCTTTGGCTTGAAGACAGTGAAAGGGTATGAAGCTCGGTGAGGTCAACTCATAAAACGAAATGTGGAGCAGGCGAGATAGAATGATTATTTGTTGTTTAAAGTCCATATTATCAATTTTAATTAGCAATCCCAAACGTTCCATTAATATATAATTACGTCGAATTTGTTTGACGTCAATTACTTTCTTTCACCTCAATGTCGAATTTTAACAGTGTTTAAATAAACACCAAGTGTTAAAGTTACAGCTTGGTATTTTACTTCTTATTGGTGTCGCTAGGAAATCTGCACAGTAACCTACTTCTTTGGTCAGTAATTGAATGGTAAATCTGAGTGCAGTTCTTGCTTAATGTGCAGTTCTTGAATGGAAATCTGCACAGTAACCTACTTCTTTGGTCAGTACTTGAATGGTAAATCTGAGTGCAGTTTTTGCTTAATGTGTAGTTCTTGAATGGAAATCTGCACAGTAACCTACTTCTTTGCTGCATGTTATATATGTTGGTGTCAGCCATTATCGTTGGTTTGGTACCTTATTATGCAACGGATCCGGACACCCCTATCTCTTCTGCATTTGCAAGTCATGGTATTCAATGGCCGAAGCATTATCTCCAGAAATAGAAATTCCTATACGTGAAGATGTAGAACCCGAGAGCAAAGCTGATGAGGATGAAGATGAAGATGATGATGGACTTAAAGAAATGGAAGAGCTGACAAATGCTATGCAGCGGAAGAGGAAACAGGCAAAGAAGACTATTGGAAAACGTTTTAAGTGTGTAGAGTCTTCCTGTAAATCTGATAATCTTTGTATGATTTTTCTTTGTTGTTTAATTATGTCTTTGTTTGTTGAGGTGGTGAAATGGGCTGATTGGGTGGGTCTCAAAATGGATCAAAACTGGAAGGGGGTTTGGTTGACCCACAAACACTTTTGTCTTACCTTTCCTTGAACTCTACGATTAAAGTTTAAAAAAATGCTTAGGAAGGCTACATTACCGAATTTATTATTGTTTTATATCTATGTTTTACTGAACGAGTTGATTTGATTTAAACTTACATAATCCGTATATTGTAGTGTTCAAGATTAGTCTGTAATGTAGTGTGGCAAAAGGTTGACATGTTTATATTTTCTGTGATTTAGGGCGATGAGGATGAGAATGAGGATGCTGATGCTATTCATCCGGATGAAGATTCTGACAATGATCAGCGTGAACAAGAATCAAACCCCTTAATGGTATCACTTGATGATACTGCTGAAGAAATTGCTGCAAAATGGTTTAGTCAAGATGTTTTCGATGATGACAATGAACAAGAAAACACAAAAATGGATATAAGTGAAGATGAGGAAGATGATGACATGCAAGTGGATAGAAAACCTAATACGTAAACCGACACCGAAACTTAGACAAAAGAAACCCCAGCCCACTCAATTTGCTGCTACTGAAGATTTGGAGGTAGTCCCTGCTATAAATACAGACTCGAGTGATGACTCATTATCCGACGAGTCAGATTACAACGTGGAAACAAAAACTGAAATCTTGGCTTGTGCAAAGAAAATGCTGAGAAAAAAACAAAGAGAACACATGCTTGACAATGCTTACAACAAATACATGTTTCATGATGATGAAGGGTTACCTAAATGGTTTATTGATGAAGAAAAGAAACATATGCAGCCCATGAAACCCATAACAAAAGAAGAAGTTAATGCAATGAAAGCCCAATTCAGAGAGATAAATGCTCGACCTGCTAAGAAGGTGGCCCAAGCAAAGGCCAGAAAGAAGCATGTTGCTATGAGGAAGATGGTGAAGGTTCTAAAGAAGGCGAATGGTATTGCTGATCAAGAAGATATTAATGATTGATTCGCTGTACAAAAAGGCTGTCCTAACAAGACTAAAGAAAGAGTTGGTGGTAGCAAAGAAAGGGGTGCAAGTGAGAACAGGTAAACGCATAATTTATTACAACTCGATTATTTAAATAAGTTTTCCTTATTTGTTTTTGGACTTACTGAAATATTTTGTGCTGAAGCCACGAATCGTGATGGCAATGGCTAAAGACGGTTTGTTAAAACCACAGGTACGTCTTCTTCATTTTCCGAGATGTAATATCTTAAATGGTGAATAACAAACCAATTCTATTTAGAAAAGATGTACCCAGGTTGTCATATTCTATTAGGTGCTTACATGACTCCAATGTACGTACGTGTGTATTAGATATTACTAACTAATGATGGTAACAGATGAGTTTAACAACTTTATTGAGAGAATGGATTGTCCCAAAAGATATGATCTAGAAAGAAACAAAGATTTGAGTATCCGCCGCGTCTTTGGCCTTCATAGAGAGGGCAAACCTTGACCAGGACTGGCAAACTTTGATCTAAAAATAGCATTATAACATCTTATGTTTTTAGTTGGACTAATCCTCGGTATTTGGTGTCAGTTAGAGGAATGATGTATTATCATAAAGCTTTGGAGCTTCAGGCTTTCCTTGACATGGCTGAAGATGAGGGTTTGTTGATACATTGTCACTATACAAATTTCACTTTTATAGATATGAATTGGGTTATGTTATTCTCTTATTGCTTGACCAGATCTGATGGAAGGATACAGCTAACATTATTGTGTACGCAAATACTTAGCAATAATAACGCATAAACTAAATATTACAAACCTATCCTAGGGTGTGTGGTCACTGTTAAGGTTCTTTTAGAAAGAATAGACAACACAAGTACATACAGTCGCTGCTACTACCAGCTCCTCCCATCAACACACAAGACACAGGTTCTTCGTCTTCAGCTGGAATGAGGTCTGATACGGCTGAAGTTCGGGCTGCAGGTTAGTTAATAAACAAATCGGGTTTGTTATACTAGCGTTGCTGTTTGCTAGAGGTGGCAACTTGAATCTATTAAATACGAATGGATTGGTTGAGTTATATCTATGTCAAATTGGATCAAACTGGTATAAATTTTAGTTTAATGGGTTCAAACTTGCCCACTGAATGCCTAAAACTATTTGAAATTTTTTGTTCAGGTTTTTGTTAATATTTTTTTATCATATTTGGAACACTAACTTTTCATAAAAATATAGAACTTTGTATAAAATCTATTTCGGGTCAACCCAACCTGTTTTCACTCCATACAGTTATTCTTGACCTGTATGCAACCAGTCCCCATTTTGCCACTTGTATTGTCTCACATTGAGCACTAAATTGAGAATATTTCATGGCAGGTTGCCTGTCCCGAGGCCTGGGGAAGTTCTTGGCTTAGTCGGAACAAATGGAATTGGGAAGTCAACCGCTCTATAAGTCTTCGCTGGACAATTGAAACCCAATTTGGGACCTCTTTAACGTAAATCAGACGATCCCTTATAGTTTATATTCTCAATCATTTTAATTTATTTTCTTTTATTGTTGTTAATGCTTTAGTTATACATCTTCAGAACCCTCCAGATTGCAAGAAATTCTGACCCACTTCTGAGGATCTGATCAAACCACAATATTGTTGACCATATTCCAAAAGTAGTTCAAGGGAATGTTGGACAAGTACTTGAACAAAAGGATGAGAGAGATGTGAAGGCGGGGCTTTGTGCTGATCTTGAGTTGAATCCGGTTATAGATCGTAATGTTGGAGACTTATCTGGTGGAGAGCTTCAAAGGTTTGCCATTGTTGTCGTTGCCATACAAATGGCAGAAATATATATGTTTGACGAACCTTCAAGTTATCTTGATGTGAAACAAAGGCTTAAAGCTGCCCAAGTTATTCGATCTATGCTTAGACCTAACAGTTTATGCTCCCATTCTCACTTGGTTTCTTGGTTTGGTAATTATGATGTTAAGATGTATATTATTGACAGAATAATCTGCAACACTTCAATTTCAGCTATGTGATTGTTGTTGAGCACGCTTTAAGTGTGCTTGATTACCTATCAGACTTCATTTGCTGCCTGTATGGGAAGCCTGGTGCATATGGTGTTGTGACTCTACCCTTCTCTGTCAGAAAAGGAACTGATATCTTTTTAGAAGGTTATATGCCCACAGAAAACCTTTGTTTCCGCACATTTAGGGAAAACTTTTCACACGTCTTTACCAGTTTAACAGTGATTCCACAAGAATGGATCAATTTACTGATGTAGGTACTCACTGTCACCTTCCTTTTTATTTCCCCACACTGTGATTTGCATTCCATTTGGTGATGTGTTAAGGATCGCGTAATCAGATTTAAGAGTGACTTAAGGGGTATATTTGTTTAACTTTATGCTGTGAATTCTGAGTGTCCAGTACTCCATTCCAACTCCAGCAACACATATATACGTCATTCCAGAGATTGACGAGGCTTAAACTATGACTACGGAAGTGCAGAGTAAGAGTATTTCACATGCAAAGTAATTTATAACTACGCACATGCAAATTCAGTTAACCAATTGTATTTTGCAGGTTTCGCGCCAACAAGAGTGCAGTTGCCCTGCTACTCAAGACGGAAAAGGAAATATCAAAAAATGTCAGCCGCCAATAACACAAGAGAATGCTTCATTGGGCAGAACTGATAAGCCAAAAACAGAGCCGGTATGTGGTTACAGCTTTTATCTTTCTACATTCCTCCACGAAGCATCGAATATATCAGTTGGGGAACAAAATAGCTTGCATCCGGAAAAAGATGTTGGCGTGTAACTCCCAGAACAGGGTTAAGATAATCAATGTCAGCAGAAATCAACAACTGTTCAGCAGAAACAAATACCACTAGGTGGTTACCGGATATCACTTGGAATCGTGTTATCACTTTCCAAAGTAAACTATTCGACCCTAATGCCTGGGTTACACGAATATCTACATGGGATAAGACCAAATGTAGTTATAGAATTAGGCACAATTCAATAACCCTTGCGCTTATAAGTGTTAATCGTTTTCTGTGTATCTATCATGCATAATATGATTTCCTATTTATAGGAGATTACTCTGAGCTAGTCCAATGGAATTATGAGTATTAATCGGCCCATTAATAGCCTCATAATTATCCCCATTATAGCCGTTAGTGGTTACATGACCAATTAAACGTGGTCATTATGCAGTTGTAACTGCCACTTGAATAGGTCAAAGCCCGTTACAAGCAGTACTTTCATCAGTACTTTCATAGCACCAGCAGTGGATACACTACATCAGTGGAAACACTGCTTCAGTGGAAACCACAAGCAGTACTTTCTACTAGCACTATCAATACAAACCACTATTAGAGTCAGGGTGTTCATGGACCTTATGGGTGTACACTTCGTACCTCCTAACCCATTTCCAGGTGTGAACTAATACCACAAGTGCACTAAATTTTCCAACAATCCTCCCCAAATTTAGTTCACTTCCTTTGCATGAAAACAACATCAAGCAAAACATGTGCATAAACGAAAATGTCCTGAGGATTGAATTTTCATCTTAGTAAATTACACGTTCAAATATTCGAGAATCAGGGTGTTCTAAGAATTGAACCCTTCAACCCATTTGAATACCTGAAGATAAAATACACACAAGATTTCAAACACTTATCACTCCGACACTATACAAGCCATGTGTCCATATCCAAATTCATAAATGTTGTAAAAGCTAAAAGTCCAAAAGCTTCCTGAAGCGGCAAAACTTCAACATTTACATAGGTGGTTCCTCTTTAGTCATGCTCCTGCCAAGCACTTTTTCAAAGAAAATTAACCATTAAGAAGTAAAGACTTCATCCTCCTTTCAGCAGGTTCTAAGCACAACCTTGGGATGTAAATAAAACATGTGCTCCAGTCCACTGAATGTTCAGCTTTCCACATTGAACTCAGCTCCCAAGTTTCCTTAGGAGGGAGGTGGGTGTCCTAGCATTCAGTGACTAAGTTGGACTTAAACCCATCCCTTTAGCATACTTTATAACCAAGTCTCTAGCCAACCCTTCGTCAAGTGATCAGCTAAGTTTTGTTGAGATCTAACAAACTCTATAGATACCACCCCATTCATGATAAGCTCACGAATCATGCTATGCCTGACACCTAAGTGTCTAGACTTACCATTGTACATTTGGCTATAAGCCTTAGCCAATGTAGCTGCACTATCACAACGGATAGAAATAGGTGCTATAGGTTTAGGCCACAATGGAATCTCAAGAAGCAAGTTTTTCAACCATTCAGCTTCTTTACCAGCAGCAGCTAAGGCCACAAATTCAGATTCCATTGTTGAACTGGTGATGCAAGTTTGCTTCTTGGATGCCCAAGAAATTGTACCTCCACCAAGTAGGAATACCCAGCCACTGGTAGACGAATTGTCTTCAGTGTTACTGATCCAACTTGCATCAGTGTATCCTTCCAACACTGATGGGTAACCAATATATGAGAGACTATAATCCATAGTTCTCTTCAAATACTTCAGTACCCTTTGAATTGCTTGCCAGTGATGAGCACTAGGATTACTAGTATACCTGCTCAATTTTCCCACTTCAAAACCAATATCAGGTCTTGTACAAGTCATGGCATACATCAAGCAGCCAATTACCCTAGAATACTCAAGTTGAGATACAACTTTGCCATTATTAGTCATCAACTTCTCACAAGCATCCATAGGTGTACTCACAGGAGTACAATCAACGTAATTGAATTTCCTCAACACCTTCTCAATATAATGAGACTGAGAGATAGAAATTCTTTTACTTTCATGTTTAATCCTTATACCAAGGATAACATCAGCCTCCCCCATGTCCTTCATGGAGAACATTGATGACAAAAATTCCTTTGTCAAGTCAACCTGTTTTTGGTCAGTGCCAAATATCAACATGTCATCAACATATAGGCAAATGATGACTCCTTTACCAGATTCATCAAATTTGCTATATACACATTTGTCAGCTTGGTTAAAAACATAACCACTAGACAAAACCACTTCATCAAATTTTTGATGCCATTGCTTAGGTGCCTGCTTCAGTCCATAAAGAGACTTAATCAGTTTACACACCTTGTTTTCATTACCAGCATGATGAAGCCCTGAGGTTGGTTCATATAAACCTCCTCATCCAATTCACCATTCAAGAAAGCTGTTTTCACATCCATCTGATGAATAACCAGATTGTGAATAGATGCCAAAGCAATCAGCAGTCTTATGGTACTGATACGAGCCACAGGGGCATAAGTATCAAAATAGTCTATTCCTGACTTTTGTTTAAAGCCCTGAATGACTAGTCTAGCCTTGAACTTTTCAATAGTTCCATCTACCTTCATTTTCCTTTTGAAAATCTATTTGCAACCCAAAGGTTTGCAACCAGGTGGTAGATCAACCAACACCCAAGTGTTGTTGCCCATGATAGAATCCATCTCATCATTGATTGCTTCTTTCCAAAAAGCAATGTCCTGGGACTTCATTGCTTCTTCAAATGTCTTGGGATCATCCTCAACAATGAAGCAATAGGAGTATTGGTCAGAGACCTCATCCCTTGTTCCTTCAACTAAATATAGTTGAAACTCAGGTCCAAATGACTTTGGAGTCCTGACCCTTTTGCTTTTCCTAAGCATTGGTTCAGGTTGTTGAACCACAACCTCATCAGGGACCACTGATGGTTCATCATCAGGGACCTCTGATACACCAGTGTCATGAGTTCCATTAGGAATCCTCTGACTTGGTCTAGGGACTGATGAGAATCTATTCTCATCAAAGTTTGCATCCCTTGATTCAATTATGGAGTTAACTGAAACATATTCATTAGGTTCAATAACATAGAACCTAAAAGCCTTGGAATGCTCAGCATATCCAACAAAGATGCAATCAATGCCTCTTTCACCCAAAGTTTTCAGCTTTGGATTAGGGAGTCTTACAACAGCCCTACAACCCCAAACTTTGAGATAGTTCAGGTTTGGTTTCCTTTTATTCCAGAGTTCATAAGGGGTAACCTTGTTCTTTTTGTTGGGAACCCTATTTAATAAATAGCAAGCTATTAACATAGCTTCACCCCAGAACCCTTGACTCAGTCCTGAAAAGGACAACATGGAATTAACCATCTCCTTCAGCACCCTGTTTTTCCTTTCAGAAATACCATTTTTCTGAGGAGTATAAGGGGCAGTCGTTTCGTGGATTATACCAACAGACTAAAAATACAGAGTATCCATGTACTCACCTCCCCTATCAGTCCTTAATCTTTTGATCAAAGACCCAAGTTGTAATTCAACTTCAGTTTTAAACACTTTGAATTTATCTAATGCTTCATCCTTAGTATGTAAAAGATAGACATAACAAAACCTAGAAGCATCATCAATAAATGTCACAAAGTACTTCTTATTCCCCAAAGAGGGAGTGGCATGCAAATCACATAGATCACTGTGTATAAGCTCCAAGAGCTTAGTCTCACGACTAACACCCTGAAAAGGTTTCTTGGTAATCTTGGTCAACATGCAAGTTTTACACTTTTCAGTGTCCATGTCAAAAGCAGGGATTAATCCATCCTTAGACATATCTTGCATTCTCTTATAATGAACATGGCCAAGTCAAGAATGCCATAGGGTAGAGTCAGTCAGGTCAGAGGTGGTCTCAAAGGCTGAATTTACACTATCAGTGGAAATAAATACACTATCAGTGGAAATATTAAGCCTGAACATTTGATTACATAAATAACCAAAACCAATAAAAACACCATGCTTACAAAGCACAAATTTATCAGACTCAATAACTTGTTTATATCCATGATTATTCAAAACACTACTTGAAACCAAGTTCTTCCTTAAATCAGGAACATGAATAACATTAAACAAAGTTACAATCTTTCCAGAACTAAACTTAAGATCTACACAACCACGACCATGCACCAAGGCTATTGACTCATTTCCCATGTGAAGAATAGAACCATCATTCAGTGACTCATAAGTCTTGAACCAGATTCTATCTTTACACACTTGAACTGTTGCACCAGAGTCAACCCACCACGCAACATCATCATCCTGCACATAAAAAGATTCAGATACATATGTAACATAATAAATCTGAAAAGACTTATTAAACATATTCTGACCTCTTAGTGAGTTGGTTGAACCACCACTCCTTGAACCATTAGTGCCTGATCCATTGGCTTTACCACCAACTTTAACACCCTTGCAATCCCTTTTAATGTGACCAGTTTTGCCACATTTCCAACAAGTAGGTGTTGCCTTCTTGTTAGGATCTACCCTTGTGTTGTCATGATATTTGCGTTTGCCTTTGTTGTCATTGTACCTGGTGGAGTTGTTATGCTCCACCATATTGACAACAGATGCACCAGTAGCATTACTACTCTTTGGCTTGTCATTATCCTGCACCTTGAGAGATTCCTCAATGCGCAGATGACTGCCCAACTCAACCAGAGTTAACTCCTCTTTCTTATGTTTCAAGGTATGCTTGAAATCTTTCCAAGAAGGAGGTAGTTTGTCAATGACACAAGAGACTGAAATAGACTCATCCATGTGCATATTATGTTGTGCAAACCTTCCAAGTATTCCAAGAAGTTCATTGTATTGTTCCATAACTGGTCTTGAATCAGTCATTTTGTAATTTGTGAAATTACTAACAAGGAACTTCTTACTTGATGCATCCTCAGCCATATATTTGGCATCCAAGGAGTCCCACAGTTCTTTGGAAGATTCAATGTTCTGATAGATATCAAATAGAGAATCAGACATACCATTGAGAATAAGACCTCTGCATATGTAGTCATCATTCTCCCATTTGCTCCTCCTCCTGATCTGCTCCACAGTAGCATCATCCCCATCATCAGGAATAGGAGTGGTAAGCACATACACTACACTCATGCTCGACAGCAAGAAATGCATCTTCTTCTGCCATCTCCTAAAGTCCACCCCTTCAAACTTATCCAGCTTAGCAAAATTTGAAGCCATGTGTTTCATTGCAGCAGTTGCCATTGATTATCACAAAATAGTTTACTTTGATTGTTGGCGTGTAACTCCCAGAACAGGGTTAAGATAATCAATGTCAGCAGAAATCAACAACTGTTCAGCAGAAACAAATACCACTAGGTGGTTACCGGATATCACTTGGAATCATGTTATCACTTTCCAAAGTAAACTATTCGACCCTAATTCCTGGGTTACACGAATATCTACTTGGGATAAGACCAAATGTAGTTATATAATTAGGCACAATTCAATAACCCTTGCGCTTATAAGTGTTAATCGTTTTATGTGTATCTATCATGCATAATATGATTTCCTATTTATAGGAGATTACTCTGAGCTAGTCCAATGGAATTATGAGTATTAATCGGCCCATTAATAGACTCATAATTATCCCCATTATAGCCGTTAGTGGTTACATGACCAATTAAACGTGGTCATTATGCAGTTGTAACTGCCACTTGAATAGGTCAAAGCCCGTTACAAGCAGTACTTTCATCAGTACTTTCATAGCACCAGCAGTGGATACACTACATCAGTGGAAACACTGCTTCAGTGGAAACCACAAGCTTCAGTGGAAACCACAAGCAGTACTTTCTACTAGCACTATCAATACAAACCACTATTAGAGTCAGGGTGTTCATGGACCTTATGGGTGTACACTCCGTACCTCCTAACCCATTTCCAGGTGTGAACTAATACCACAAGTGCACTAAATTTTCCGACAAAAGATCAGCTTGCACCCTCTCTGATAGAACAATCTTTCTATCAGGTAAACACTTGCAATATGTGGTTCTATATTTTGACTATTATGAGTTTTCCGGCTTCTAATAATATAGAAATAATATTTATGCAGAAATTGATGCTAGTGAAATAATGTTTGGTTGTTCTCCCATGTACGAATATATATATCTCTCTTATACATATTCATTTAACCGTATTTACATTGCAAACGTTTGCAAATTGTTAGGATACCAATCACTATTGGAAAACGAAAGTGTGAAACATGGGAACTTAGCCACACAGCATCTTCATCAACTTTCGGTTTGCAATACACCACATCGTTGTACATCCAGGTAATACCCTTAGTTATGTTACTGATTTGAACATTCAAACCCCACATGTCTTGATCTTTATCTCAAATGATGATATGTATAAGATAGTAACATTATTTAATCCTTGGAACTTCCATTTGTTAGCTTTGATCCTTTATGCCTGGCAAAAAAGTTCTTATACCATATTCGTATAGCATCTATACCACACAATGAAATAGAATCGAGTCGGTCATATATTGATAAGTTATTTCCTTATTTGTATTTTATAAAGAAGCTAAAGTTGTAGCTGCAACATCTTATCCCAAACATCCCGAACTAAGGCTCTTGAAGCTCAGGTGATTTTATCAGGTGGTGTAAATGAATTTATGAGTTTGTAGAAAATATGTATACATGCGTTCTACTTGAATATATTTGTGGTTTATGCATTATGTCATGATGCATCTCTCATGGACTTCTATTTTTTTTCAGGTACAACGACTTTTTATGACTTGGGAATTTGTGATTAACAAGTTCCCGCCTTCAAGATTAGCGAAATTGGAGGGGATAATAGAGTCGACATCACTGGAACCTGTAGTCAGAAATAGAATAGGTGTTGTAGATAATGGAAGATGGTACATTTCAAATGCAAAACATGTAGATGTGATAAATAAGATGTTTGGGAGCCTTTTGGTAACGGGTCACCGTGGTTGTATCACTAAAAACGCACTTTGGATGATTACCTTCCAACAAAATATGTTAATAAGGTGTATTTCTTATTAAACAAATATTGTAAGAAGAAAAAGAAACTAAGTGTTGCATAAACAAGGAGTACTTGAATAGCTACATCAGTCCTTAAGGCCAAAAACCTAAAGAGTTGAAATCAACTGTACCTGTACTTTTAGCTACACATATGTTTTCTCAATATTTTCCATATACAACAAGCTACTTCGAACTCTCACCTGCAAAGAATAACATATATAAATATATATAACCTATGAAGTGTGAACTATACATGAATCCATCAGTACTAGCTGATATATGGTATCAGTGAAGTATGAGGCTAGATGATTATGAAATCAACACACATGCAGTATTAGCTGATATACATGATTTTAGTAACATTTACTGTATATGTTTTCTTATTTGACAGAACTTGGAAAGAAATGCAAGGGAAATTAAGAGGGCTATTTTGACAGCCAACAGTACTGACCACTTTTGGGTAGGTGTTAATGGTGGACCTGGACCGATGTTGTAAGTCCACAACTGCTAATGATATTCAAAACAAATATTAATCAATTTGGTCAGGATTATTTTCGCCTTTAAGTGTCTATATGTAATGGAGATATGAAGGAAACCATAGAGATATATGCCATTTGTGAACTGATAATCATGACTGAAAGACTAAAGTAAGAACTTGAAAGCAAGTCAAAAGAACTTGAAAAGCATCAAATTTCTACAAAATTTGATGGTAAGACCATAATTTCTATTGTATTGAGTATCTGTATGTAAGTGGGGATTACTTTGTTGACTGGGCTTACCTATGCACCTGTTATTCATATGGATCTTTTTATGCAGTTGGGGATTAATAAGGTAATAATTGCAATATGAGCTATGCATTCATAAATTTGACTGATCCACATCAATTGTACCCGTTAGGGATAAACCATAACCGATGTTGATTTATATTAAGTTAATGGGTCGAAATTTACCCTTTTATCCTTTTTTCTTATAATCTGTCTTTGCATTCTTATCTTTGTATAGGTCATTTTCAAATTAAAATTTCTAATGTCAGACGACTCCAATGATCCCGATAGTGACTCCAATTTGCTGGATGACAATTCTGGGTATATTTACAAGCAAATTATAAAGGTTCATTTTTCTTTCAACACCATATCCAAGAAGTGTTAATGACTCTTATTATTCCTAATTGCAGCATGGACTTACATAATTGAAACCGAAAAGACTCATCAGTACTTGATATTTTGTTCAGATAGTCGATTTGGCAACTTTGACTGAGCTTGCAAAATCGCTCTTGGGCCTTCAATTGCAGATATATATGAACTTGTGGTACCTTTACTCAGATTAATTTGGAACTGAATTTCTACCCATAACCAAAAAAGATTCAGTTATTACACTTTTTTACCAAAAAAGATTCATATTGTCGATTAACTTCGCAGAGTGCATATCTCGGCTAGAGCAAGCATTCGATATATTCATGGAAATTGGGAGGCTCAGCATGTCTGCGCGGTAATGTAAGGTAAAATCTCAGCCTCTTTCTCTCCAAACATTAGTCTTGATTCGTTCCAATAAACACTAGAATTCACTATTGCTGTAAACCGCAATGCCAAACAACCCTTTACACACTAGAACTCACTATTAGTAATCTATATTTAAGCTGCTTGTGTACATAAATACTACATTCATGCAAATTTCAATTAGTAATCCATATTTAAGGTGTTAAGTGCGGTGTTATTGAACAATGCACAGGTTCAACTTAGGCAGCCTGATCAGGTATTAAAAAAAGTATGAGTTTCAAACTTTCCATCCAATATTGACAAAGTGCGGCGTTATTGAATAACGCACTGTCCCCTGAACTAACCAAATAACCTTTTTAGCATCGCAGGTAAGATGGGTTTGATAACGGGTCAACATAGGTACTGATTGCTTAAGTCAAAATAAACCAATCCACGTTCTATCTTTCGTTTTTTAGACACTTTCTATCTCCTAAAAGTACATGTTTTGGTGAAAAAGCTGTTTAGAGTATTAGTAATTATGATTCACATTTAGTTATAAACAGCTCAACTTGGGCTGCCTTTATGTCAAACGGATCTGACTAAAAGGAAACCAGAATGGGTCAAATGAGTTAAAAGTAAACCAAAACGTCTATTTGTTAACGACTACTGATCATTTTATTTCAAAAAATTTTAGATATAAGCATGGAATAGGATACTGTTATGATGTCTTTGTTATAGTTGGTGGAGACAAAAATAACGTCTTTTGAAATCACGGCTTCGAGGGTTAGGACTTGAGATCTTCCATCAGATATTGAAGAGTAGAGATGGGATCAATTTATGTGAGTATGGCATGTGCACCGTCTTCCTTCATGGCTGAACCACATACAATAATTATATTTCAATTATACTAAAAACTTTGATGAAAGGGTTGTTTGATGAGAAAGAACATTACATAATTTGTTGAAAAGAGGATGTTTATGCATTTTTTGATTGTATTTTTACGCATTATGGTTTGTGTGCATGTTATAAATGTTCAATGACAGCAGTGGTTCTTCCTTTTGCAAGAGGCCAAGAGATACTTGTTTATGTTTGTTTCCTCTGGTGCAATAAGAAGAGAATCATCTCACAAGTGAAGTTCACAAATGTTGAGGTCTCATTTTTAGTGTGTCGGTAAACATGCATTCGACTATCATAAGTATGTATTTATAGGAACATTGAATTTGTTGGAATTTGTATCCATGGTCAATCAAGAAAATGAAGAAAATGCTAAGCAATTAGAGGCGGAGAAGAAGAAGGCTGAAAGGGAAGCCTCAAACGAAAAGGTGATACTAACTCATATTCACTCACAACATATACATGTGTATGTATTGTTTTTGTGTCATTGCCCAGATAATATATAAACTAATAGGATAAACCAAACAACCCCATTGCCTAGATAATAGGCTAAACTAAACAGCCCACATGGCCCAAAGATTTTAAGCTAGCCCAGATAATAGGCTAAACCAAACAGCCATCCTCAATTTTAGTTTCTGAAACCACTCACAGTATGTTTAGGTTCTTTACTTCAGTTACGGATGCCTACTCAAATGTCTTGATGCCTCCTAAAGGACTCATGATAAACATAAAAAAGTGTAACTGATATGACCACTGTACTTGAGCGGCGCTTGCACAGGCTCGAGTGGGAAGAATCCCAGGATCAGGTGAAGCGAGAAATCTGAACTTTCTTGATTTTGATATTTTGAGATATGTTGTTTCATGTTTTTGGGATGAATTATTTGGGTATTTCATGTCTCTAATGGACCTGGATCTTCAGGTTTGGCAGAAGCTGGACTTATTGGAAGCAAGCTTTCAATGGATGGCCAAATACTTATGTATTCACCAAGGCCATGGGGGAGATGTTACTGCTGTGTCATTAGTCATACTACGTCCTACCATCATCACAAGTACTTACAAAGAACCATTCCCTGGATGGATCGAAGGCATCAAGTAATTCAAATGCCGCTCTTTTTTTATTATTACGGAAAATGTTAACATTTCAATTTATTCTTCTTAACATGGCCATGAATAATGTTGTTTCACTCAAAAAATGTGAACATAAACTTAGATTTCTACTTTCCAGAACCATCGATGGCTTCATTGCATCATATGGTAAAGGCCGGGCTTCATGCTTTTTCTGTGATCCTCACAAAATTCTTGATTTGGTGAGTTATCTCACTATCTACAGGTGTGATATTCTTTAAAATTTAATCACCTGCACTCGAACAAGTAAAAAATGCATCTTTTGCATATAAAAACATGTAGATTCCAGGAGACATGGTGATTAATGCTATGATTGTAGCAATGGCGACTCATATGAATAAACCTTACCCGAGGATTATTTATCATGTGGGATCATCCATGTCAAACCCTTTGAGCATATCTAGCTTCAGGAATTGCGTAATCGATTACTTCATTAAGCATCCTCTAATGAGTCGACAAGGTAACCCAATAATAACAACACGCGATGTCAAGTTTTTGACTTCCATAAATAGCTTTAATAGATATGTGGCATCAGTGGCGATCCGTTACATGATTCCTTTCAAGGTATTTATTCATATAATATACCTCTTCTTTTTAATACCAGGTTTCGTGTTAGAAAGTCTCATAATTTCTTTATCAATGGATACAGTGTTGAGTATATTACTGTGTCAATTCCTTTTCTTTTTTAATCTACTACGCACATATAATAAGTGGCAACCTTTATTGGCTTTGCCAGCAATGGTTATTCTATCTATATAAAGGGTCTCCCTATGAGTGCCACACCTGCTATGCTGGATGATGAGTTCAAGAAGGTTGGAACTATTAAGCCTAACGGTATTCAAGTTCAAAGCAACAGGGTGCGTAAGGCGATTGAGGTATACATTTTTGTTTACATTATTCCTCAAAACTTACTTGTCTCTCTTAGTATTACCGGTTTACAGATGATTTGAAACCATAACTGTTAAAATTTGTACACTACATGATAGGAATCAATATATTGTGAGATATGCTAATTTGGCTTGACACTCTTCTTATTAGGAAAAGAATTCCAACAATTCACATAAGCGGGAAAAAAAATCTCAAAAGCCTTGGTATGTTCAGCTTGCGCTCTTCTTATATAGCAGAAACACGTGTTCTTAATTGAGTAATATTGTCAAATATGGGGCCAACACAAGAGACAAAGTAAAGTGGAGCATTATGCGAAATCTTTATGAACCAAAACATCTAGGCAGTAAGGCTCAAATTCTGCTATTTATATCTTTTCTGGTTATATTTTTCTATGAATTTTTTTATTGCATCTCTGTGGTTTTGATCCTAGATTTGTTTTTGTTGTGTTTTATGTTGGTCAATGCATACAAGAGCTACTACATGAAAGGGATACGACTATAATGGAGTTACAAAGGATTTTGGATTATAAAGATAAAGAACTTCATGCAATTAGACTTTGATTGTTTACTATAGTTAACATTTTTTATTTTCTATTGGCATAGGCATGGGCTAAGGGTGACCTCATAATGGAACAAAATGAGTAACTAGAAACTTTTGTTTTTACGTTATACATGTCTTTGTCTTACTCTTAATACATAGATATATAACTGGAAACCTTTGTTTATACGTTACACATTTGTTTATACATAGATATATTAAAGATTTTTGCATTGCGAAACCTATTAAGTACTTATAGTTAAAAAAAAGTAATAATAATAACTATTAATTACTTACTCACGGTTAGTTTATTTATTTATTTTAAAATGTTTTATGAAGTTCTTATACTCTTCTTTTGCTATAGAAAAATATACCAACTTATTTTTTATAATTTATGTTTTTTATAAAGAAAAAAAAAAGGATTTAATTATTGCATAATAACGAAGATTTAGTTTCTTTAAAAAACATATTTCCCCACTAAAGGTTGCGTGTTTAACTAGAATCCCCATTAAGGGTTTTTCTTTATTAACTCACCACAGCTAGGATTTAAAAATTTTATTAAAAAAAAACATCGTAAGTTTAGGATAATTTTTAAAAACACATACTCGAGCTATCTTAATCGTGTATCTTGATTTATAAATTTTCGTTTATAAACTTATTGAAAATAAAACCTTATATAACTACTAACTACGTCATCAAAAAATAATTAAAACACGTAACACAACAGAATATAATTATAATGTAAACTAAGAAATTAATGAAATCACATTTAAACAATAAAATTTAAGAAGTCTGAACAAAAACACTAACACTGCTCAAACTCAGTAAATGGTAGTGGGAGCCTCCTTAAAGAAGCCGTCCCTTTGAAAACCACATCTGTAAGGATTCTACCTATCATTATGAAAAGCATATAACCACAACCTTTTTATCATATTCCTGGTAAACACACAAACATCACCACTTAACAAACAAAGGGTATCAACAACAAAACTCTACTTGTCACCCGACAATACATACATATTCTCATCACAACAAACATCAAACCTCACCATAAATCCATTCACAGATATTTCAAATTCATCAACATCATCTGAATTTGGTAAAAAATCAGCTGGAAGCACATATATACAATAAATAAACATAATTAACAAAAACAAAATACTAATAATAAATGTTAATAATATTATCAAATGTAAAAGATGTTCATGATTAATATTGTTTAAAACAAAATGTTAGAAAGTAGTTACCTCCTTTTAGTCGTTTTATTGATTATGGTAACATCAATTATAGTTCTTAACCGTTTAATTTAACTTTTAATAACTTTTTAGTATATATTTGTTCAACTAAATCTTAAAAATGAAAACCACAAATCAAATTACTTACCTGCTTTTAGCCGTTTTATGGATTACTTTAACATCAATTATAGACCTTAACCATTTCATTTAAATTTTAATTACTTTTTAGTATATATTTGTTCTACTAAATCCTAAAAATGAAAACCACAAGTCATACCCGTCCATCGGACGGGTTTTGCCACTACTATGTATATATATATATATATATATATATATATATATATATATATATATATATATATATATATATATATATATATATATATATATATATATACACACACACAATTTCAAATATTGTTAATCTCATGTTCATATTAGTTCTAAAAACACATGTGATCTTCCCTACACTTATCTTTTTGTAAAATACCTTTATGAGGAGAGTTATTTTACATATCAAACTTTTCTTACATATCAAACTACTCATCTCAACCATCCATCTAAAAAGAAATAAATGGCTGATATTAAAAGCATTTTATTATTTCATCTATTTTTTATAATTTAAATATCTCTTAAACCCGTTAATCGTTAGACAAAAATAATTATACCGTCGCGACGAGCATTTAATTATCTTTCTATAGACGGGCTCTTTGATATACTTTCGAAAAAAGAAAAAAAAAAGTTTTTTTTTTTTACGTTTTTTCGTCTTTTTTTTTTCGTTTTTCTTCGAAACTGGAATTTGCATTAAATATCATATATGATTTAACATTAATTTGAAGATCACATGTGATATTAATGTTAAATCACATATGATATGTAATATCATATGTGATACTAGTGTTAAATCATATATGATAAATCACATATCATATACATATCATATATGATTTAACACTAATATCACATGTGGTATTCAAATTAGTGTTAAATCATATATGATTTTTTCATGCAAATTTCAGTAACGTAAAAAAATGAAAAAAAACTTTAAAAAAACGTGAAAAACACGAAAAAAAATTTTTTTTGTCGAAAGTGTGTCAAAGTGCCTATCTATCTATGTAGTTAATCTCGGCGAGATCTCGGATCTCGGCCTTAGAAATAATCTCGGTTCAAAATATCGCCCTCAAATCTCGGATCCGATATTATCGGCGAGATTGGCCGAGATTTTGAAATCGGCGAGATTTTTCCGAGATTTTGCAAGTTGTAACTGAACGTGACTTTCTTGGTTTTTGTGGTGTTTGGATCTTGGTTTGCTTGGATCTATGTTATGGTTGTTGGTTTTGATAAAGAAAAAAAAAGATGCTATGATATGGCTGCTCGTAAAAGTATATGTGTTTTTTTGATAACCCTAGATGTGTTATAAGCCTCAGAAAATACAGCTTCAGTCCTTATACTTTAGTCTTCTTTGCACATTATCTTAAGGCAACAATAAAAAGTAAACCAATCTTTAGTTTGTCCAGCTTTGGTCCCTTGACTTAAATTCAGAATCACAACAACAACAACAACAACAAACCTAATCCCGTCGTGGCAGGGTATGGGGGAGGTAAAATGTAGACATATCCTACCCCTACTCCCGGGCAAACCCGAGGGTAGAGAGACTTAAATTCAGAATACATATATTATATGTATATATTAATATAATATTATAGATAATATAAAAACCGATATCTCACCGATATCTCACCGCGATAACCGCTATTTCAAATCTCGGTCCTTGAACGATATTTGAAATTTGACCGAGATAACTACATAGCTATCTATAGAAAGATAATTAAATGCTCGTCGTAATGGTATATTTTTTTCGCTTGACGATTAACGGTTTGAGAGATATTTATATTTTAAAAAATGATGAAATTGGGTTTTTTTAATTTTTGGGATTAATCTCATCCATTAGATCTAATAAAAATGGAAGGTGGAGATTGATCCCTTAGCATGTAAAGAAGTTTTTGTCCTCAAATGATCTTAAATCTACCTTTATATGTGATTAAGACGAAGTTAAAAAGAAAATAAAGTATTTTCACAAAATAATGAAAGCATGAGAAATAAACAATAATGAAAAAGACATATAAAACACACAAATAAAAATGAAAAACAAACTTTCAAACAAATAAACATGGGTTGCCTCCCAAGAAGCGCTTTTCTTTATTTACGAGTCTTGTAGCTAGACTCGAAGTCATGCCTCTACGTGATGTCATCATCATCATCTTCCTCATCATGATTCCCGTAGGATCTTTCCGTAGCATAGTTATGCCCGATTATGTGTTTATCACGTTTCCACTCTCCTAATTCAATCTCCTTATCTTTGTATTCCTTAATCTTCTCCTCCCATTCAATGATCTTTCTCCTAACAAGACTAGTGTGAACTTGTGAGTCATGATCAACCTTTCTCTTCTCCTTAAGCTTCTTAGGATGTCTTGGAACTATAGGTATCTTAACCTTGCTTATACCATTTCTAAGTATCATAACACCCTCACCGCATTTGACTGTTTCTTTGGCGGTGGCTAAAAATGGTGTTCCAAGAATGAGAGGCGTGTGTTCATTTTCCTCAATATCCACAATTGCAAAATCCACCGGATAGATGCTATTTGCAACTTCAATCAACACATCCTCCGCTATTCCTAAAGGGTAAACATATGAATGATTGGCTAAGGAAAGTCTAGGATTAGTTTTGGTTGGGTTCTCCCCAGTCAATTTATTGTAGATTGATAACGACATTATACTTACATTGGATCCTTGGTCGGCTAAGGCCTTTACAACTTCTAATTTACCAATGCTACACAATATTATGAAGTTCCCAAAAATCTCCTGTTTCTTAGCTACTGGCTTCTTTATAATTGCCTCGTACAAAGGTCCCATAGGCATAATATCATATGCATCCTCCTTTATTTCACCTAAGAAGGTCTTCCTAAGAGCATCATTGTACCTAAAATTGTTCACAAGGTTAACAATGGTTTTCTTATTAACTTCATGTTTAAGGTAGTGCCCTACAGTCTTAGGTTTATCTAATTCCTTAGCTTTGCCATTACCATTATTCTTACAATTCGTGTTACTCTCTTTTTCCCCCTTCTCCTTAATCTCAACTACTTCCTCCTTAAAACTAGTTTGTTTCGCGGTCTCCTCAACATGAACAATGGAGATGGCGTTTACATACATAGTGGGGATAGTGTGGTCATCTCTTCTTACTAACACCTTCTTGGGAGATTTCATCTTAGTGTATTCCTTCACTAAGTTCGTCATCTCCATCATCTTCTCCTGCATTTCTTCTCTTTGTCTATAAACTTCCTCCTCGAGTTTTGCTAACTTCTCCGAATGAGCCGCCATATATTCTCTCATTTGGGTTTTGAAGATAGGTGAAAGCGGTTGCAGTGAAGAAGAGTGTGACACACGGTAATTTTGCCCGTTAACAATAAATAATAATTGAAAATTTATTATTACTAAGCATATTTAATTAAGCATACATAAGCTTACATGACCATTTTGAGTAGATAACTCATGCATTGTAGTATACTGACCAGGGAATAGTAATAAGAAAGTTAGAAATTCTTTCTAATGATTTAGATTGTTAAACGAGAGGTTATCTCGTTGCTAAGCCAAGACTCGACTCAATAACACTAACTTATTATGACTTAAAACAAAATGAAACAAACATAAACAGAAAGATAGATGTATGATGGTAGTCCGTATGTTTTTTTTTTCTTTTTTTTTCTTCATTTTTTTCTTTTTTTTCTCATACACTTTTACCCTACCATCCTCTAAGATAACATCAATGTAGAGGGATTTATATGAGTATCCCTACAACTGAGTTTTTATTACTCTAACACTAATGGCCCGAATTGAAAAGATCAAAACACTTGGAGTAATTAAATACGTAGATAAAGAGAATTTGAATTTAACGTTCCTTCCCGTTACTCCATAAAATACTACTTAACCCATGAGTCCCAATCGTCCCAAAACTGTGTACAAAGGATATGACTCAACTTAGCAACCATGCAAGTAACTAGATAATTGAACTAATGGTTAAACAATAGTTTCAATAATGCACTAAAGATGAGTGCATACAAGGTGGGATAAGGCGATTTGGGTGTAACATTTGGGGGTGGATTGTAAACAATGCTCTTCATTGATATTTCAGAAACTGGAATATCACGAGAACCGCGAAAAGATAGGCTCGGAGGGGTTAACTAGGGGTATCGTGTACTAAAGATGAGTACATTGCAAAGGTGTGGGGAAATTACTCAACCAATGTGGTTGATGTAATTATAATTACAAGTTTCAAACAAGGGTTATCCTAATGCCTCTTATCATTTAGTTAACCCTAACCACACGAATGTCGTCTCACTAGCGATGTCGGAATGCATCACAAAAACAAGTTTTAGAATCTATTGTACTACCGGTACACTCATAAGCATTAAAGATGAATGCTTTATTACTAAAGATCTAGGGGCGAACCTCACATTTTGGGGGTGCAATTTGAGTGGTATACGGTTTTTATGCTAGTCATATAACTCTTATCCATGAGACGCTTTATTAAGACTAAAGTTTTACTCGTAAGTTTCATAAAAAATTAAAAATTTGGTGCTAAAATTACCCTAACAAATATTTGTCATAGTTTATTACACAAATTACTAAGGACAAGGAAAAAATCAAGTGAGTGAATAGTTTCTAAGTTCCCGTTTTATTCTTCCTCCCGACACTTAAACTGAACATTGTCCCCAATGTTCCCCAAAAGTATCAAAGTAATGATAGAGAAAGGTAAAATAAAAGAGAGAAACTAATACTCCCCTAATTAGCTCGGTAGGATATCTCAGAGAATCGCGGTCAAATCTTCCTCCAAGATGTTTGCAGATTTCTGGAAAATTAAGAATTCTGGAAATTTCCAAAAATTACAGATTAGACAGAAAACGAAAATCCAGAAACTGTTTCTACATTGCCTGACGCCGTCAGGTATTACTTCCGACGCCGTCAGGTTGTCCTGACAGAAAGAATCAAAGTCGTTTTCTAGAAGAAAAAAAATTCTGGAAAAATTACTTCTTTAAAGACCTGGAAAATTACTGCAAAACATCCATTGTGACTCGATACAAGCATTTGACTCTAACAAACACACACACACACACACACACACACACACACACACACACACATATATATATATATATATATATATATATATATATATATATATATATATATATATATACAATTTCAAATATTGTTAATCTCATGTTCATATTAGTTCTAAAAACACATGTGATCTTCCCTACATCTTTTTGTAAAATACCTTTATGAGGAGAGTTATTTTACATATCAAACTTTTCTTACATACCAAGGTACTCATCTCAACCATCCATCTAAAAATAATTATATGGCTGATATTAAAAGCATTTTACTATTTCATCTATTTTTTATAATTTAAATATCTCTTAAACCGTTAATCGTTATACAAAAATAATTACACCGTCGCGACGAGCATTTAATTATCTTTCTATAGACGGGCACTTTGATATACTTTCGAAAAAAGAAAAAAAATCATTTTACACGTTTTTTTGTCTTTTTTTTCATTTTTCTTCGAAACTAGAATTTGCATGAAATATCATATATGATTTAACACTAATTTGAAGATCACATGTGATATTAGTGTTAAATCACATATGATATGTAATATTTTATGTGATATTATTGTAAAATCATATATGATAAATCACATATCATATACATATCATATATGATTTAACACTAATATCACATGTGGTATTCAAATTAGTGTTAAATCATATATGATTTTTTCATGCAAATTTCAGTAACGTAAAAAAAATGAAAAAAACTTTTAAAAAACGTGAAAAACACGAAAAAAAATTTTTTTGTCGAAAGTGTGTCAAAGTGCCTATCTATCTATGTAGTTAATCTCAGCGAGATCTCGTCGTTATCTCATCGATATCTCGGATCTCGGCGTTAGAAATAATCTCGGTTCAAAATATCGCCCTCAAATCTCGGATCCGATATTATCGGCGAGATTGGCCGAGATTTTGAAATCGGCGAGATTTTCGAGATTTTTCCGAGATTTTGCAAGTTGTAACTGAACGTGACTTTCTTGGTTTTTATGGTGTTTGGATCTTGGTTTGCTTGGATCTATGTTATGGTTGTTGGTTTTGATAATGAAAAAAAAAAGATGCTATGATATGGCTGCTGGTGAAAGTATATGTGTTTTTTTGATAACCCTAGATGTGTTATAAGCCTCAGAAAATACAGCTTCAGTCCTTATACTTTAGTCTTCCTTGCACATTATCTTAAGGCAACAATAAAAAGTAAACCAATCTTTAGTTTGTCCAGCTTTGGTCCCTTGACTGAAATTCAGAATACATATATTATATATATATTAATATAATATTATAGATAATATAAAAACCGATATCTCACCGCGATAACCGCTATTTCAAATCTCGGTCCTTGAACGATATTTGAAATTTGACCGAGATAACTACATAGCTATCTATAGAAAGATAATTAAATGCTCGTCGTAATGGTATATTTTTTTTTTCGCTTAACGATTAACGGTTTGAGATATATTTATATTTTAAAAAATGATGAAATTCGGTTTTTTTTAAGTTTTGAGATTAATCTCATCCATTAGATCTAATAAAAATGGAAAGTGGAGATTGATCCCTTAGTATGTAAAGAAGTTTTTGTCCTAAAATGATCTTAAATCTACCTTTATATGTGATTAACACGAAGTTAAAAACAAAATAAAGCATTTTCACAAAATAATGAAAGCATGAGAATTAAACAATAATGAAAAAGACATATAAAACACACAAGTAAAAATGAAAAACAAACTTTCAAACAAATAAACATGGGTTGCCTCCCAAGAAGCGCTTTTCTTTATTTACGAGTCTTGTAGCTAGACTCGAAGTCATGCCTCTACGTGATGTCATCATCATCATCTTCCTCATGATGATTCCCGTAGGATCTTTCCGTGGCATAGTTATGCCCGATTATGTGTTTATCACGTTTCCACTCTCCTAATTCAATCTCCTTATCTTTGTATTCCTTAATCTTCTCCTCCCATTCAATGATTTTTCTCCTAACAAGACTAGTGTGAACTTGTGAGTCATGATCAACCTTTCTCTTCTCCTTAAGCTTTTTAGGATGTCTTGGAACTATAGGTATCCTAACATTGCTTTTACCATTTCTAAGTATCATAACACCCTCACCGCATTTGACTGTTGCTTTGGCGGTGGCTAAAAAAGGTGTTCCAAGAATGAGAGGCATGTGTTCATTTTCCTCAATATCCACAATTGCACAATCCACCGGATAGATGCTATTTGCAACTTCAATCAACACATCCTCCGCTATTCCTAAAGGGTAAACATAGGAATGATTGGCTTAGAAAACTCTAGGATTAGTTTTGGTTGGGTTCTCCCTAGTCAATTTATTGTATATTGATAACGACATTATACTTACATCGGATCCTTGGTCGGCTAAGGCCTTTACAACTTCTAATTTACCAATGCTACACAATATAATGAAGTTCCCGCAAATCTCCAGTTTCTTAGCTACTGGCTTCTTTATAATTGCCTCGTACAAAGGTCCCATAGGCATAATATCATATGCATCCTCCTTTATTTCACCTAAGAAGGTCTTCCTAGGAGCATCATTGTACCTAAAATTTTTCACAAGGTTAACAATGGTTTTCTTATTAACTTCATGTTTAAGGCAGTGCCCTACAGTCTTAGGTTTAAGATAGGTGAAAGCGGTTGCAGTGAAGAAGAGTGTGACACACGGTAATTTTGCCCGTTAACAATAAATAATAATTGACAATTTATTATTACTAAGCAATTAGTAAAGTTATAGAAACAAACTACAAGACATGTATTAACAACCTATTGATAACTTCCCAATGATGAAGAGACTTAATCATCTCCGACGCATTCGGACTCATTATATGTATTATTTTTTTTAAACGTTACGAAATAATTGTAAAACAAAATTTAGTTTTAATAAGTGATTATGACAACCTATACTCTAATTATTTAAAGACATTTTATCAGTCCAAGATAACAATGATGAACTAAAACTTTGACCTACTTAGGTCGCGTGTTGGTGCAGCTTCGCAACCCACATCTAATCCCACCTTTGGACTACTTATTGCTAAAGTGAGTTTATAGCCCCACTTTTATTAATTGTTTATTAAACTTTGGGGGTGAGAAAACATGCAAACTTTTAAGGACCTTAAATATTACTTGTATATTATTACGCAACTTAGCGTAAGTCTTTAGATCCCATAATGCCTTTTTCATGAACCGTCAATTCCTGATAGGTAGCGTGAATGTTATAAATAGATCTATTGGGGTGACTCCCCCGCTCGGTTGGCCCCGCATGGGCCAAGGCGAAATGTATAGCATGTCGGAATCGAGTGTATTGGGATAAACGCTCGCTTTGGGCCCCATTAGTATGACAACATTTTGCATAAAGAAACTGTCGTAGCTTCGGTTGCATGAACTTAGAGCTGGCGTAATATATTTACAATTGTTTGAAATGATTTTATCATCTGAATGGGTCCTACACTGTTTAAATATTTAAACCTATGAACTCACCAGCTTTTTGCTGACTTTTAGCATGTTTTTCTCAGGTATCTTTTGTGTTAGGCAAAGTGGTGGCAAGGCAAGGGTCATAGGCTAACCTATGAGGCTTTTTAAAAATAAAACCATGACTCAATAGATAGGGGTCATCTTAAACTTATGGGCCACTCTTTTGAATATGTACTTGAAGAAAATATTTATACATTTTAATGAAATGTGTATTCTATTCTTTATTACTTGTGTTGTGATCTCCAACTCAGTAGTATCCCATGTCCCGATTGCTTCCGCTAAACCAGACTTGGGGGTGTTATAGATTGGTATCAAAGCCAAGGTTATAGAGAACTAGGTACATATAAACCCTAAACTATAACCTCAAAAATTTTCAAACTGGGAACTGATTTCTGAAAAACCTCTATGACCATCACTTGCCTGCCAGCCTTGCTTAGCACAAAGCTGACTAGTTTTATGCCATGAGTATTTAAGTTCATACTTGATGTAGCTATATGATATACTGTATTATTATCTTGTTACGCTAAAATACTATAAGCATTTTTCTGCATATTTACACATATATATCGTTATTGTCACACACCATGTCCTCCCCTAACTCTGGAGCTGGATGCGATGACACGACAGAGGGTTTGTCACCTGCTGGATGCATCCCAGCCCCTTCTCAACTCACTCCTGACACTGGAAACCCGTACAGGGTAGTGTATCAAGTTCATCAAGAGGGTACTACCTACACTCCACCTGCTCACTTCCAGATCATCACTACTATCACCACTATATCTACTAGTCCCGCTACTCCTACACCCTCACCAAGGCATCAAAGGGATCCACTTCTCAGTTGGGAGATACCTGCTGGCAAGAGGATCTGCCTCTCTGCATCATCACCATCATCTTCTGGTACACCACTTCCTAGCATGTTCGAAGTTGGAGAAACTTCGGAAGCAGCCACTGCCAGGCCACCAACTCTCGATACAGTTATGGCACGCATAATACGTCATGAGGAACAAATAGAAGAAATGTCGAACCATTTGGACATGTTACCATTGGAAAGGATTGAAGGAATTGAGGATGTAGTGGAAGAAATACAAACACTTGGCGAAAGACTCAAGGAATGCAACGACAATATTGGAACATCATTGGTGGAAACTCGTGAGAAAATGAACGAGATAATTGCCCGCCTTGAAGACCACATTGAAGGGAGTACTCAGAAGACTCCGGGAGACACCCAAGGACGTCTCACGGAGATTGAGAGTCGCTTGGCACGTTTGGAGACCGCTACGACAGTAGCACTAACTCAGTCTGGGTATCTGGAGGGTGTCGTAGAATTTCTAAGACGTACTATGGAGAGTAGGGAAAATGAGGCCAACAACAAATTTGCCAGGATAGAGGCCCAGCTCAGAGATTTTGAGGAATGGAAGGCAACTCAGCAAAGTCAGCCCGAGGCGGCACCGGGAAGCGCTTAAATTACACTTGGTATTGTTGTAAGCATCGTGATAAGTGGTTTTAATAAAAACACTAGTAGTGGTTGTGTTGTAGGACAACTAGAGCGAGTCAAAGTACGCATGCTATGTATCGACCCTATGAGCCAAGAGTCTTCTTAGAATGTAATTGAATGCTTAGTAATGAAAAGTTATGCATATTAAAGAACAACGTCTTGTGATCTATATCTTTATGCTAAACTCGCTCCAATCAAACTCTGTCTTCCTAACGTCATACGTAATGGACTAGGTCTACAACTTAGAAAATATCCGATTGAGGAGTAGTGCATGTTGTAATTATGTTGACCTCCGCCATGACCCCTAGGCTTATAGAAAACTCATTATTGTCGTTTCTTGTGGTTGAAGGAAAATGTTTCCAGTAAAGCAGAGCATGGACACAACCACCATTGTGAAATTTGTTACTGAACGAGTTGCTGCAAGGATTGCTAACTATCAAGTCAATCACAACATCAACAACATCATCCAGGGGAATAGGGAAAAAGTTGTTTGTAAGGCACCCATAACACAAAATTGCTCTTACCAAGAATTCATGAACTGTAAACTATCAGCGTTTGAGGGAACTGAAGGAGCCACAAGTTTGGCCAAATGGATAGAAAGGTTGGAAACAATTTTCCGCGAACAGCGTTGCACGAACAATTGTAATGTCAAGTATGCTACTTGCACCTTTCAGCATCAAGCCCTCGCATGGTGGGACACTTATGTCCATTCAGTGGGAATTGACACTGCTTACTCGCTTCGGTGGGACACACTAAAGAGAATGATGATTGCGGAATACTACTCAAGAAATGAAATGCGAATGATGGAACAAGAGCTCTGTGGACTAACTATGATAGGGAATGACATTGAAGGATACATCAACCGCTTTCGCGAACTGGTCCAACTATGCCCTGACATGGTAGGACCTGAGGAAAAGAAACTCGAAGCATACTTTTGGGGACTTTCACCCGAAATTCAGAGGAATGTTGTTTCATTTGCACCTACTATTACTCAAGAGGCTATTGGTGCGACTTCTGGGGTGACAGAGCCACAGCTTCAAGACAAAACAGTGGAGTACGGTGGTAATAATAAGAGGAACTGGGAGTATGATAGTGAGGAGGATCAAGTGCAACAACCAAGCAAGCGTCAATGGACGGCTAAGGTTGGGACTGCTAAAACGAAATGGGAAACAGGGTATGCTGGGACAAAACCCAAATGCAACATGTGCCCATATCATCACTATGGAAAATGCCCCATACCTTGCGGGATATGTAAAGGAATTGAGCATAAGATGGAAGATTGTAAGCAACTCTATTGGGAGACAGTGACATGCCATGGGTGTGGAATGAAAGGTCACATCAAGAGCATGTGCCCGAGTAGGAGGGATCAGCATGAAGGAAACACCTGTCAGAACAATTTCCTGAATGAAGTGTGAAGAATTGTCCAGGCTCCCAACGGTCACCAAGGAAGGAACTAAGTTAGCTAGAGACGCTGTATGTAATAAAGCTTAGTTTAAACTTCCAAGTCATGTTCTTAAGAATCTACTTTAATTACTTTCCTATGTAACCGTAATGTACTAAACTTTTCCCTAGTAATGTACAAGTTTTCTTATTATGGTATCTTAATATATGTCCTCTCCATATCCCTTTCACCATATTGTCAAGGATCTCGGCTACCTTATCATGATAAAAGGATCTCTTAGGGTAAGAGGAAGTCATCCTAGGCATTCGACTAGTCTCTATAGCAAAATTTGTGTCACCCAAACGAGATGTTTTAAAAACCCACACTCAAAAAATTTGCAAAGGTATTTTATTACCATCAAAGCCGACCCAAATTTTCATCTCACCTAAAATCCCAAACTCAACGCTAGACCTCTAAACAAATTGCCACTCATTTTACAAATCTTGGTCAATCGAACCATAGGTCGTATTGGCAATATTATCCGGCCCTGCCAATTTTATAAACCATCACACCAAAACTTCTCAAATAAAATTTGTTACAACATTTCCACGGACCAAAGAATAAGTACACCAAGATTAAGACTATATCGAACAACACGTCACCGGTCCCCAATTATACATAGCCTGATCACCTATGTATAATTCGGGAGGGGTTACGTACGTGGGAATAGTTAAATTTCTTGAAAATCTTGACAGGACATGTTGGAGGAAGTGCTTAGATCGCGACCATGAAATGAAAATTTTGTGTTTGTATCTCACACCGACATCACATCTTAAAATGCCAGACATTTCACCTACACAGGAATAGAATAAACTGTGCCACCTGAGGGAAAGGATCTAATACCAAGAAGGAAAATATGTAAAGTTTGGACACTCGACAAAGATTAGGCACCACGTAGAACATTAGGTACAAAAACCATCATCTCAGATATGCCTATCCGGACATAGTATCCTATCATCTACACTGTACAAAGAAAGGGATAGATCGTCATACACCATAGGTCAACCCAACAAGCACCCACACACACGACGCAAGAAAAAATTTGTGTGGTACACCTGTCTTAGACATACCTGAGAATGGCAAAGAATTTACCATTTAAAGGAGACGCTTTACACAAGAGCTAAAAGCGATCCAGATTCATAGAGGGAAAATAATGGTATAGAATATTCGACAACTAAAGACTCAAGAGGAGCACTATGCAGAGCACAGATTAGAGTTAGGATCATGATCACGCTAAGGAAACTTAGAAATGCTATCATTGCTACATCAAGGGGTACAGTGTACACTAGCCACGAGGTCTTACGGGATGTATTGAATCAAAGGGAGTTGGCCATGTGACGACACCAATAATTGGAGTCGCGATGTAGGTTCAATTATGACATTCAGACTCACCCGGGGCAAAGTGGTCATGGTTGAAGGTACTCTAAGCAACATCGAGCAACCTAAACATTTTAAAATCAAATCTTTAAGGAAACGAAATATCCAGTTCACCCCTTTCATTTAAAAGCTTCGAGGCCCAAGTAGTAGCACTCAAATGGAGAGCCGACCAAACGAAACCTTTACGATATACCTAAAGGTGAAATTGGATTCGTAAAAGATCAAAGGGAATCTTGTATCCCAAGGACAAAGGTTGAGCCCGTGCTATGAAGGGATTCGTAATCTCATTTTGCATTTACCTCACAACAATGGAGAGTTGTACTCACCTAGGGTCCGATAAGATGTACCTTGATCCGGAAGGACTTTACTGAGTGACCGGACCTGAAGGCTGACCAAATTCAAACATCAGAGACCATCGGACCTACTTGTACAAACCGAAATTCCCAAATAGAAATGGGAATGCATAACCATGGACTCTATTACCAAGTTACTAAATACCTCTGACGGTTACAACACTATTTGAGTAATAGTGGATCATTTCACCAAGTCCGTCCATTTATACCAAATAAGGAGAACAACAACATAGACAACTCGCATGATCCTACTTGAAGTATATCGTCGCAAATCATGGTGTTTCAATTTTCATCATTTCGAGCAAAGATAGTCATTCACATCAAACTTTCGGGGACCACTCCAATGTCATTAAGAAGCCACCTTACATTGTGTACCTATTACCCGACCTAGACTGAGGACCATCCGAACCTTAGAAGCTATACCCTGAACTTGAGTAACAGGTTTGGAAAGATGGGTGGAACAAGCAAACTTCCTTAACCAGACCCAATCGCAAAAGCAAGCCATCACCCTGTTGTCGAATCAACAGTGGTTAGGACAAAAACTGGTGAAAAACCAGTTCAACGGCCCTAAACTACTAATGAGGACAAATTGATAATAGAGTACAAACTGGAAGCTGGGTATAACCAACCCTAACCACCAAGGTAGATACAAAAGAGCGAAACCTCACTTGAAATCCAAGAATTATGAGAATATTTAGCCAAGGTTATCACCGCAGAAGGGCACAAATCACTCCTTAGCAACGAGGAAGTAAATCTTTCTTCATCAGGATCATTCCAATTCTTGCCAATACCGGGACGATAGCTTACCGACTCGTGTCACCAATGGAACGAGGCATTATGCACAACTCATCCTATTTTTATGACCAGGGAAAACTATCCTTTTAGTAGGGATTGTAGTGCTCTGGAAAAGGATTAAGGCTAGAAACTCCACTAAGAAATCACCTGGATTTCCTGACTACGTGTTCAGAAGCTTCGACCAAAAACAAGCTCTTATCGTTAAATTCTGTTGAAACTCTTGAGAAGGTTTCCACTGAACGATGGTTGAAAAACCAAAACCAAGCACAGAAGTTCTCACCTCCATAAACACTATTGAGAACTTTTAAGTGAAAGCCGAGGACGGCTTTCCTTTTAAGACGGGGAGACTGTGACACACAGTAATTTTGCCCTTTAACAATAAATAATAATTGACAATTTATTATTACTAAGCATATTTAATTAAGCATACATTCGACCATTTTGAGTAGATAACTCATGCATTGTAGTATACTGACCAAGGAATAGTAATAAGAAAGTTAGAAATTCTTGCTAATGATTTAGATTGTTAAACTAGAGGTTATCTCGTTATGCCAAGCACCACCGCGTACCGATTCTATAACAAGGGCAAAAATAAAAATTTAATAAGACTTTCTCGACATGAGAAACTGGAAAATACATAAATATAGCATGTACTCAAAAACGTTCTCCTAAAACATCAACAAACAAGAATTCAACAAACTCTAATACCGTGGTCTAAATATAATTAAGAAGGATACGAAAATACAGAACGCAATGTAACACTACTTAAATATTTAACAAAACTAAATATCACTGAATACTTTACACAAATAATACTTATACCTATATATATATCTCAAAAAAAAATTATTTCTTTTGTGTCCTCATCTCTCACAACAAACCAAAGCAGAGAAGAAAGAAAAAGTGGTCTTCTTCTTCCCCTAAAATCTGCACGTCGCCTAGGTCAAACCTCCCAAAAGAGAAATCCAACATCCTTCTTTCTATCATCTCATAACTAAGGGTGAGCATCGGTCCGGGACCGGACCGGACCGGAGCGAGACCAACAAGACCGAAGACCGATTTAAGGTAAAAACCAGGACCGGATCGGTCCGGTTCGGTCCAAATAGGCAAGATTTTCGGTTTTTTGGTCGGACCGAGACCGAAATAAGGAAAAAATCGGGACCAAGACCGGACCGCCGGTCCTTCGGTCCGGTCCGGTCGGTTTTGTCGGTCGGAACGGTCGGAATGCTTAGCCCTACTCATAACCTCCCTAATCAAAACCATGATTACTTTTGTCTCAAAAACTCTTCTCTTGGAGGCTTGTGACAGCCATTCGAAGGAGTACAAACACATCAAAAAAAGGATACCAAGAAATAAGCACACATCACTATCATCTCATCTAGAGTCAAGGTTCAAGACCTCCTAGGTTGCAGGAGCTTTAGCTTATTTTGGCTTCACACCAAGACCCAAAAAAGAGAAAGAAGAGTCAAGACATCCCAAAAACACCCCTCTAAAATAATGGTGAAGGTTGGAGACGCCCAAAATCAGTTTCCATCACCACTCTTACAAAAATTAGGGTTTGTGGAAGTTAGGGTTTTCAAAAATCGACTTGGGGGTTTTGAAATTCAAGGGTGGTATCCACCAATTCTAGCATCAATTTGGCAAAATCAAGAAGAATTTGAGGTCAATCGTTGTCTTCTAGTTTGGCTTTGTACCCGTTCGACCTTCAAAAATTTGTAAGGATAATATTCTTATTTGTGTCCCTAAATTTTCTTGATGTATTTGGACATGAGGTTCATATATGGCACGATTTAGTTTCGTTTTCATTCGAATGAATTAATGGCGACATGAGGTTTAGTGTTTGTTGAATCCTTTTTGGGCATATAAATTTTATTATGGTGATGATTAGAAGAACTTTTCAATTTTGTTAATCTTCATTTTGATACTGAACATTCGGTTTGGGCGTTAAATTTTTGCTCGAAGGGTAAAAACTAAAATATCGTTAACTAGAAACGTGAGGCTTGAATAATGGTTAACTTGCTTTATTTTTTCTTTCTTGCTCGTGGTCATGTGACCATCGTGATGATAAGCTGAAAAACGGACCCTCGACGAGAGTACCTCTTTTCGTTAATCATGGGCAAGTTGCCTTCGGTCAAGAGACGTTAGGATAGAAGGGTGTCGAGAACTAGCTAAACCGAGTAGTACTCGGATGAGCACCAAAGGTTCGAACCTTTCTCTCGATTTCTAAGTCTTAAAGTGTGAGTAGTATTGTAGCCTGGAATGCCCTCCGTACACTTGAGTCACTATACTAGCCGAATGCTTCAGGCTTTAGTATAAGGTTCCTTGCATTGCTTGTCAAATTAAACATGCGTCTTGTACTCTTGTAACCATGTCAAGAAGACAAGTAAAGGACCATACTCGAGTGGTTTGTAATGTGAAAAGCAAGTCTTAATACCAATCAGGGGTCGAACACTTGAATAAAGCACTCGTAGTGCGAGACCAACCTCGAGGCGAGACCGTTAAACTTGACCTTCCATATGACTGCAAAATACAAGTTTCAGAAAAACTACTTGATGATGTACCCTCCGAGTAGTTCGAAGGACACTCCTCCGAGACGTGTCGAAGCCCTTCCATTCGAAGGCCCAAGTTTGGATTCAAAAATATCCATAGGCGTCAAACCATTCGTAAGCACGAAGGTTACCTAAGGGGAATTCGCCATTCGAAGCCCTAAGCCCTTCGGGGTGTGGCTGACGAAGGAGCAACGGATAAGGGAACCTCCTGACTTGGTCAAACCCACGATCTCCCTCTCTCTCTTGGCTTCCCCGTCAAGTTTGAGAACGTGGGTCACTAAACCCTAGCGGTTACCCACAAACATGGGACGCCCCCATGTTCTCTGACACTCACGCAAGAGTGCCTCTAACCCTATTTCTTCCACTATAAATAGGTTGGACGGGAAATGGATTATGGTATGCTCATTTCATACTCATCTCTTTACTTACACACACTTATACAACCATAACTCATACTTACTCTCACGCCGGAGGTGGTTCGCAGGGTCCTACCCATGCGTAATCACTTAACGTAGTGTCTTCGTATTTCTTATTCTCAGGTGAAAGACAAGTCTTGGCTGGAACATACACCCCTCATACCTTTGATCATCATCGAAGCCTGGTAATGCAATATATTGTACAATCAGTGGCGCCATCCGTGGGACCACTACTATTAGTCCCGTAATCACCCAGTCCTAAAACCCTAACCGACTACGCTACTTTTCCGGCATGGAACCAGGAAGAGAAGATACACCTCCACCAGGTTTCTCTACCTTGGTCCCTCTCAACATAACTAACACCGATAATATCGCCCATATAACGGCCTCAACCTTCACCACACGATCTCGTTTGGAAACCACTCCCGTACATCACGCCTCAACATCCGCCAACCCTATTTCGGATATTAGCCCCACCTTCGTTGAGGCAAACTTTGAAGCCTTAGAATCTTTACTAAGGGCTCATAAGAGGCAGATTCGCAATACTGAAATGCGAAGAGAATTGGAATACTCCAGTGAGGAGTATGACAAAGAGATTGAAATAGAAGAGAGGCCTCGACCGGTTAGCAGGGGGCGCTCGGCCCTACGAAATGGTTCTCCTTCCATCAGAAGGCCAAATGGAAGGACTGTGGGTTTTGAAGAAGGTCCCGGAGGAGATCCGGGAAGAAGGGAAAGAATGCAAGGTGAACGAAGGAGCGAGAACTCTAACGGAGGAAGCAACCCGGTAGGGAACGGAGGGGTAAACCTACCCCCTCTTCTAGCTGCCCACTTAGGAAGAGAAGGGATGGGGGCTCCGATACCCCCCTCGTATGTTTCGAGTGTCAGAGGCCCTCCTCCATACTCAGGCATGAATCAGTTACCCCCTCCAGGAATAAACCCCTACCTACCTACTCAAACCTATAACACCTACCCTCCGAATAGTTCTCTCCCCAACCAGAGTTACCAGCAAATGCCCTATGGACACGTTCCTACGCAGTCAATGGGTGTAAAACCTTCGTACCAACCTTCTACGGTTTACCCTGCCTACACACAGCCATTTCCTAACCCATATAACCCTACACCTGTCTATCCACCTCCATACAACCCATACTACACCGAAGCCTCTGGAGCTTGTACACCTTTCGTGAAGTGGATCGAAGACTATCCTCTACCTGACGGTGTAAAGATGCCCACTCACATAGGCACCTACGATGGAAAAGGCGACCCTGATAACTTCCTACACTTGTTCGAAGGCGCTATCAAAGATGCAAAAATGGGTCATGCCCGTAGCATGCCATATGTTCACTTACACGCTCCGAGACTCCGCGAGAATATGGTGGAATGGACAGAAGTTGGGAAGCATTGTAAGTCTAGACGACTTTAAGGCTAAGTTCTGATCACACTTTAGCCAACAGAAGAAGTACACCAAGACCTATCTAGCCGTGCACACCATCAAGCAAAGGGATAACGAAAGCACAAGGGCCTTTGTTACGAGGTACACCGATGAAACTTCGCAAATTCTAGGTTTGCACGGAGATCATAGGATCTCAGGTTTTGTACATGGCCTTCAGACGCGAAGCTTGGTGGAATTCATGTCCACCAATTTTCCCACCACTTACAAGGCACTGATGGAGAAGACTTACACTTGGATTGAGTCCAAAGAAGTAGCAGCAAACGGGGCTCCTGTTTGGATTTAGTAAATCCAGTACTTAAAGTGTCGGTCATCTCAAGTATGTATACTCGTTAGAAAGCTCGTAGTCTTAATAATTCAGTGTTAGTATTTAGTTTACATTGTAACACCATGGAGGACGGAAGGGTCTTTACCCACTGTATACATGATCCACAGCCTAATAGAGGCGTCTAAGCTTGTGCCCTATAAATACCCTTTGCCTTCCAAGGCAAAGGGTTGGAGCTTTCATAATACATTTTTCTTTGTCTCTCTAAAGTTCCCATCCTCTCTCACTTTCTCTCTCTAAACCATTAACCTAACGCCGCCTAACTTACTTTGTTTCAAACCAAGATCCTACAAATGGTATCAAGAGCCATGGTTTGATCATCCATCTCTCATGTTCTTGGTTTGATTGTTATTCTTAGGTTAAGGTTTGGTTTATACGCGTAAATTTGTTGTCTCGTACACGGTACTTTGGCATCTTTAAAGCTTCAAATTTTACACTTTAAAATTCAAGATTCTTGTGGATTAATGTTTATTGAGTATTAAACTTTCAGTTTATTGCAAAAAGGTTCAAACTTTACAAGTTTTTCTTGGTTTGTAAGCGTGTTTGGATACGAGTGTACGGACCTACGCGTAAGAGAGAATCGTGTTTTTGATCATCAAGCTTTGTTGTTTTGGTGTTTTTAAGATTGTTTCATCACTCTTGTCTGGTTTACTAAACGGGTTTGATCGAAAAAACGTGTTTGGCAAATTTTGTACTTCCTACGCATAACGAAACCCTAATCCTACGCGTAAGAAATTTTGACGTGATCTTCATCTCTGGTGGTTACTCAGTGTTCTTCTTGCTTGGACAAGCCTGAAAAACACTTCGACTTTGGATATCTCTTGCACTGTGAAGTGTAAAAGATTTTTGTGGGTAAAACCCTAATTTTACGCATAAGCATAAAACTTACGCGTAGAAATTCTTACGCATAAGATTTTTCTTACGCATAAGCTTGTCTTACGCCTAAGGGAAACTTACGCATAAGGTTCCTACGCCTAAGCTTTGGTTTACGCATAAACTTAAGCTTTTTATCCTGAAACTCTACGCGTAAGCTATAGACTACGCGTAAACTCTGTCTACGCGTAAGCTTGTGTCTACGCGTAAGGTTGTTGTTACGCCTAAGCTACTGCCTACGCGTAAGCCTTTATTCTACGCATATGTTTCTACGCGTAAGAGTTGTTGGTTACGCCTAAGCCTAGTTTCTACGCATAAGTTCCTACGTGTAACTTTGCTGTCTACACATAAGTGTATAAGTTTTACGGTTTATCTCTTGATTTTGTAAAATCCCGTGAAAGAATCTATTTCTCGGTTTAAATCATAGACTTGTAAAATCCCGTGCATTCTACCACATCATGTCTTACTTTACTAACCTAGTGATTTCAGAAGTACTCAAACTGTATGATGCTGAAGACAACCATGAGAATATTAGCTACACTAATCGAATACAGATGATGGAATCAATCAATGATGATTTGAGTTCTTCATGCTCTGAGTCCAATGAAAAAGAATTGCACCTGCTTGGACTACAAAATGCCATGCTAAAGGAAAGTAGCATTGAATCTTATCTACAACTTCACTCACACCTTATGTTACTCACACCGATTGGAATGGAACTAACATGCATTGCCCTTTTCCGTCAAGACTTATCCACATTAACGGGAACAATACTATTGAACTTAGAACAATTGGAAAAACAACTTGATAAAGAGAAGGTTCAAAAGGTTAGTTCCAGTGCTGCACTTCAAGTGATCCACAACCAATTTCAGTCATTCATCAGTGGGGAATTTACATCAGATTATGATCAAGACATGACTAGCGTGTTCATTAAGACATTCATACAACTCATGGATAATGTGGAGAAGTACATTGAGGAAGGTACACATAAAGATGAAAACGTGAATGAGTGTCAGGTACAGGTGAGAGATTGTTGTGATAAGTTGGGTAATGTATCTGTTGAAGAATCAGGGGTTGCTGAATGCAGAATGTCAGAGTCAACATATAATGATGAGTCGGGTAAAGAACCAGATGATAGATCAGTTGGCACTGAATACAGAGGCTCAGAGATTGATAAGCTTGACACATCCAGCGGTCCAGTGACTCTTGTTACACATGATGTGGATGCAGATATCAGACCAGAAATTGAGCAGGTGTCATGTAATGAGGTACCCTTTACTATTCAACATAGTGCATCTGCTAAAGTACTTAAACAAACTGATCATGATGCTGAATATGACTTTTATAAATGTTCTGTTACTAAGGCTGAGTCTGAGATTAAGTGTTTCAAAACAAAAGATATGGTTGATAAGAAGGCTTTTGATGAACTTTCAAACAAATTCTCAAATCTTGAAAAACATTGCATTTCACTTGAAATCGCGATTCAGAGTAAAGAAGAAAGTTTTAAACTTAACAAACCATGTAAAAAACCGGAACTTCCTGAATTCCGTGAACTTTTTGAAATTAACACTTTGAAAGATCAGCTTCAAGACAAAGAGTCAACCATTTACAATCTGAAGAAACATATTTTTGTCTTGAATGAGAAAAGTAATTTAGTCATGAATACACAAGACATTGATGCTATTATAACAAGAAATAATGAACTGTCAATTTATGTGGCTAAATTACTAAAGGAAAATGAGTCTTTGAGAAAGCATCACATAGAACTAAGTGACTCTGTCAAAGAAGCTAGAACTAAGTCAATAGAACAAACAAATTCTTTGATAGAAAAAATTGATGAACTCAAAGCTCAACTTCAGGATAAGAGTTTCGTTATTGTTGCCTTAAAGAATGAGCTTAGGAAAACTGTAGGGAAAAGTGTGAACACTAAGTTTACAAAACCATCAACCTTGGGGAAACCAGTTTCTCATCCCATTAGAAACCGGTATGTTGCTAGGCAGCCTACTGCGTTTATATCCGAAAGACTAAAATTTTCTAAAAAACGGTTTGCCTCCCAAGTTGATGAGAAACAAGTTTTGTCAAAACCAGTCACTTCACCTGAGCTACCCAAGAATAAGGCTTCTAGCTCTGTTAACCCTCAACATGTAGCCACTTCTACTCCCAGCACCTCTAGGATTAGTTCGAAAATAGTGTCAAAACCAAGCATTAAAACCCAGAATTCATATGATATGAATGACTTGTGGAAGAACTATTATCTAGAAAAAGCCAGGAAAAAGGCACATATTCGAAAAGACGGAATTTTAGGTGCAAGACCTAGGGTGAGGAATTCTACGAGATTTCAAAGCACTGCTAATAGTTGTAAACCACTACCTAGGAACACTCAAAAGACTAGGGACTGGCGTACATCTATGAGTAGTTACGTGCATAAGAATGCTAAGCATGTAGAAAACAAAACTAGAAATTCAGAGTCTTTTCCACATAAGAAACAGTTTCCTAATTCACATGCCAAGGTACAATCCACTAAGACTACTAATGTGACTAAGGTTCAACATGTTGTGAAGCAAAACAAACCAAAAACTTCGCCTAGATGGATACCAAGTGCTAAATCTTTGGAAACTAGGAACAAGGATAAGTCTTCCACTATGCCTAAGAAGCCTTACAATCCTAGTCCTTGCCATAAGTGGATACCGTCTGGTAGAATGTTTAAGGATGCTGGACTTAGGTGGATTCCTACCGGAAAGTTGTTTTCTGATGACAAAATCAAGGTTGACCGTGAAACTCCAAAGGGTTTGGATACTAATGTCACTAACCAATATATATGCAATCAAGCTTGTGATGTTAGTGCAGGTAGTCCTTACTCAGTTGCAGATACTTCGATCCTTCAATACATGGACTGGTTTAAAGTATGGGTAACACAAGGTTTGATATCTCATAATTCAAGGGTTCAAGTAACTCAACCTTGATATTCAACCGGCTATGACGCCTGTTCACATCAGTTCAGGCCTCGTACTTCAACATTATGACGTTTGAACACAACAGTTCAAGCCTCGTTCTCAAAAGAAAAGAAAAGTGTACGCTTCAGTGCTCTTTATCTTCTGAAGAAGAGAAATCTTCTCACTTATGACCATTCTCATCAACATGCTTCATACTTTCTCCATGCGCTTCAGTCATCAAGTGAACCGGGCTACTGTTGATTGTTTTCTGATTCCACTTTCTCAACTATAATGACGATGGCGACATCCTGTGCTAATTTTGCGGGTGAGAAGTGTGAATAGACTACATTTGGATGATGTTCACTTGTTTAATCAAGAATGGCAACTCCGTATGCAATTCTTGAGGGGGAGAATAAGTGTGAAACTGTTGCAATGTTGTGTTTTATCTGAGAATATATGGTCATACGGCTCCTAACTCATGTAAGCACCGAGCTTCTTCTTTTCGGATTAATACATGGAGTTTCTTCTAAGAGCCGTTGGTTGACATCTTCTCACGGATTAATGAGTTTAATGACAAAGTGCTTCCAGTTGCAAGGCTGATTTCCTTGATGAACATCTTTCTGTTCTTGTTTGATTGGGAGGGATTTGATTTAAGGAGATTTGCTATATACAAGTTAACGGGAATGCATTTGGTGAGAAGAAGATGTTAACTTTCTATTCCCCATTCAGAAAATATTGAAGAAGGGGAGAGCACTAATTGGGGGAGAGTGAAATGTCATATTTAATCCCAAATTAGACTTGCTCACATTCAACTTCAGCAAGTTGATTATCACAAGAGTTCAAGTGTTCTTCTCAACAGATTTCTAGTACATGAGCTTATATTGAGTTGCTGATTCTGAAGTGTCAAAACCAGCAAGGGGGAAGGAGACTTACATATAAAAGCATAACGAGTACACATGATGAACTTAATACTTCTAAGTGATTGAAGTTATCCCGGGAAGACAAATGTCATGACCGCATAGAAACTCAATGTATCTAGTGGCTTCTAGTGTTCTTATTCCAACTACATGGGGGAAGTGATGTAAGAGTTAGTTTCTGGTTATAAAAGAGGTACACAAGTGTGTGATGATTTCGATGCTATCGCAACCATCAAGGGAGAGAGATTGTGTACATTGGGGATGCTCAGCTGTTTCACTTGAGTGCTTAATCAGTTTTTCAGAGATATAATCACTTATTCCAGAGTTGACATCCGCAGAGATAGTCATCCGCAGAGATAATCAGTTATTCGGCCTGCTTCTTCAATGTTATCGGTTATTCTCTCTTTGGGCATTCGGGTTTTCGGGTTCTTGAGCTTCATACACTATCATCAGGGGAGAGAAAAGTATACATCGGGGTTATTCTTTGGCTATCGGACTTAATCTGCTACTTCGATGTTATAAGTTTCTCTGTCTTTGGGTATACGTGTATTCGGGTTCGTGAGCTCCATTCTAAGAGACTGACTGCATCAATTCATCTACTTGGGGGAATTGGGCTCTTGACAACTTTTTGGTATGGATCGCTTCAGACTTCAGTGGAAAAGGAATTTGAGAAGAGTTATTCAAATGTGGGATGATATGTTGCTGTTCTTCTATCATGATGATATTACCCCGAACGGAGAATCTCGATTATCGTTCTTAAAAGGAGCAGCAGGATTTATGATAATGGTGTACTCCATTGTGCACTTGGCTAAGGCAAGCTTGAAATAGAGCTTCGAATCTGCTCATCTAATGGATTTTCGGTTTGGGGGGAAGCTGCCAAAGTCTCTCTTTCTCAAAGGCTCATGTTCTATCTTCTATTCTGGAGCATCGGAAGCTTTGGTGGTGAATGTTTAAGAGATGATGACTTCTATCTTCTTCAACAGGGCTGCTCGATATCCTTATCTCGGTACTCGTATCATCTTCCTTCTTAAACTATATCATCTACTCTATCTTTGTGTATATCTTTTCAAAAACCAAAATACAAAAATATAAAACTTTTCAAAATCCATAAAAATCAGAAAATCTTTAAAATCTTTAAAAAATATTGTTTATTTATCATGTTTTTCTTGTCGGTTCGATAACATCTACGGACTTTGAGTTGCCACTCAAAGAATGGCACGGGTCTCTAGATGAAGTTCGAATCTTAAAAAAAAAAAAAAAAACGAGATGGAGAAAAATGATGGTTTATTGTCATCTCAGACAGTAACCCGCTTTTCAAAGGAAGAACAGAGCCATGCTTTATCATGTTTTTCAAATCTCATGCTCTGATTCTAAACATTTATATACTATCTAATCAAAACTAATTGCTTTGTAAAATAACTCAGACTCTATTTTTGATAATCATCTGGACCTACTTGTCAAACTATCTATCTCTCAATTAACAACCTATGTCATTGATTGAGGGGGAGAATGATTTCAATTAAATCAAAAAGTTATTTGTCATTCAATAGTTTTCAAAAGATATTCATGCATGTTTAATCAATGGAGTTTAAAGTCTTAAAATCCGATCCTTATCAGTTAAAATGTTTTCATAATCAAGTCACAATTCTCCTTAAAAAAGCTTTCAAAATCAATTTAAATCCACAGAGATCACAAATCTCAAATGATTTGATAATTGTGATCGGGGGAGAATTTGTAATTTAAATTGGACTTAAACTGATAATTCGATAAATGGTTTTATAAGGAAGTGCAAGCTCTCCTTCCCACATGTGCCAAACGATTTCAATTTTTCCATGCACATGTTGAGGGGGAGCATCTATCTTAAACCACAAATATTTGAAACGTGATCAACTTATCTCTATGTGCAGTCTTTTCCTAATATGTGCAAAATATTTTCAAATATTCATGCACATATTGAGGGGGAGCAAGCGTATGAAAACCTCATCCTTCCCTTATATGCTTTATCTACTTGGTTTGATCAGGGAAGTGATGTTGATATCTTTTAGAAAATGGTAATCAAAGAAGTTAATTCTTTCTCTTGCCTCCGTGTGCAAAACGATTTCAATCACTTGATGCACATGTTGAGGGGGAGCTCGTGTTCCAAAAATATCAAAAACAATTCAGGAACAAAATGTTTTGATAATATATCATAAGTATCTGGATTGATTTTCAAATGGTTTTCAATTCGTTCCAATGGCAGATGAACAATACCAAATAGACCGACCAACTTTACTTTATGTATGGTGATATAAGGATGATAAGGTTAGGTATTTGTTCCCATGATCCGCCAGAACCGGAGGGATCTACCCAGGGACAATCCACTAGATAGTGTAGAAGTCCTTAGGTATATTGAAAAAAAGGTGAAAAATGAGATATGGGAAGAGTGCGGACTGAGACTGAGCTAGCACTGGAATAAACCCAACAAGGTTCTAGCTATAAAGTATCGGTAAGCACTGAAGGGGTTAAAGAATGAAAAAGAACTGAATGAGAAATGGGTGAAAAAAATAGCCCTCCAATTATTCAACCTTAGGGCAGACACCGGGTTCAATTCATATGCTACTGGTGGTTACCAAGGTAACATCGGTATTGAAGACAAAACGTCATGGACCCAGGACGACCTGCACTTCAACTTCCCAAACCACTCAAGTTCCTCTTAAAAGGACTTGTTTCATTCTCACGGGGAACCGACATTATCTATCGACTTTCTCTTAGAGATTGTTGATATTGAAGAAGGAGACCCTCTCCCTAGTCTCCGATATAGGATCCAAATATGCACAAATTGAGTCTAGAGCCACGAGATCATCCACAATATCTCATTAGGACACTAAATTAATGAAGACTTGCTGTTTCACACAATGTGGAAAGTAAGAATATATTTTAAGAGTCCTACGCATTATCCTTGTGGTATTGCCAGAACATCCGAGTGATATGTAAAAGTATTAACGATGAAGATGGAAATCCTTCTAGAGCTAACATCAAACAAGCTCTTGGTGGGTGACATGTGAGATCTTGCAAAAGATCAAGCTTGTGACAACTGGATAGAAACGATGGGGCGATTCATTCTTGAATCAACCTTGGTCCAGGAAATGAATTGACGGATACCTTTGTAAAACCGGTCGTTGTGCTTAACAAAGTATTTTCTCTAGCACATCGACTGTGTATTATATTTTTAAAATTAAAAAGGTATTTATGATTGATAATTGATTTTCCATAAAACCTTCGTTGTATTGCAAAACCCTTTATATTAGATACATGATTGTTTTCAAATCATTTTTATCAATCAGTGAATCTCAATTCGCTGGTTCACTCACTCCGTGTTGTCCTCTTTGAGACGTTCCGGTATGAGAACAGCTAGAGCAGCTGTGAAACCCTGTCAAGGATATTCTTCGGAATTATACCTAATCACAGGCAGTACTTGTACTGATCAACAGGGAACCGTGGGCCGTGCACCTCAATTCAACAAAAGTGATCAAAGACACTTTTGTGCGCTTTATTGCTAACTGTTTTATGCAGGAACACCCGACGGTTGTAGCTGATCAGAATTGAGGAGTCAATCCATTACCACATGCTCACAGCATCCACACTTAATTAAAGAAATCATGATAAGTGCATATTTTCATCAACTGGTTCTGATATTGTTCAATCCTTGCTTCTGCTACTCTGATACGAATGTCCTAATCAACAAATGCTTCCGCAACTCTGATGAGAAGATATCATGATCCAAAATGTGAGCATGTCGGTCCGAAAGTCACAACATCACATAATGGCGATACACCTAAAGGATGAGTCAGAGATTTGCTTTGGCTGATGAATTCAAAACTGGCTCAAGACTCAATCATCACGTGGATCAGTTAAATGACCACTTGAATTAACAATACATGCAGAACATGATGAATCAAAGGCTACGAGCTAAAGAACAAAAGTGCTTAATTAAAGAAACCAAGAACAACAAGATGTTATATCAGTTTGTAATCATTGTAAGTTGAGGTGACCTCCCTTAGGGGGAGATTGTTGGGATTTAGTAAATCCAGTACTTAAAGTGTCGGTCACCTCAAGTATGTATACTCGTTAGAAAGCTCGTAGTCTTAGTAATTCAGTGTTAGTATTTAGTTTACATTGTAACACCGTGGAGGACGGACGGGTCTTTACCCACTGTATACCTGATCCACAGCCTAATAGAGGCGTCTAAGCTTGTACCCTATAAATACCCTTTGCCTTCCAAGGCAAAGGGTTGGAGCTTTCATAATACATTTTCTTTGTCTCTCTAAAGTTCCCATCCTCTCCCACTTTCTCTCTCTAAACCATTAACCTAACGCCGCCTAACTTACTTTGTATCAAACCAAGATCCTACAGCTCCGATAGAGAAAAAGGAAGCTTCTGACAAGTTCTCTCGAGGGTCCTCCTGGGAAGGATCCAAGAATAAGAAGAAAAACAGAGACCGCTTCACTCCATACAACAAAGGTTCGAACCATGGACTCTTGGCGAACTTGGTCAAATCTCCCCAGGAGATTCTGGCTACCGAGAAAGCCGCAAAGTCCTTCGATCCACCACCTCGGATGTCAGCACGAAGCAAAGCCAGGGACATGTCCAAGTACTGCCATTTCCATGAAGACCATGGACACGACACAAACAAATGCACAGAGCTAAAGAAGCAGATCGAAGAGGCGGTACGGTCCAGACAATTAGCACATCTGGTTAAGGGCATCAATAAGGGAAAAGACAAGTTCTCTGACACCCAACTGGGTGAATGGAAGGGGAACAAGAAGGAGGCTACCCCTACAGAGGCTCCGATACTAATGGTGCAAAGGAATGATCCAACCTTGAAACGGAAGGAAGCAGATGGGGAGCTGGGAAGCGTAGGAGAAATAACCTTCCCTTCCATCCTGGGGCAGACACTTTTGTTAGGACCGAAAAACTTAAGATTTATGTGGTTTGGAGGTCGGGGTTGGTGGAAGAAGATGAAGATCTTCATCCTTTTTAGAGAGAGAAACTAGAGAGAGGGAGGAGAAAACACAAGACTTTTATTAAAATAACACACACTACACCTTTAGCCAAATGCTTCACCTCACCCCTCATGGAGAGTCATGAGGGGTATTTATAGGCTCTAACTTTGCCACTTAAACGATACTAGTCCCTAAGGGCAAAGTATACTATGCATCTAGTCCAATTCACGTAGGTGACGTTATCTTTATAAAAAGGCGAGGCTAACAATCTCCCTCCAAGATAGCGTCACACGTGAATGGTTACAATGAGACCTATAAATACAAAACAAAGTAAATTACAATAGTAATGAACAATGTTGACTTTCTTGAAGCGCAGAGTCTCTGTAGTCTAGATACTGAGGCAAACTTGAAGTTCTCCCTTCCGATGACCTCGGCATTTTATCTTTGGCACTGACGGCACAAATTCTTGTAGCTCTGAACTTCAACTGTAACGGTCTAGTTAGGTTATTACTCCCTCCTAACTAGTGAGCCTTTTTTCTTTTTCTGCTCCCTCCTGAACCGACAACACTCTTCCAACACGCAGCGGATAAAGTAAACTCTTGAACGTACAATGGTTGTCGTTCTGGGAACATTATACCAACATAACTCACTTAGTATTGCATCCACGTTGGTAAAAGCACCGATGTACACACACTACTTCTCCTTCTTCAGTCTTAAGCACAAATCCCTTCGTAATCCAATCACGGAAGATGAAATACCAACTTCTCCCTGATGGTTGCGAGCTATCGGAATCATCATAATGTTGCGTACATGTCGTATTACCTTATTCTTGATGCAATATTAAAACCTTTGATTGAGCAAAATTCTGTGAGAATATGTCGCACAAATACTCTCAATAATTTTCTCTAACCAACCTTTAATCGAACCTCCTTTTAATTCACCTGCTAATTATAATGACCACATATGGAGATAACCCGATACGACTAACTTGAAAAGGAAGTAAACATCCCAACTTTGTGACTTACTGCTTGTTCTAAATTTTTGAACAATCCACAACGCCGTGTGACACTGAGCACTACAACGTAACTCCTTAAAGTGATGGTTACACACTGTGAGCACTACAACGTAACTCCTTACCAGTTATAACCAGATTTTCAAATTTCATAATGTGCTCCAACAAGTTATCTTGAGACATGCATCCAACCAACCATCGTCACAAAGATAAAGAAGTCCACCCGTGAAATGTCACGTCAATAATACCGTACAAAAACTCTGTAGCCATTTTTTCAAATTTCGCGCAAGCCGTGAATTATGTATCCCTCCGTGAAATTTTACCATACCAAAATACCAATCTTAATAAAATATTATCAAGAATTTATATTACTAAATTCAAGATAATATCATTTGATATATCATTCGTATACACAGCCCAACTGACCGGATCCATAATATCATTTGACCATGAATACAAGTCCACGTCAACTGATGAGGCCCAGTCCACTCGCAAGTAACAAGATCCGATCCATCAAAACCTTTCAAAAAACATCCGGTTATAAGACAAAGTATATTTCACTTTAACCTAAACCTAAATCACATTTCACAAACATTCGCCTACCACCATTATTCTCTCAAAAACAGATCTGAGAAAATAAAAGGTACGCCTTTCACAATAAGCGTTTCACTCGCATCACTTCAACAAACCATACGCATCTCAATCTCGATCAAAAATTATCATCTCATCTCACTCTCATCATCTATCACAACCCATAAGCAACACTCAAACCCACTGAAGTGATTCATGCTCTATCTTACATGGTGTAGCTTCAAGGGAAACAGCTTCAAGATCATTATAAAATGATCTCGGGTAGGTTTGAATTGAGTTGTGTATCGTTTTTATTTTTCAGTCGAAACATGTAGTTGATTGAAACCTAATGGTTTTGGTCAACCTATATAATTCGAATATTATCATGAAGTTTTTGGTCAATGATGATATAAGTCAGAGATCGATGAGGATTTAATTTCCTTTTGAATAGGTGTTGAAGTTGGAGGATAGGATAGAGTGTGATTTGTTGGTGAAGGTTTTTCGGAGCTGATGAAATGTTTTTATGGACTGATAATGGTATTGCTACTGAGGTCGAGTTGTAAATGGTATTTTGGTGTAGGATGTGGTCGAGTCTTAGTTATCTTTACGCATAACTGCTTCTTCTTGTCATTTTTACGCATAAGGTTTTTTGAAAAAAAATCTTACGCGTAACTTTTTCCTTTATGCGTAAGCACTTATTCTTATGCGTAAAGCATGTTAAGCGTAAGCCTCTTGCTTATGCGTAAGCCAGACTTAGGCGTAAGCCTAGGCTTAGGCGTAAACGCATACGCGTAACATTTTCTTACACGTAACTTCACAGCTACGCGTAACAACTCTGTAGATCCTCCTTATGCGTAGAAAAAGGGTTTTGACCCTTTGACTTTTTTCCGGCGAGTTTTTCCGACCAATAAATCTGTCCAGCTTGATGAAAAACCCAGAAACAAAGATAAAAACTGCTTCTTTTTTACTGTTTTGACCACAAGAAAGCTGACCAAATGACCACAAGTATTTCACAGTTTTGGTACAAAAAGTCATAACAGATGTTGTTTGGACAAGATAATGACCAAGACAGATATACATGAAGACCAGGACTTTTTGTATGTAGACAAAAAAAATAAGGATACTAAACATGAATGAAACTCTTTACCCATATAATAGACGGAAAAAAAATTTCTGACCCCCAAGAAAGTACAAAAAACAGTCACAAACATGTATAAAAAACCAACATAAATCAACAAAAGGTAACCATGGCTCTATACCACTTGTTAGGACTGAAAAACTTAAGATTTATGTGGTTTGGAGGTCGGGGTTGGTGGAAGAAGATGAAGATCTTCATCCATTTTAGAGAGAGAAACTAGAGAGAGGGAGGAGAAAACACAAGACTTTTATTAAAATAACACACACTACACCTTTAGCCAAATGCTTCACCTCACCCCTCATGAAGAGTCATGAGGGGTATTTATAGGCTCTAACTTTGCCACTTAAACGATACTAGTCCCTAAGGGCAAAGTATACTATGCATCTAGTCCAATTCACGTAGGTGACGTTATCTTTATAAAAAGGTGAGGCTAACAACCTTCGACTGACCCCGTGGTCATCAAGGTGTGAGTCTCAAACAGGGAGGTAAACAGAGCGTATATGGATTGTGGAAGCTCCTGTGAGATCATTTATGAGCATTGTTTCCTAAAGCTCAAGTCATCCATACACTCACGAAGGGTGGACTCGAAAACACCACTAGTAGGGTTCTCCGGTGAACACTCATGGCCCCTGGGAGAAGTACCGTTAGAAATCACCATAGGCGAAGGCAACTTATCCCGCACGGAGACACTCACCTTCGTCATAGTCAGGTCAGATTCTCCTTATAATTTGTTAATAGGGAGAACATCTATGCAAAAGATGGGCTTTGTTGTTTCCACCATACATGCTGCTATTAAGTTCCAAACCCCCTTTGGAGTATGAACTGTTCATTCGAATTATGGGGCGGATAAGGGTGTATATGGTGTCAAAAGGATCAAAGAAGAATCGGAGGAGCCTCCGATAGCAATTCTAAGCTGCACAGATGCGGAAGAGCGAGTTGTAGTTAACCCTAGTTACCCTGAACAAACGGTGGTGATAGGAAAACAACTCCTGGCGAATTTCAAGGCGAAGCTCACAGAACTGTTGCGGACTAACCTTGATATTTTTGCTTGGAAATATTCTGACATGACAGGGGTACCAAGAACATTGCTGATAGATGGACAGTCCTTCTGAACGGAGCATAAACTCAATGAGTACAAACACATTGAGCCAATAAAACAGAAAAGGAGGAGTCTAGCCCCCGAAAGAAACGTTGCAGCTTGCAAAGAAGTTGACTAACTCACACAAGCAGGCATCCTAAGGGAAGTTCAAGTCTTCATCTAAATCCTGGTACATAAAGTTCCTGAATGACATCTCTGCAAAAAGAAACAAAAAGAAATAAATATCAATGCTACATTGGTCCTACTTAAATAGAAGTAGAAAAACATACTTTGTCCTTGGTACATGATAACAGGCTTCTTGGGAGACCCCTCCCAGCTCTGGGCAATCCCATCCATGTATAGGATGGATTCGAGGAACACTTGCACATCAAAAGGATATTTAGCCAAACGCTGATAGCATGGATCCCTTCGCACATCATAGGGCATGGATCCCTTACTCAACAGCTCTGGATATTTGGGGGGAATAATAGTGTTTTGCACATAGAAAAAGCTACCTTTCTAACCTGTTATATTGGTATACATCCTCCTAAACAGGTTTGGCACATCCGATTCAGGCCTTTTAGCTAAAGTTAACCAGTTGCCCCCAAGATACAAGTTCAAAAAACCCCTTAACACCTTTAAAGTTGGTTCATAGCCGTATGCTTTACACATTACTATGAATGTGGTCAGTTTGGCTAAACCAAATGGGTTGAACCTAGAAATATGAACCTTGTAGTACTACATAAACTCTAATATAAGTGGGTGCAGTGGAATCCTAAGGTTGGAATGGCTAAATGCAGGAGTATATAGCCCTACGAAACCTTGAGGAGCATCAAAAATACCCTGATTAGACTTGGGTAACATCACTTTGTGCTCTGATGGGATTGGGTAATCAGCTAGGTGATCGTGTAAATCTTTTGCAGACAATGTACATTTTTGCTGTTTAATGATAAATTTGGAATCCATTTTAAATTAAAGATAAATAGGGATGTTTACCTTTTTCGAAGATGGTGTGCGCTCTAAAAGTTTACTGCGTGAACAAGATGACGGAGAAAGTGAAAATGTTTTAGGGTTTCAACAACCCCTCCTTAAATACTTTTTTACCGCTTTCCTAGCCGCACACGTGTAACTAACATTTACTCTTATCCGATCTCAATAGTTTTAAATTTTAAAAATAAGTCTTTTGGTCTCCGGGTAAGATGGGAAATTGTGATTCCCGTAGCGGGCAGCCAATACGTTTAATTAGCATTAAATGCGCTGAGTTAGGTGCATAGTTATCTTCCAACTAATACAATTAGCAGCAGGATGGTATTTTTTCGAAGCATGAAGTCGAAAGCAATGCCTCTTCGCTCATATACATCACTTTCGACTGGGGGCTTGATGATGTACCCTCCGAGTAGCTCGAAGGACACTCCTCCGAGACGTGTCGAAGCCCTTCCATTCGAAGGCCCAAGTTAGAATTCCAAAATATCCATAGGCGTCAAACCATTCGTAAGCATGAAGGTTACCTAAGGGGAATTCGCCATTCGAATCCCTAAGCCCTTCGGGGTATGGCTGACGAAGGAGCAACGGATAGGGGAACCTCCTGACTTGGTCAAACCCACGATCTCCCTCTCTCTCTTGGCTTCCCCGTCAAGTTTGAGAACGTGGGTCACTAAACCCTAATGGTTACCCACAAACATGGGACGCCCCCATGTTCTCCGACATTCATGCAAGAGTGCCTCTAACCCTATTTCTTCCACTATAAATAGGTTGGACGGGCAATGGATTATGGTATGCTCATTTCATACTCATCTCTTTACTTACACACACTTATACAACCATAACTCATACTTACTCTCACGCCGGAGGTGGTTCGCAGGGTCCTACCCCTGTGTAATCACTTAACGTAGTGTCTTCGTATTTCTTATTCTCAGGTGAAAGACAAGTCTTGGCTGGAACATACACCCCTCATACCTTTGATCATCATCGAAACCTGGAAGTGCAATCTATTGTACAATCACTACTCCTAGTTGTGGCCCATGTCCTTGCCCAATAGGGTGCGCAAGTTCACGATGGGCCGAAGCTTATTCGACCCAATTCTATACTTTCCGGGCCACAGCCCCGTCGAATGCCAAATCCAATCATGTCCATCAAAAGCCTTGTAATCCCGTGTCGAAAATAGTAAATGATCGTAGTAAATCCCGTCATACAAGTTCCAGCTCTATAAAAGGTCACCATAGTCGCGTCACCCTAGCCAAGTCGGCATCATGTCGGGTATTCGTCGTCCCCTTAATTCTTGTGCTTATATCCATCAAAAATAAAACATTTAGATGATTACATGTATACATTCCAATAGAGTTTAACCAATTAATACCTATCCATTTAGTTATATATTAATGAATTAGATTTCTTTTAAAATTTACAACTCCATAAGTGTAGAGGTCTACTCGAATAAAGTGTCAAACTCCGACATATATATGACAATTGGACAAAAAACCATTTCTAATGAGAACATTTTATGCTAATATCAAATCGATGAAATAAATATATGACACCTTAGTCGACATATTGCTTACAATACTATAAGTAAATTTATAGAAACAAACTACAAGACATGTATTAACAACCTATTGATAACTTCCCAATGATGAAGAGACTTAATCATCTCCGACACATTCGGACTCATTATATATATATATATATTTTTAAAACATTACGAAATAATTGTAAAACAAAATTTAGTTTTAATAAGTGATTGTCACAACCTATACTCTAATTATTTAAAGACATTTTATCAGTCCAAGATAACAATGATGAACTAAAACTTTGCCTTACTTAGGTCGCGTGTCGGTGCAAGAACCCACATCTAATCCCAACTTTGGACTACTTATTGCTAAGGTGAGTTTATAGCCCCACTTTTATTAATTTCTTATTAAACTTTGGGGGTGAGAAAACATGAAAACTTTTAAGGACTTTAAATATTACTTGTATATTATTACGCAGCTTAGCCTAAGGGCCTGTTTGTTTAGTTTTTTTTATTAAGTTCTGTTAAATTAAAGTGTCTGTCTATATATATGTTGTTTGTTTGTAGATAAATAAATGGTTGTTTGTTTTGTGTGCTGAATAAAGTGTTTGAATTAGTAAAAATTACTGTTATACCCTTTTATTTGAAATAAAGTTAAGAAGTAGGAGGGTAAACATGTAAAATTAGGATAAAAATAATGGACTTAATTTGTAGACCCTCATCTCACTGGCTTTTTCCAGAAGGTCACATGTTAGTTTTAAGCACTAAACAAAAATCCATTTGATGACTTAATTAACTTACCTATTATTCAATTAAGACACATTAAGTTGTTATCAAACACTACCTAAGTCTTTAGATCCCATAATGCCCTTTTCATGAACCATCAATTCCTGCTAGGAAGCGGGAATGTTATAAATAGATCTATTGGGGGTGACTCCCCCGCTCGGTTGGCCCCGCATGGCCCAAGGCGAAATGTATAGCATATCGGAATCGAGTGTATTGGGATAAACACTCGCTTTGGGCCCCATTAGTATGACAACATTTTGCATACAGAAACTGTCGTAGCTTCAGTTGCATGAACTTAGAGCTGGCGTAATATATTTACAATTATTTGAAATGATTTTATCATCTGAATTGGTCCTACACTGTTTAAATATTTAAACCTATGAACTCACCAGCTTTTTGCTGACTTTTAGCATGTTTTTCTCAGGTATCTTTTGTTTTAAGCAAAGTGGTGGCAAGGCAAGGGTCATAGGCTAACCTCTGAGGCTTTTTAAAAATAAAACCATGACTCAATAGATATGGGTCATCTTAAACTTATGGGCCACTCTTTTGAATATGTACTTGAAGAAAATATTTATACATTTTAATGAAATGTGTATTTTTTTCTTTATTACTTGTGTTGTGATCTCCAACTCAGTAGCATCCCATGTCCCGATTGCTTCCGCTAAACCAGACTTGGGGGTGTTACAAAGAGCAAAAGCAGTTTAGGGAAGCGGGGTTTCTCTCGCGACTGGGCGATTCATAGAAGGGTATTCGGTCACCGGTTGAGGCAGCTAGGTTGACAGGTGGTCGAGGAGTTGAAGAAATCGGTTCGGGCACTTTCCTTTGTCGTTCAACTAAATAATCGACCCATTTTTCAAGAGCACTAAGTTGCTCTTCTGAGATGTTAGAATAATTACGAGGTAAAGATATTGCCATAACCGTGTTATCAAGAGTCTCATGAGAATCATTCTAATTTCCATAGGAATGATAGGCGAGCTCTTCTATGACATCAGTGTGTTAGTAAACTATTGGCTCAAATCTTTTACGTATTTTATTTATTCCGTTAAAATGATTTTACATTTTTTATCGACAAAACATTAGAAGATCGTAAAATATAAATAAACATTTTTATGGTTTATTTGTATTAACAATCTCCCCCTTTTTGTTGATGACAAAAAATAAGATTATTTTAAGAAGAAAATAAACTTCGTAAAAATTTGAATTAAAGTTTTTACACTCTTCTCCCCCTTTTTGTCGAAACAAAAAAAGCGTCGAAAAGAAACTAACACATTGTGAAAATGTTTTGAGAAAAACTAGTGAAAAGTGAGAAAATAAGAATGAGTTAGAGAAAGAAAAGTAAAGAGAAGTAGTAAGGTAAGAAGGAGATTCTTGTCTTAGATCCCCCTTGACGGATGCTTCCCTTTGTTAAGGGCGTCAAGTAATTAGGAAGACTAAAACGTGTGTATTGCACGTATTTTGCAATGTTTCTAACTTTGACGAAATGCTCTCCCTTGACGAGTGCTCCCTTTTGATGAGGTCGTCAAGTAATTTGGAAAACCTATGTGAATGTATTGCAAGTGTTTTTGTAATGCTTTTGCTTTGACGAAAATCTCCCCCTTGTTGAGGGTGTCAAAGTCTTCATGTGTATTTTGAAAATATATGGTGCATTGTTTCCTGCAAATGAGCTTCAAATTTGTTAAAAAAAATTTGCTTCTGTTTTACGGTTTTGACGGATCCTTCCTATGAGGGATCCGTCTAGGCTAATTTCTGGGAACCGTGTACCTACAGCTTGTTGACAGCAATGTAGATATAAGTAGTGATGTAAACGTCCAAATGAGTTATGTATTGTTGCACCAAACAGATTCTCATAACTATATAGCATACAACATGTAGTTTCATTCAATAAAACAAGAGAAATGGTACACATATCTCTAAAACTAAGAAAATGATACAAAAATGTAGTAAATTTCATAACAATTTCTAAGTTGTGCCTAAGACTAGAGGAGAACTCTATTTGTGCTTGCATTCCTAAGCTTTAGGAACGATTAGATTTGTTGACTTCATCAAAACGTTCGAGAAGGTGATAGAACATGAAACGTAATTCGTCACATACTTCATGGACTAGCCCTTCGACATGTTGACAATGAAAGCAATCATTGTCATGTCTAGGAAATGGTGGTGGTAGGAATGGAGCGGTTTGAGGTGGAAGATTAGATGAGGAAGGTGGAGGTTCCACAAAGGATGAAGGGATTTGTGGAGGCAAGTTTGATGAAGTTGTAGGTGGTTCAACTAAGGGTCAAGGTGCCGGTATATGTGTTGATGGTGGAGGTAAAGAAGTATCTACTTCCATATGGTCCGGTTGTTGAGTTTGGTGATTCCTCATAATCCAAAATGGACCATTTGAGGGTGAAGGAGAATAGGATACGAGTGATAGTGTGGTTTCAACACCAAAGTTTTGGTGAGAAGGTTGTTGTGGGACCATTTTCTCAATTGAGGAAAATGTTGGCAATGGTGGTGGATGAGATGGCCTAGGTGGTAAGTCCTCTAAGTTGTAAAGGTGTGGGGATGAGAGTGGGGTGGTGAAATAAATTGCTCTAGGTACTAGAGGTGATGATTTAGTGGAGGTAGGGGTGTTTGGTTTAGGAGGTATGGTAGTGTTTGGCAAGGGTTGTCTTATGGGAACAATCCTTTTGGGAGTTGGTTTGATTAGTTGAGTTGGTTGGGAGGGAGTTCTAGTGTTTTAGGCTTTGATGGGTGATGATTCGGTTGAGGAGATTTCATGAACAACTCGAGCAATCTTCTTTGGAGGTCCTTTGCTTGATGAGTTAGCACTATGAGCTTTCCATATGGTGAATTGATAGAGATGATAGGTGTAAAAAAAAGATTTTAGCTACTGAGAATGTGTGTGTGAATGGTGATTTGGAAGTTCTAACACAAATGGTTTATAAAGAAGGAGATTTGGTAAGTGAATTAAAGCTTAAACTACTAAGATCCTTCAAATTGCAATGATTTGCACGCACAAGAGTCAACTACAGAGTTGTACTGATCTAGGGAGTCATTTAAGACAATGTGGAGTGTTTAGATTAACAAAGAGCGTTTGAAATGATTATATCAAGTAGGATTGGTTTAGTCTATGCAGACGGTTCTCACGGATCCCTCACTTGAGGGATCTGGCTAGGCAAAACCAACGATTCGGCTTTCAGATGCCAAGAAAAAGAGAGATGAGGTTCTAGTAAGGTCTATTACCTACATATCTTGAGTGTTTTAGTCTCCTCGGATGTCTTAAATGATATGAGACTTAAATGATCAAGCATAATGAGTGAGGGTAGCTAATGATGTCTTCTATGGATAGAAATGAAGTTTTCATGAACACCAATGGATGATCAAGGATGATAATAAGAATTTTGAGGGTATCAAATGATGTCAAATGATACTAGAGACCAGATGGTGATCTAAGAAAAATTTAGAAAATTCCCTAAAAATTACAAGAAATGAAAAACTAGTTTTTAGATCATTCTTTTAAGGTAGAGATGACTAAAATCAATTTGCTAAAATTGAGAGAAATATCAAGATAGGTGTTTTGAGATGAGAGGAACAATGCGTGAACATTGGAGCAGAAAGATGGTGAGTTTTGAAATAATGATGAATCAAAAACACCTTGAATATGATCCTAAGTTATCTATGAGTGAATATGAGATTAACTGAGGCTAAGGAAAGTTTAAATGATCTTAATGAAGTATGTTTAACTAGTTCAATAAGGTCTGGAATGTTGGGTTGATGTAATGAAAGAAAACAAATACTTATGTTTGCCCGGATCCCACGGATCCTTCATTTGAGGGATCCGGCTAGTTATAAGCCTGGGATCCAGCATCTGGGACAGACTACTTAACATTGAGTGTGCAATATTTTGCTCTAGGCATCAAATTTTGAAACTAATGATTTCCACAGTAAGCATACATGTATACAAGTAAAGACATAGTAAACATAGCATATAGAAACAACTTATGGGTGAGCAAACAAGATAATGACCATATATCAAAATGAGAACAATCAAGTAAGTCTTGCATAAAGTTATGAGCATACATTGTTTTGACAATCATAAAACATCCAAAATAACTATAAAGAAACTCATGAGGTACAATGTTTCTTTTGTCAATCTCTTCACTTCTTCTTCTTTCCCGAGTTCATGAGGAAATGAGTTAGACACTTGAACATCCCTTTTGTATGCTTGAATTCTTCGGATTCATTTGGAAGAGTGGGAAGTTGTTCATAGTAAGTCATGGGGTCGATTTGATAATTAGAAATGGGGTCAACTTTGACATCTTCATCTTCCTCCGAAGAGTCCGAGAGAGGACGAGGCCTTTTCCCATTGATCATGAATCGTTTGGAGGGTTGTTTGGTGAGAGGCACCATGACATGGTTAGCAATAAAATGATCATCGGTAATAGGGGTAGGTCGCATTGCACTAACATACTCACGGAGACGTGTTAGGAGCATACCATAAGGAAGAACCATTTTGTTGGTTTTGGACACGCCTACCATTCTTTTGACTATGTAATAGGCGATATTGAAAGGTTTTTGGTGGATGAGACAATAGATCATTTGGACAAGACAAGCATTGGGATGGTCTTTGTTTCCAACCAAGCAAATGACATTTTCTCTAAGGATTTCTTCCCACTTTTTGTAAATGGGAATCATTTCAAAGAGTTCCATTTGATATGGATCGCGATGAATGAGTTATTTGTTGCAGTTATAACGAGATTGGTCCACTCTCTTTTTGAATATGGTGTCTCGAACAACAATGGGTTCGTCAAGAGGAGTGTGATAGATAGGTTTAGAGTCTACTGCGAATGATTGACAAGCAATTGACCAATCTTTGGAAAACATACAAATTCCTTCACATGGTATGCGAAGGATTTGTGCGAATGTGTTGAGGGTTAAGGTGATGCTTTGGTTGTTTATAATGAAAGCGATTGATATACTTTCATCATTATTTCAGATAATCCTAACACTCTTGTAAAATTCGAAGATGAAGACCGGACAAATTTGTTCATCAATTTTTAGGAGACAATCAAAGTTGATTGCGGAAAAGACTTGGGTAATGTTGGTGTTTTCAAGGAAACATTCCTTAATTACATGACCTTCGTGGATAAGTCGTTTCTGGAGCATTTTGAAGGTTTTGCGATCGCTTGGTGACAACCCTTCCTTGCGATAATATCTAGGAATGTAGTGAACGGTGTCATGATGGTCTTGTTGGGTAGCTTTAGTCATTTTTTATCCTAGAAGAATAATGTTTCAATTAGGTAAAATTTGTGAAGATGGGTTTATGAGTTTATTTTGTATTAGCAATGCCGTTTTGAAAATCCTTAGTTATGTAGAACCTTTTTGTATGGAAACCAATTTTGCAATAAACAATTTGCCAATTGATAATATGAAAAATTAGAGCCAATTGAAATTTTAAAACCATAAACCCTAGGATGGAGATGATGATGAATAGAAAGTATGAGTGTAATTACTTACAATGATGTTTAGGATTGAGATGCTTGAGAGTATGAAACCCTAGGATGATAAGAACTGAGTTTTGGTCGTTCTAGGTTTTTAGGAAGAGGGAAAATGGAGTGTTTTGGTTTTTAAAAAATGAGTCTACTGTTATCTATTTACACGGTTCCCCCGGATCCCTTGTTTGAGGGATCCGGCTAGTGCAACTTGAGGGATCCGGCTCTGCAGACAATTATTGGAGTGATTTGGTTTATTCTTTCACTTGTAATAAGTTATACAATAACTTATTTTTGAAAGGAACTTGTAGAATGAGATTTTGATTATAGTCTCATTTGAGTATATGTTTTAGTTTAGATGTGTTGAAGAAAAAAAATTGTTTATCGAAGGATGGTGGACCAGGACTTTAGCTATCAACAACTTCTTTTGACTTTTAAGAGAATCAAAGAGGAATACTATTCCCGGTGATGTGTTAAGATGGAAAGTAGTGAAGAGAGACTTTTTAGAAACTTGCGACTTTGGTGTCAAATACTTGATCCATATATCCATACACATAGTATTATATGTATGTGCAAGGTTTTTATAAAGATGTTTAATGTGAGAGAAAAGCATATACCATCATGTGATTACTACATTCATAGATCAACTAGTTGTAGCTAAGAGAACATACCTTTGCTATATTTTTATGGTTTTTAGAAACCATAGACGTGAAATACTTCATGAGCTTTGTTGGATCGATATACTCTAACCAAACTAACTTAAATAGCTTGTTAAGGGTTTAATAACCTTGGATAAATCCTAAGTTATTAACAATGAAACACTGAGCAAACTTTATTAAGTATGCGGAATTTACTTAACAAAGCTAAGAAGAATATAACTTTCAATAATTTTATTAATAACACTAAATCTGCTTGTTATACAGACTAATAATATCGAACTCTCTAAAACTCTAATAATACACGTATATCTAAAGCCAATCTAGGGGTCCTTTTATAGGCTCAAGGATAACCCTAGTCGGTTTACAATTTGTATCCTTGTACGACAAGTAATCTAATAAAAAATATTCTAGAATAACAAAGCTTTCCATAAACGAATATAACAGTTCTTTTAGCCTTGCAGTACTTTGACTTCGACAGCAGTACTTTGACTTCTTCTTTAGCAGTACTTTGACTTTTCCAGTACTTTGTCATTCTTCAGCACTTTGATATCCCAACAATCCTCCCCTAACTTGAATTCTACTTGCTTGATTTCAAGTTCCTTTGTGAATTTATCTTTAACTTCTCCATCTTCAAGGAAAGATTGTGTCTTTGTCTTTAGATTGTATCTTTGTAGTTCCTGTGCTTATATCAGTATTATCAAAGTATCCTTTAGAAATTATTCTTTACAGCATCATTCAGCAAGCTCCATATTTTCAACAACACAGCAACATATGACAATTTGTACATTAATTCAGTTTAAGTTGCAGTCTATTCTTATCACTTCCAGGTGTGTAAACTCCTGTGAGTGGTGAATCATTGAAAATTTTAATGGATTTTGATCTCTTTACCAAAGCCATTAACTATGGAGTCGCCAAATGTTTTGGTGTGTAAGACCATGGTACATTGATAACCATATGATTTTTAGCAAATCATCAGCTATCAACAGATTTGATTTATCTTTACCAAAAGATGTACCCTTTTGGACTAGTTAGTTCTTTCATCTATGGTGAACTAATTACCAAATAATGGTTTTTCCACAGCCTTTACCACAAGCCATTTTCTTGTGGGCTAGCCAACTCTTCACATTTACTGATATGGTGAGTTGATTACCATTCAACTTATTAGCAAGTTGTCAACTAAAAACGGATTTGAGATATCTTTACCAGAGCCGTTTGCTCATGGATTAGCCAATCCTTTTGTAACCATGGTGGATTGATAACCTATTGATGTTACCATCTCAAAAACCATTTGTTTCTTTTTAACCTTTGTTTCAAAATATTTTTCACTTAACAAAAGTTTTCTTTTCAAAAATCATTAACTGATTTAAAACTGCAAGCAGTACTTTGATGAAAGTACTGTTTGATCAGCAGTACTTTGAATAAAGTACTGATTTTTCAAAAATAATTTATTCAATTAAAATTCATACCAGTTATTCATCATCATCAGCCATAGTAGTCCATCTGATAAACAATTTGATGACCATAAGAGCAGTTTCATTATCTTCTTCAACTTCCATTCCATGCTCTAGCATTCTCCTCATAAGATCTGCTATAAGAGGATATCTTCTGTCTGCTAACATGTGAATCATTGTCCCATCCTCTAGCTCTAGAACATGTACTCTAGATTCTTCATAGAATCTCCAGCTAACAATCTCCCAATCTTCTTGGTTCTTCCAAATCTCAGCAGTACTTTGTTCTTCAGTTTCCCAAACAGTTGTGAGATCTCCAAGCAAGACTAAACCAACTCCTTCTGATGGATTTTGTTCAAAATAATCTCGCACCACATAAATGAAATAAATCCACTCTATCAATTATGTGCAATAGATCCCATAGCATGTTGAACACCTTGAAGATTTCATCTTCTCTGTGAAACATCAGATAGCTTCCTCCCTTTGACTCTACAACTTCAAAAGTAGTTATTGGAGATTTGTTCATCTTTATTTCAGCATCTTTTTTAGAATACTCAAATTCTACTACTCTTAAGTAATTCCTTAGTTCATCATCAGTATCAGACCTTAATTCAATCTTCTTAGATGGCTGTATGTCTTCAACTTCAGTTGATCTTTTTCGTTTTAAGCTTCCTTTCTTAACATCTTCTTTCTGAGCATCATCATCTTTATAATCTTTGACACTCTCCACACTCTTCTTATAAGCCTCTCTAACAGCTTCATACAGTTCTTTCATCTCAACATAATTCAACTTCTGCAATCCAATATACCCTTGACTTTTTAAATAAGCCATCATTGCATTTCTTTCCTTAGCAAGATTTGGTCTTCTTGGTAGAGCAGAAACATGAATAGGTGATGGTACAACAACTTCAGCATTCAATTCTTCATGTAATTTCCTAGCTACTTCTTCATTCATAGCTTCTTCATTAGCAAGTTCAGCTTGTACCTTTCTAGCTGCTTCCTCATTCCTAGCAACTTCAATTGCTCTAATATCTGTCAATGTAAGCTTCTTTTTCTTTGTTTCAATCATCTTGCCCTTTCCTTTATCTTTTGGATCTATAGCAGGTTGAGAAGCTCTTGATTGTTCTTCTATAACTCCTGGAATACTAACACCCCTTGGCCTTGATAAATCATGCAAAATCTCAACAATGGTTTCGTCATCACTTGCAGTATGTATAGGTTTGGGTGTAGCTTCTTCTTCATTTAAAATAGTTGAAGGACCAGCTTCCTCTTCAAAATCTAACAACCTTGGAGTAATCAATTCTTGCCTAAAAGTTCCTTGAAAAGCAGTACTTTGACCTTCAGTACCTTGATCTTCAGTACCTTGAACTTCAGTCCTTTCTTCCTCAGTACTTTCAATATTAACATGTTCTTCAGTACCTTGAGGTTCATTCTCCTTAACAGCATCTTCTTTCAAATTCTTTTCTTCTAAATTCCTCCCCAATTTGACAGAAGATGATTGTTGAACCTTCTTACCTTTGGTTGTCTTCTTAAATTGCGTAACTGGCCTTCCTTGCCTTCTTTGAGACTTAACCCATAAACGATGATGTTGAACTAATGGCCAGACAAACTTCTTGAGTCTTCTAAACTTAAGCTTCAACTTCTTAATTTGTGTAGCCTGATATTCAAAAGACTTCTTCAATCTTGTCAATTCCCTTGTTAAAGCATAACTGTTGAGAATTTGATCCTCAGGCTCCATAGCTGCTTCATCTCCTCCAGAGGGTGAGTGTTCTTCTTGTTGAGAAGCATGTACAGATACTTGTGGAGATGGTGGAGGTGAAACTGCAACATCTTCTTGAACGTCAGTACTTTGTGAAGCAGGACTTTGTGATGCAGTACCTTGAGATGCAGCACTTTGAGAAGCAGTACCCTGTGTAGAAGCAGTACCTTCTCTATCATCACCCTCTGCAGCCTCATCTCTAATAGCTTAAACAACCTCCATCATAGAAGTGGTTAATTGAGTATGCCTTCCAGTGAATAAATCACTCTTCCTTGCCATAAAAGTGAAGATCTTGGCTGGTTGCACCACAACAGGTAGAAGACTGGTAGGCTTTGGTGCATCAGCAAGTTGTTTGTTTAGGAACACTTGAATAAACCTTGGATACATCAACCATTTTGAACCATGTGTGATGTGTGAGAGCATTCCATCTAGGATTAGCCTTGAAAAGTTGAAAATTTGATTGGTAGCTAACCCTACTATAGCAGATGCTATGTTAGACCCAAATTGCTCCCATGATGTACTTTTAGCACTAATACAGTGAAGCAAGACATGAACTAAATACTTCCAGTGGGGACAAAATAAGGGTTTCTTGAATGTTTGTTCAGTTAAAGACCCTTCATACCCAATGTCTTTGAATGTATCCTAAATTAGTTGCTTATCAAAACGAACAGCCCCTTCGTCATCATCAAACAATAAATCTTCACGAATAGAGGCTTCAGTAATCTTCACAGTTCTCCCAGCAACTTTGGCTTGAATATATGAGTCATCATTCTCCATATGAACCCTAGCAGTTGCCCAAAATTGTTGAATCCAGGGCTCAATTACATCTGGTTCCACTAAAAGCGCATAACTAATCGGCGACCCAATGAGAAAATCAATGATCTCATGAAAAATCACATTAGCTTCAGTCTTTTCTAAATACGCCACCATGTTGTGTTTGGAAACTATAGTACGATTTGCCATTGATGATTATGTGTACACAGAAAGTGATATGATGAATAATATGGGTGAAAGAAAGAGAAATATGGAAAAGATTATAAGGTATCAATATGAGAGGGAAATTCAGAGAGTAGTTATTTATAGGTGAGATTTAAAAAATCACATCCCGTAATAACTAAGTTACCGTTAGTGTAGTTTACCCCTCAATATGACCGTTGGAACAGTACTTTGATAAGACAAACAGTTCTTTCCACGTGTGCAGTACTTTCCAAAGCAGTACTTTCCAAGTAGTACTTTCATAAAACCAAAAAGCAGTACTTTCCCAATTTCCTCTTTACAAAAGCAAACACATTAATATCCTCCCCTCAAACAACGCATAGGACTATACTGACACTAAATAGTCCTCCCCTTAAATGTAGCTCAGTAATTAATCATGCCAATGCTCACCACCAAGTGATTGAATCTTGAAACATTAAAACCTTTGGTGGGTAAATCAGCTACATTATCATCTGTGTGAACCTTGACCACATTAATGAGCCTGTGATCATAACAATCTCTGATGAAGTGATGCCTAATCTGAATGTGCTTAGTCTTGGAATGATACACTGGATTCTTCACAATGCAAATGGTACTCTCATTATCAATATTAATAGGAGTATTCTTGAAATTGAACCCATAGTCCAAGAGTTGATTCTGCATCCACAAAACTTGGCCACAACAGCTTGCAGCAGCTACATATTCATCTTCAGTAGAGGATGTTTCTGCAATTGTCTGTTTCTTACATTGCCATGAGACTAATCTTCTTCCAAGATATTGGCATCCTACAGTGGTTGATCTTCTATCATAATTATCACCTGCATAATCACTATCTGAAAAAGCTTCCAAGTGAAAAGGTGAATCCTTTGAATACCACAACCCCAACTTAGGTTGTTATTTTAAATAACTAAAAATCCTCTTCACTGCATTCATATGAGAGATCTTAGGTGAGACTTGATATCTTGCACATAGACAAACAAAGAAACATAATATCAGGCCTAGATGCAGTGAGATACATAAGACATCCAATCATGGATCTGTACAACTTGACGGCAACAGGTTGTCCATCTTCATCCTTGCCCAATGAGTTGATAGATTTAATAGGTGTAGTAACTGGCTTCATAGCATCAAAATTGAACTTCTTAAGTATGTCAGATACATACTTGTCTTGACTTATGAAAATTCCCTCCTTTGACTGCTTAACTTGAAGTGCCAAAAAGAATGTTAACTCACCCATTGAACTCATTTAAAATTCTTTCTGCATCAGCTGCTCAAACTCCTTAACCATGGACTTTTTAGAAGCTCCAAATATGATATCATCAACATATACTTGAACCAACATGATATCCTTCTTGTCTCTCTTGATAAACAAAGTCTTGTCAATGGCTCCCCTCCTGTAACCATGTTGCAATAAGAAGGTAGAGAGCCTCTCATACCAAGCTCTAGGTGCTTGGTGAAGGCCATAAAGAGCCTTAAACACCTTGTAGACTTTGATTGGATGTGTAGGATCTTCAAAACCAGGAGGCTGTTTGACATAAACTTCCTCTGTAATAGTGCCATAAAGAAAGGCACTCTTGACATCCATTTGATATACCTGAAATCCCATATATGATGCAAAAGCAAGAAAGATTTGAATTTCTTCAATCCTTGCTACAGGAGCAAACACTTCATCATAATCTACTCCTTCTTCTTGTCTGTAGCCTTGAGCTACTAACCTTGCCTTGTTCTTGATGACATTCCCTCTTTCATCTCTCTTGACTCTAAACACCCATCTTGTACCAATGACCTTCTTTCCATCAGGTAGATCACATAGTACCCAAACTTCTTGAAGTTTAAACTGAAGAATTTCTTCTTGCATATCTTCAACCCAACTCTCCTTAGATAATGCTTGAGCTATATTCTTGGGTTCTTCTTGAGAGATAAAGCAAGTGAACAGGCATGTCTGATGATCCTTGTGATTCAATCTGTTTTGTTTATAAACAAAGCTAAGTAAAGCATTGTGAGGTGTAGAAAGACCCTTAGCTTTGTTTCTTGTAAGCACTCCATGAGAAGAAGGTCCAATGATTTGACCAGTAGGATGATCTTTATGAATTTTTAAGATAGGAGTCTGTGGAACTTCATAATTATCACCCAAATTAGTGAAATCAGCATCATCATTGGAATCTGAGAAAATACCTTCATCTTCACACTCATCATCAGTATCTTCTAAGCCAGGCATGGTAGGATCATTCAAATCATCCAAAGTACTGTCATTAGGTGCAGCAGTACTTTGATCAAAAGTACTGTCACCCAAAGTACTGTGATAGAACTCTGCAGTCTTGTTCTTTTTCTTTGCTTCTTCATAAGCTCTTCTTTGATCGTCATTATAAGAATGTGCTACTACATCTTGAAAAAGCATTTGATTAAGTTCCTCTTGAATAGCTTGATCCTCAGCAGTTAGTGAGGATTTTGGTTCATCAGTACTTTGGTTTGGATCAACATGTATAAGTTCTTCATCAGGAACAAAGATCAGATCTAATATGGACTCCATGAACAACATACTGTAAATCTTCTCCATTGTGTACAGGTTGATTTTCTTCTCTAACAGGTACATAGTTCATAGAAGGAGTCAAAACCTCAAGATCAAACATCCAATCAGGACCTTTACCTTTCTGATTTTCTTGATCTTCTAAAAACTCAACATGAAGACAATCTTGAACTTTCTTGGTGACTCTATTGTACACTCTAAATCCCTTGCTGTTGGTGCAATATCCCAATAGATAGCCTTATTCTGACTTGCCATCAAACTTACCCAGATTATCAATTGTATTTAAAATAGTGAGAGGGCATCCAAAAGGCTTCATAAAATGAATGTTGGGTTTGTTATCCATCAGCAACTCATAAGGTGTCTTCATCTGTGGTTTGGTGACTGATACTCTGTTAAGCACATAGCAAGCAGTACTTACAGCTTCAGCCCAGAATTGAATAGGTAATTGTGAATCTGCAAGCATAGTTCTGGCTGCTTCAATCAAAGTCCTATTCTTTCTTTCTGCAACACCATTCTGCTGTGGTGTTCTTGCAATGCTGAACTCCCTCTTGATCCCTTTGTTAGCACAAAATTCATCCATAAGCTTGTTCTTGAATTCAGTCCCATTATCACATCGAATACCTGTAACCTTGAGTCTCAATTGGTTTTCCAGTGCTATTATTAGGGTATGAATAGCATCAAAAGTGTCATCTTTAAATCCCAAGAAAAATACCCAACTGAATCTACTGCAATCATCTGTCACAACTAAGCAGTACTTTTTCTTGTTTAGACTTGCAACAGAGACAGGTCCAAACAAATCCATGTGTAACAGCTCCAAAGGTTCTCTAATAGTCCTTTCCTCAAGCTTCTTGCATGAAGCTTTATGTTGTTTACCCTTCTTGCACGCCAAACATGAGTGATCATTCTTGTAAGTCTTTGAAGGTAAACCTCTAACTAAATTTCCTTTGACCAGTTTGTTGATATTCTTGAAATTTACATGGCCCAATCTTCTATGCCACTGATGTGCTTCTTCATATGTTGCATTTGCCACTAAACAAGTGGCTCTCCCATAAGAGTGAAGACTCTTCATATCCAAACTATACACATCATTGGTTCTTGGTACTCTAAGGACTACCAAGTTATCATCAACAAGCTTGAATTCAGGGGAAAGGATGAGACATTATGTGTCAGTGAACAACACATGATGCTTTTTATCACAGATTTGAGAGACTGACAATAAGTTAAACTTGAGCTCCTTCACATATCTAACATTCTCAAAATCTATACGCCCTGCTTTGATGGTTCCTTTTCCAGTGATTCTTCCTCCATTAGGATCATTCCCAAAGGCAGCTCTTCCTCCACAAATAGATCTAAAATCTGACAGAATATCCTTGTCTTCTGTCATGCTTCCAGAGCAACCACTATCCACAATTAGATGATCTTTAAGCTCCTCTTCTGGGTTACCCTGCACAAAGATAAAAGAGTTAATGTCTTTTAGGAACCCAAGCCATTACTGACTTGTGTTCCCCTTGTGGAGTAACAAACTCAAATTCCTTGAGTATGTATCCTTCACAGTTTTTGTAGACAGAATCAAGTATTATCTTTTGGCTTAAAACTTGTGGTTTTTCATCAAAACTTTCTTTTTCAACAAAAATCTCCTTTCCTTTTTCCACAAAATCATCTTTAACAAAAAACTATGTTTTACTTTCAGTTGCTGAAAGTACTGTTTGTTCCCCATAAGTACTTTCCTTCTTAACCCATTTGGTTTTAACTTCTGGTGAAGAGTCCCGTGATATAGCTACTCTCCTGGAATTGTAACGCCTTCTAGATTGATAATAATTTGATCTCCTAGGCTTTCAATTCCAAAAGATGTTTTCAGTACCTTGATTGTTTGAAAATCTAGCAGTACTTTGAGAAGGTACTGCTTGAGTTCTTTGAAAATTATTTGAAGGTACTGGTGATTTGGAAAAAGATCTTCTCTGGTGAGGGTACCTATAGTCTTGTGAGAAGTTGCTACGGTTAACCCTATTTGAATGAGTCCAGACTGGTTTATTTTCTCTAGGTTTTTGGTTGGTAGATCTATTCTTTGGGAATTTGCTTAGGTACTTTGAGTGAAAGTCACAGTGCTTGATCAAATGATCAGGACTATAACAAACAAAACACAGTTTTTTACCCATACTCCCAAAAGTTCTTCCTCTCTGTCTATGACCAAAACTATTACGTCTTCTAGGTGAATGATTAAAACTGTTTTGACCAAAGTTATCCCAAAAAGGTTTAGCAGTACTATTTTGAAAAGGTTTTCCTAAAGGTACTGTTGTAGCAGTACTTTGAGAAGAAGGTACTATTTGATTTTGAACATCATTATCCTTAGGGTTTTCAATAGTTTCTTTTGGGTTTCCAGACCTAGATTGACCAATTAGCTTTTTCCTAAACTCTAGACTGTCTACACCAAAATGAGAAACATCAGGCCTAGGGGGTTGATGACTTCCAGTGGGATGAGGGACTACATGATAACCATTATCTTTCTTAAACTCAGGAGGTGTGTCACTAACTGATTTCTCATTACTAGATGTGTCTACATAATTAATGATTTCATCATCACTAGTGGTTATATCCTCTAAATCAAGGTCATCCATATCACTAGGTGGGTTCTCTTCTAAGTTATCAAAGTCCATACCAAAACCTAAGCCAGTTCTAATGTAAGCTCTTCTCTGTTTTTGAACATAAGTAACATGAGAAAGACCAGATTCTTTCCAGGCATCAAACTTTGCTATCAATTCATCTCTCTCCTTAGTCAGTTTCTCAATTTCAAAGAATCTTACAATTTAATATCCTTTCACTTAGTTTTAACTGATAATCTTGTTGTTCATACTTTTCTGCCCAAGCCATTTCATTATTTTCATGTGTTAAGATTTTGGCTTCCATTGACTCTAAGGTTATTTGATAACCAGCTACCTCAGACCTAGCCCTTATACAGTTATCTCTTTCAACCACCTAACTATTCAGTACTTTTTGATAAAAGTCATGACAATTGGAACATACCTCAGAGATAGGGGTGAACTTGGTGAAGTAGCCACCAGTGCAAGTAGAACAGGATCATCTTCACTCTCCATGCTCCAATCAAAGCCTCCTAGACCATCTCTGGATTCCAAAGCAGCATGTTCAGGTTCCTCATTAAAGGCTGTGCTCCAATCAAACTCTTCCACTGACTCCTCCACAGCTACCATACAGTAGGTTACTGGTTCATCATCAAACTCAGCACTCCAGTAAACCTCTGATAAACTCTCTTGAGCAACCAAAGCTTTTGTTTCAGTAATAGGAATTTCTTTTAGCTCAAGCTTTGGTTTCTCAATCATCCTGTTTGCTTGATATTTAGCAAACCTGCATTCCCTTGCAAAGTGTCCAGTCTTTAGACAATTGAAGCATTCAATTTTGGATTTGTCAAAAGTAATTCCCTATTTTGGTTTGAAGTCAATGCTTTTTCCTGTCTTCTTCATATACTTCTTGATCCTTGCAGTGATCATAGCAACTTGCCACCTGATATCAATTTCTTCTAGAGCATCCTCTTCAATCTGTGAGAGATCTTCTTCATAAGTGACAGGTAAAGAAGCTTGTTGTGCAAAGAAAGAGCATACAACTTCATCTGAGTGGAGAGTATTTGTTGGTATGGGTTGCTGAGCAAAGGTGGGGGTACTGCCCCTCTTTTCAGATGACAAAAAGGCAATACTGTGAGATTTGGAACTGGTTTGGCCATTCATCTCATGCTCATACACCTTCAGATGATTGTAGAGATCATCAAAGTCCATAACATCCAAACCAGGTTGTCCTCTGATCATTGTAGCAATTACATGCCATGTCGATGGCAAACTCCTTAAGAACTTAAGATTAGCATCTTCAACTGAGACCTCTGCTTTGTATAACTCCAAAGATATCTTGAGAAGGTTTTGAAATCTGTCATAAGCAGCATCAAGGCCTTCTCTTTCTCCTACAGTGAATGTTTCAAATTGCTCGCTTCAATGATTTGTGCATCTTCTTGGAAGCTTCATTACCTCCAAACCTTGTCTTGAGAGCAGCCCAGAGTTGCTTAGCATCTTTAGCATCATGAAACTTAAGTAGATGACCATCTGGAATGGAAGACAAGAGAATGTTGAGTGCCTTCTCTTGATTTCTTATGGTTGCTGCTGGTAAGACTGCCTTAGGTGCTTTGGGTTGTCCAGGAATATCAATAGGTTATGGAACGACTTCATTACCATTGACAATTACATTCCATATTGCATGGTGCGTAATTGCAATGTATGCCTCATCTTCATGCTCCATAGGTCGTACTCTCCCTTCTTGATGATAGGTATCCTGAGTGAGGTGATGGATGGTGGTGGAACAGATTCAGTCGACATCTTTAGGTTTTGTTAACTAGGTTTTAGGGTTTCTTCTTAGTCAGAGTTTCCACACAAGCTCTGATACCACTTGTTGGATCGATATACTCTAACCAAACTAACTTAAATAGCTTGTTAAGGGTTTAATAACCTCGGATAAATCCTAAGTTATTAACAATGAAACACTGAGCAAACTTTATTAAGTATGTGGAATTTACTTAACAAAGCTAAGAAGAATATAACTTTCAATAATTTTATTAATAACACTAAATCTGCTTGTTATACAGACTAATAATATCGAACTCTCTAAAACTCTAATAATACACGTATATCTAAAGCCAATCTAGGGGTCCTTTTATAGGCTCAAGGATAACCCTATTCGGTTTACAATTTGTATCCTTGTATGACAAGTAATCTAATAAAGAATATTCTAGAATAACAAAGCTTTCCATAAACGAATATAACAGTTCTTTTAGCCTTGCAGTACTTTGACTTCAACAGCAGTACTTTGACTTCTTCTTTAGCAGTACTTTGACTTTTCCTGTACTTTGTCATTCTTCAAAGACTTTCATATCCCAACAAGCTTTTAAAGTAATCAATTGTACTTTGTGAAAGTAAGTTGTGATTACTCTTTGGTTCTTCCTTGGATGTTGACTTCATTTTTCTATGGATAGAACGAAGTCATTGAAAGACTCCTAGCATGAAGATTTCTCAAAAGAAAATGTTAGAATTATCTATCACTATCTAACATTTGTTAAAAAAATTTCTAAAACATGAATCTTTGTTTTAAGAAATTTCCTTATTTGTAGTTTTCAAACATACACGGATCGTATCAAGTTTTTAAAGTACAATATACTCTAAGAAACTTGGTAACGAAGCTCTGATGTCAATTGTGGAAAACTAGAAGGGGGGTTGAATAGTTTTACCGATTAAAACTTTATTTTAAACTATTTAGATCGACTTATGTCAATCTATTTAGTATGTGTGTTGGATATTGATAGATAAGCATATAAGTAAGTAATGCAAAAGATAAAGAGTAAAGGAACACAAAACCACGACACGAGTATTTATAGTGGTTCGGTTACAAGGACACCTTCCTTGCCCTACTCCACTTCCCGAGTACACCACTCGAGAGTTTGTAAGCACTACATAACACAAGCTCCTTAATGTGGCGGAGAAGCCTTCACAACGTCGCCTACTCTTTATCCGGTACAAGGCTAGACGCCGAGTTTTTCCACGAGGTAGAACCAAACCTATCACAATGTCGCCTACACTTTATCCGATATAAGGCTAGATACCGAGTTCCATTACAAAGGAAGAACTACTACCCAACACTACATCACAACACAACTACCCAAAGGAGACACACTCCTTTTTACAATACGAGAAAGGATGTCAACATCCTTTAACCCAAACTACATAACTTGTACTTCGATGCACCATATCGATTGTACACCTTAGGCACCATTCACTAATGCCTTCAACATGACCCTTCGGCACCTTTCACTAATGCCTTCTACACGACACTTCTATGGAGGGTGGAAAGAACTATCAACAAGATGCACTTCAGTGGTCTTGATGATGACGAAGCTTAGCAACTCATGGACTTGAGCTTGCACGTCTTCAAGAGGTGGTGATCTCGCCTTTAAGAGGAACCTAGAGAATCACAAAAACATAAAAACTACATAGAATGATCCTTTGGATATGTGGTTAGTGATGTTAGAATACTGGGAGAAAGTATATCTAAGAGTGGTAGTGAGCAAGAGAGAAATGGCTAACTATTTATAGAAAAAACATGTCTACTGTCCCACGGTTCCCACGGATCCCTCACCAGAGGGATCTGACTAGTGCAAATCCTGGGATCCGGCTACTGGGTCAGTTTGTCCGGATTTTGGGTTGCAAACCGGGTTATGGGTTATGGGTTATGAACCATGGGTTATGGGTATTGGATTATGAATACCCAACAAGATGCAATGTACCTAGTCATTGGGTTATGGATCTTGGGTCATGGGTCATGGACTTTGGGTCATGGATCATGGATAATATCCAACATGACTTCATGCATGATGTCATGCAATGGGTCATGGGTTATGGATCATGCTCCATGAGTATGGGTTATGGACTTTGGTTTTTACTCAACAACATTCATTGTACCTAGTCAATGGATCATGGGTTATGGGTCATGGGTTATGGACTTTGGTTTTTACCCATTACTTACCCATTACAACATATAAAAAGTACATATACATTCTTAGAAAATGTAAGCACTAATTGCTTGTTACACATATATACTTCTATAAGATGTAAACAATATTCCTTGTTAGTGTTATAAAAATGTCTTTGGTTTTATATAACTTATTTACTAAACATGTTTGGATAGTATTAATATGTTTAGTAAAAGTGTGTTAGTAACTATTGGCTCAAATCTTTTACGTATTTTATTTATTCCGTTAAAATTATTTTACGTTTGTTATCGACAAAACATTAGAAGACCGTAAAATATAAATAAACGTATTTATGGTTTATTTGTATTAACAGACCATATAATGAATTATTTATTAACATAAACATAAAGTATGCGTATCTTTTGATTCTAGCCCAACAAGAATCAATTCCCAAACTAGCAATTAAGATGAACCCTAGATAGGGTTTATAGGATTATAAGAATTGCCCCTTACCGTTTTTGCAATTCAATCCAAGATACTTACAATAGTGTGTAAGTACCACGTTCTTGTACACACGCACTATAACAAATTAAAGTAATGCTAGTTTTTAAGAACACAAAACTTTTGCTTAAGGAAATTCAAAGTAATCGACCTCTTAGGAATAAGAGTCGACCGTTTGGGACTAAAAAACACACAAACAATTTTAGGCTTTAGGTTTAGTTGTATAAGAGTTAATTTAGAAAGACCCTAAGCCTTGTATATATATACTCAAAGAAACCTAGTGTCCAAGTTAGGGTTGAATTGGGTTTAGGAAACCCTCCATCTGATAGGTTATGAATTCCTAGAGGAATTCTAGAACTTACTTGACATCTAATTTCATATTTAGTCCTTCCTTTAACATTTAACGATCGTTAGTCCATTACGTTTAATTACTTAACATTCGTTATACATTTCGTGTAAATAATAACTAAATATAACATTTAATATTTGTGACAACTCGTAATTTCAGGTCATTTCTCAAATTTACTATTCATCTCGGGAATTTACTATTCACTTGTTACTATTCATCATTTTACTATTCATCGTTTTTGAAGTTAGTTTACGACTTTGAGAGGTTATTTCAAAATTTTACTATTCATGAAACACTATTCATTCATGGAGAAAAATCACTATTCATGATTCGCTATTCATCATTTTTCGTAAACTAGGTTTACGAGTATCAAATTCGCGTAACCGTAAGGGTTAGCTGCGTATTCATGAAACATCATTGAGAACATTACATATAGACTAGAGTTAATCTACATATCTTCAGTAACATCATTCTCATATTAGTTCATGCATGGGTTTGCATATTTCATTAACGTATATTTATCTATTAAATAAACGCTATCGCACGATCATTTATTTTGAATAATTGATCCGACACTTCCAACAATTGTCCTGATATATTTTTATACTCATTTTAAGACTATAAAAATTATATTACTAGTTTACCCGATGTTTTGAATTTATTTTGGTGTATATATTGTTATATATATATATATTTACGACGGTTTCGTAAATTCTATTTGATAATTATTTATTCACTCAATACTTGCGAGAAATGCATTTTTATAATTTTTATGACTTCAATTTATTTTATTTTGTTCCGCTAAAATCGATTTCTAGCTAACGCTACACTAAATAATTAATTACATGTACAAAATGTACATAATACTTAACCTAAAATTCATTTAATCCAAAAAATACATCAAACCCTTTACCCTTATACCCTTTGCGGACCCCCCCCCCCCCCCCCCTAGTCACCATCTTTTTATAAAAATCTTGACTTTAAAGATGTACACATACACATTTTGATAGATATTTTGTATGATACAAGAATTATATTCATTCTAAAACACATTCATACTCATATTAGAAGGTGAAAACTAGATAAACCCTCTCTTTTCTTTGATTGATGGTCGGCCAAGGTAAGAAACAAAGAGAAACCATAAAATTTTCAAGCTGCAAGTGTTAATCAAGTCTTGGTAATAATCTAGTTAGGGTTTTGAAATAAAAACCTCAAGATTATTAGGTTTACTAGCTCAAAAACCTCATCATACTACTAGTAAGCTTTTCATAATTTTTACTACTCTTTCATACTCATTCTTGATATTTTTTTTATGATCTAGTAACAAAAACATGCAAATATACTATGAATCATACCACTTTTACTTGTTTTTTTACTTATAATGAGTATTAACTATCCTATAATTATTCCCATGAAACATATCATTGTTGATGAAGTTTAGGAACCCATGACACCCTAAGAAGGTGTATGGTAGGTTTGGAATAGTTTTGGTGTTGATTGGAATGGTTTAGAACAAGCATTACACTAGAAAAATCATTTTCGACAACATATAATTAAGGGTTGTTCATTTTTGTAAAATCTGGAAATTTTGATAGGTCATGGATTATTTTGGTTTATATTTTCAGAAAATAGACTTTAAAACGAAACCGTGGTCGCTTGAACGGGCTAAAACGGATTTATAACGAAGAAGTTACGCTATTTTTAAGTTTAACGACGAAAATTAATTTTCTGAAAATATACAAGCTGTCAAGGATTATTTAAAGGGCAAAAAATGAGTTTTAAGCATCATCTAAATGAGTCGATTTATCAAAAATATATTTGTATATATTAACACGAAACTAAGGATATATAAAACGTAGAAAACCAAGCTTTAACGGCTAAGTTACACGCGTTTTAAATATGGTTATCGTAACTATTTTACACAAGTAATAACACTTACATATTTTCTATTAGTCCAAAATGGTTATCGCAAGTGACCATGTTTGGAGCCGTTTTTCATATCGATAGAGTACTTTTGAGAAAACGATGTCTTCAAGTAAAAGTGAGATCACCTATCCTATTTTCCAAAACATTCAACCGTTCATCAAACGAAGTTATAACGAATAATATACGATCACTCAAACTTTGCCGAAATCTAACCTTAAACTATATTTTTAGTCCGACTACCCTACTTCATCTATATTTTTCTCTATGATCGAGACTTCTATGATCAAAATTTAAATGCTAAGACTTTAAGATATCGCTACAAGCTTTCTAAAAATATTGAGTTTGTTTCTTAACACTCGATATCCACTATTTTATGACTAGCTTTACGAGGCTACTTATCCATTTTCACTACTTGTAAAAGTATATTGTTTTGCGACGAAAAACTATAATTTCTTGATAAATCACTAAACGACTATCGTGGGAAGTCGATTCAACATAAATACGCGTAAAGTATTTTATAACTTGACAAGAAATTATAAACTTATTTTTCGACGATAAACTTTATTTTCAAATGTACAAGTGGTATAGATTTCATGTGAATTTGCATGTACGACATTGTTTCATGACTTACATTAGAACATATCATTCATATTAAGTTGCAGATAGAGATTGCACCTCATTTCAGTGTATCCACTTTTGTCATCATAATCATTGCATCAGGTGAGTTTCATAGCCCCTACTTTTATACATTTTGAATTACTTTTGGGGGAGATACATGCTCAACTATTTTCATTTACTTTCACAAGCACTCTAAAATTTTACGGATTACCGTGAGTTCATGGCCCCTCTTTTAATTGTTTTGAACTATCGTTGGGGGAGATACATGCTTTTAACAACTTTTATGACAATCATGATTATTTGCAAACTATATGTTTATCTGAACTGAATGTTTAGTCATACGAAGTAACAGTATTGCCATACTTAGGGTTTCTATATCATAGACCATTGAGCTAACTGACTTGGTATGATGACGATCTAACGGACTTGGATAATTGATAACGCTCAGATTGTGCATGTTTTTAGTAGCGTTATGTGTGCTTTTATATATGTTATTTGGTTATATTTGCGTGATTATAGTGCTTAATCGCATCAAAAGATGTTTGCCTAGTGTTTATAACCAAGTGCAGGGAAACGGAAGGAAAGTAAAGAAATGTCAACAAATAGAAGATTCCCGTTTTAGTGAAGCTTAAATCAAGTATCTCAAGGACCTTTGAAGACCATAGTGATTGAAGAACCAAGTTCTACAAGAGAAAGAGAAGAAAATATCAAGTTTCCGTATCTTAGGAGATCCAACCGGATCGGTTACAACTGTAACCGGATCGGCTAGAATACGGCCAGAAACAACATTATGACCACCACCAACCGTTCAGTCGTAACCCGCAACCGGAACGGTTGGCCACTTTTGTAGAAAACCAACCGGATCGGTTGGTCGTATAACCGATTCGGTTGGATAAGCTGCAGTTGCCAAATTTTCATCACTAAGCTTCCCCTTTGCATCCAAACGATTCTAGGACCTTCTCTTGGTGTATTCTAGTCCCTTCCTTACTCCTTGGAGGCCAAGTTCAGCAATTAATGCCCTAGGCTTTGGAATTAGTATAAATAGAGGCCTATTGTGAGCATATGAGACACACCTCAAATACAAATCTCTCTACTCATCAAACAAAGCTTTAAGCTCTCATAATTCGTCCTTAGAAGTCCATGGAAGTTTGGAGTTCCAGAAGTTCCACATTTGGAGGCCAAATCGCCAAGAAGTCTACCTCAATACTTTGGGAATCATTACTTCACCATTTGTAATCTTGTTCCAAGCATTGTAAGACTTTTAATCATGTTTTCTAATGTTCAAAGTTCTGAGTTTATGTTCATGTTTGCTATGAGTGGCTAGTTTCTTTATGCACTTGCTTAAATGATGTTGATTATCATATGATTAGTTAGTGATTGTGTTAACATGTTTTAATTCAATTTCAAGTTGATTCTAAGATCCAATTGTGCTAAAAGTTTCATAGTGACATTTGTTAATCAAGTTTGGCTAATTGATAGTAATCGTTGGGGTCGAAAGAACTTATTGTTATTCAACTAATCATAATCATTTTGTCTATGGATGATTGTTTTTACCCATTATTCTTGATTATACAAAGGAACTAAGGTGTGGTTGTAATAGAAACGCTTTTTGATTATCAAATTGGATTGGTTGGAAACATCTAAAAGGTCGTAAGATTAGTTGTTGAGAATCAATTGTAGCCTTTTGTCTATGATCGGTTACCTTTTGTATTGACCATTTCTTAAGCAATTTGATGAACAAGTGGATGTTTTTGTGTTTAAGTTTATGTATGTAGACTTATGAAACTTGAATTGATCTTGAATTGATTGGTTAAACGTAATGCTTGTTTTTATAAACTAAACTCTTGATCAAAGTTTAACTTGTAAGAACAATAGATTAGTACACCAACTAATTATCATAACCAACATGTTAAGAGGTTAACACAATCACATTAATCTATGATATGAAACTAGTTTAAGCAAGTGTAGTTTTTAATCATCTGAATTTCACTATATCTATTTGCTTTATTATATGTTTTGGATAGACTCCGTTAATTCAAACTTGTGTTTAGATTCACTCAAATCCCTGCGAACGATCCCGACTTACCTTCATAATCTTGCTATAACGGACGAGTATACTTGCTCGTATGTGTTATTGGTAATATTGGTAATTCACCTTTTATAAATTTAAAACTTGTACACAACCAGCACATCAATAATGTTGAGCTAACGGACTTGGTATAATGTTGAACTAACGGACTTGGTACAATCATGAACTAACGGACGTGGAACTATTTGAAACTATACTATATTATGTGCTATATCAATTGACTATTGATACATTAAGTTATGTACTATTATGTGAACTCATTTGACGATGTGTGCTTGAACATAAACTATAACATTTTGTGCAATGGGTTGTAAACACACAAGTTGCAAGTTTTGTATGGGCGGGACTTGGAACTGAGTGGATTTGCAATGCCTTTGCTGCATGAACGTTCTTTAAAGGTTTTTCATGACAACACAAACTCTATGAACTCACTCAACCTTTGTGTTGACACTTTTAGCATGTTTTATCTCAGGTATCTAAAGCTTACACTTCATGGCATGCATGTGGACTTATCATAGAGTCGTGGTGACGACGCGTCTCACATGGGATTTATGCACTTTAAAAACATCGTTTGGCTTGTATCAAACTTATTTCCGTACATGTTGGCTATCATTTGGGACCTATACTTTGTAAACTCTGAATATTTTACTTAATCAAACGATGTATTTTCAAAACGACACTTTAGGTCAGTCAATATAACTGTAACTGTGATGTTATGGCAGTCATCCCACAGGTATTCCATTCCGCTGCAAAATAGGTATTTTGGGGGTGTGACAATATTTAATTATTATAACTTTAATTCTCATACGTAAAGTGTGCAATCTCGTGGTTTCGAGTTCGATCCTAACTCACGACTACTAATTTATATCCATAAAACTAACAGAACACACTGATTTCACTCACAAGTTTATAGCTTTTTTTTTATTCCAATGTGTTTATGTATAAATTGCATCACCACTCTCGAATAAACCATGTTTATGAATCAAGAATGGCTTAAACATCCTTTGTACTGTTGTTTAGTCTAGCGTTTTGCTAGACTTTTCTCTCGTTTTAATCTAATGTTGTTCAAAAAAAATGAATCAAGAATTGTTTATGATATGATATGCTAACCGTAGGAGATTTTTCTAGAAGAAATCAGTGTGCGTGAATTGATCATAGATAATGGAGTGAGGGATGGTTATGTTTATCATATGATGTGATAAATGTGGTGTTCTCGATGATTTAGTAGATAATTTAGAGAATTGTTGATGTGGGTGTTCTTGGTTAGCAGCTTCAAGTTGTTGATGTGTTTTGTTGTTGATTTAAAAAATTTAGGTAGTGTTTTCTATGTTAATTTTTAAAATATCACTTAGTATTTTTGGTGTTTGAAAAAAAAATTATAAATTCAAGAAAATTAAAATGGGAAAGAAGTCGAGTGTATTTTTATTATTTCAATAGCCTTTGACCAACAATCAACGTAAAAAGGACGAGGAGTGTAATAAAATATGAACAGTAATGACATTTTTTATAATTAAAATTTGAGAGTGACTAGGAGTAAATTTTGAAAACCAAATTTGTAATTTACCCTATCCTGAATAAAATGGACCCATGGAGGTATTATTTTCTTTAAGTCCAAAATAGTTGGTTCTTGTGTATATATATGATTTTCAATCATTTAAGACTATCCATTGCGATAATGAAACCATTATCTTCACATCACCTTCATAGAATGTTATGGTCTCCATCAAACGAAAAATATAAAAATATCACACTTTGTATAAACATACCTCACACGCAATCACAAACCAAAAAAATAATAATAAAATCCTTATTTTTCTTGATTTTCATTAGATAATGCAGACTACCAAACAAGTGCAAAAATGCACTGTTCACATGTAGTTGGAGATGGTCTTGGCGCGTGGTGGAGGCAACCACCAAGTGTTCGACATAGTGACCAGCCTAAGGGAACACATTTGGGAAACTTGTGAATTATTGGGATGAGTTATTTAATTTTTTTTTATAAAGAGGTTTCCTGGTAAAATATATTACACCAAAAAAATATTTAAATACAATGAAATGTGGCTGAAATACAACATTAACCTCAAACAACTGTTTTAACAGCCACTAGATCATTTGTGACATGCCACAAAATAACCACACTAACTACATACACAAACTAGAACAAAAAACTATCCAACAGCTACAATATATCAACATCATCATCACTCTCCTGTAGATCAGGCAAAATTCTCTTCCCATCTTCCTTCTTAAGGAGGTCAAAGACCACATTCTTACCCGACCAATAATACACCAATAATACTCATCTTCCTTCGTGAGGATGAGTTATTTGTACCTCTCACCAATAATACCTTCTCATCCTTTTTCGTTTTTTTTTTAAGAAAAAACTATAAACCTGAAACTACGAAACATAAAATCTAAAATTTAATAAGTAAAAAGTATTAAACTGATATAAAATACGAAATGTAAACTAATAAAAAACTATGTTATATTATAAAAAAAAGTGAGCGATAAGAGGTGGAAAATGTAATACCATTAGGCAAGGGTGTGAGAATGGCATGAGAATGACTTAATGACCACCAAAGTCACACCGCCACCCCTTGTCCACACCGTTCTCACTTAGTTACTTTATAATCTTTTGCAAAGTTAAGGTGATCTCTTCACCGAGTTATGTTGACCATTTGTGGGCTTTATTTTATTTTATTTTTATTTTTTATATTTTTTTTAATGTTTTTATTTTGTTTGTTGAGTGTGTGTGGGTATTTAGTGAGATATATCTTATCTTAACTACATAAAATAAAAAAATTGTCAAAGGTGAAAGTGAAAATTAAAAGTTGAAAGTTGAAAGTAAAGGTTAAATTATCTTTGGTAACTTTGAAAAACTTATCTCTCTCCCTCTCTCTCTCACTCACTCACACATCATTTCATCTCACTCTAAAAACACACACAAAAAATAATACCACCACAACTCCCACCACCGAACCCTTGCCACCGGACGTCACCTCCACCGGTCGTCACCGCCACTGGACGAATCCACCAACTAAACCAAACCACCACCGAAACCCATAACCACCAAGACTCACGACCATCATTTTTGAGGTAATTTTTTTGAGTTTTATTAATAGATCAAGTTTTTTATATTTTTTTTACAGATCTATAGATTTTATTTGTAGATCTATTTTTTTATAATTTTTTTACAGCCGCCGTCGCGGACTCGACGGAAATTGATTCCGCCACCACTGCTTTGCCGGAAATAGAACGAGCACTCATCGCTGTCTCGCCAGAAAAATCTATTGTCGCGGCTGCATGGCTTGTGTTGCCGGAAAAAACTGTTGTCGCACTTTATAGTATGCCTTATTTTAATTGTTGTTAATATTTTTATACAGTTGATTATGTTAATAGTGTTATTCAATTGTTTTTAGTATTTGATAGATTTATATCAAGTTAATTTTGTGGTTACTTTTAGATCTATCTATATATGTATTATTTTTCAGCTTTGAGTTTATATAACTTTTTTGAAAATTCTTTTTTATAGATTTGTTATTGTCGCCGAAGCACGTTGTCGCCACTGCTGCCTGAATGTGTGTCGCCGCCGCAATCGAACTTGCTTTTGTTGCAAGTAAATGTGCAGTTTCTTTTTAAAGTAGTTAGTGAATTCTTGTGTGTAGTTGTAAGTTTGTTAGTAATTTGTATGTTTGTTGGTAGTTTGTAAGTGTATGTAAACTTAGGCATTTTGAGTTTGTTATACTGTTATTTTGTAAGTATTTAGTGGTTTCGTTGCGGTAGATATGCCAGAATTTTAACAGGATATATTGTAGAATCAGTTCAGTTCATGGTTTTGTTTTAGGTTGTTTTGTTTATTGATTTTTGGTTGATGTCTCAAAGTGGTTTTTTGGTTGTGATAATATGGAAAACATCGTATATTAAAAAAATGTGAGAACCCAAAACTATCATGCTAGGATAAGAATTCAAAATTCAAAATTCTTGAATTTTAGTCAACTTTGCAGTAGATCATTTAGGCTCTATTATATCTCTTATGTACTAACTATAAATAAAAAATGGTCTTCCTTGAAAGTGAAAAACTGAATTTCCGTCAACACTTTAAAACAGAACTCAGTCAACTATTGTGGTGAGAAAGGAAACTATGGCGTTTAAATGGCTATGCGTTTAAATGGAAACTTTAAAACCTCAGATTCAACCATACCTAAGCGTTTAAATGGAAACTTTAAAAGCTGTATTCAACCATGGCGTTTAAAAAAAACTATTGCTAATCTCAGAGAGATTAATGCACTCTCTTCCTAAAATGCAAAATTGACTCCAACATACCATATTTACATGAATGCTAATCTCTGAAATTATATAATATAAAAGTGAAAGGTTGAGACATAAAGACGAAATATAAATGTTTGTATTCGCATTTTTTTGTTTATGTGCACTAACTATTTATGTACTACAGCTCTCTAGGGATTCAAAAAAATAGTGTTAATTGCTCCTTCCAACAAAAAATGACGTTATTATTATTTTAATATGAATTGATTAACGCAACTTACAAAAATGCTATCAAAAAAGACAATCTCATACAAAACAACGCTGTCGGAAAAATAATATACTCATTCAAAATGGATTCCTTAACGCTTAAAATACTGATTCATGAAACAAACTTAATCGCCTCTAAAATTTTGTCGAAACTAGACACTGTTGCTGCTAGGCGCGGGTACTCGTCTAGTTTGTATAAAGTGTGTATTTTAATAAAATGTGAGGATAAAGTGATCATGTCCAATAAAAGGTGAAGAAAAATGAGAGGAGAGAGAAAACTGATATGACGCTGATGTATAAGTTGAGAATTAATTTTAACTTTGTCACCGTGGTCACTAGCCTAAAAAGTGAGGTCGATAGTAACACTCTGAATTATTGCAATACTAAATTGAAAACGTGGGAAATCAAATCACTACAAGACGTACTAGGTCTATTTATACGTGTCCCCAGATTAATGTTGAGGCCCTCTTGACCATGTTCTCTGCTCTATCACTGCCAGATGGTCCTTACATCTTTTGTTTACTTTTAAAATATTTACGTACAAAGTTTTTAATCATTTGATGAATCACAATTGTATGAGTGAGCATGTATACGCAATATGCACACATTAAAAATTAATTAAAACACTCTAATGCATGCATAAATAATTGTATAATATTAACATTTTACTTTAACTATTTGTATACTTGAATATGCAAATAAAAAATTGAAGTGTGCAAATAAATTCACAACTGCTTGTAGATAACTAATGGTACAATTTATCATTTTGCCAAATATACCTCGAGTTGTTTTAGCTTTTAAGTTGGTGGGTGTTATTGGTACCTATAATGGATTTTAACATTTTATACTTTATTTTTACTCACTTTATTTATAGGAGAAGACAATTTTTGTATCATCTTTTATTCTGTATTTTTTGTCTTCTAATTATTTTGATTTATCAATCTTTATATATTGCGGGTACTAATAACCAATCCCTTTTAATTATTCCATAGTTTTATAATAAAAAAAAAAAACAAAATTATAAAAATAAAATAATAAAAAGGAGGTGCCAAAATCCATTGCGGGTACTAATAACCAATCCCTTTTAAGTAGGGGATAATTATCTAATGTATTTAACTTGTTATTTTTTTAATTGTGTGTAGCCTTTTTTGGTATTATATAACCCAAACTTTTGAATTGCGACATTTGAATGTATTTACTCAAGTAAAAATGATCATTTTATTCTTATACTCGTATTTTATAACCACTCTATTGATAGTAAAGGGTAAAATAGTCATTTCAAATGAACAAAATACGTACAAAAGTTAAAATCAAAACTTTAAAATATATAATAGGAAAAAAGAAATTACACGCAATTTAAAAAAATAACAAGTTAAATATATTCTTAAATAATCATCCTCTTAAGACCATTTATAATAAAAATTGATACCTACATCACATCTTTGATGACGACGATCATAATTTGTCATTACAGTTTTAATACAATGTAATGCACAAATCGCATGCATGAAAAAATATGATGTAAGTATCACCCTTATCTATAATGCATCAAGTTTTTATATACTTGATGCAATTAACGCGTAACATTTTAAAAGTAATTGCATTTAATGGTAACTCATTAATGAACTAAAGATTTTTTCAAAACCTTTTGCTACAATGCAAAAAAACTTTTACGAAAGCTTTATAGAGCACTGTGGATGGTCTAAGTTTTAACCATGCATTTTCACTTTGTGCACGGAAGTAGTTGGGCGGGGAGCAGCATTAATTATCTTGACCAAATACATAACTACTTTTATGATAAGCTTTCGTTCTTAAATAAATGTCCATTATTGACTTTTAAAGTTTTTTTATTTTTTATTTTATTTATTTATTTATTTTTTTTCAATTTTGAGCTTAAATTATTTTACTTGTATTATGTAATACTTGATGAAAATTATACTAATGAAAATATATTTAAAACCCAATCCATTCATAGATTATGCGTCAAATATTACTTTTCCTTTTTGGGATGTTTCAAAAGGATTGTTCACTTTCCATTTTAAGTAAGAAAAAAGAGAATTTAGTGAGAAAATACTCTGTTTGAGTGGTTGACAATTATAGTAGTTCCACTTTTATTAATTTGTGTGATTCTTGTCTCCTAACAATAATTTTGAGACAGAGGGAGTACATAACACAAATAAAATAATTTAAAGTCAAAATTATGAAATGAAAGCTTTAAAAGTCAATAATTAACACTTATTTAACGACAGATGGAATATATTTTTTCACACATCTTTTGTTTACATAACAAACACTAACCCAATTAAAGGAAGCATGCTCCTTTGAAGGGTGTACGTTTCATTTCATTTGGTTTTGATAATCTGTATTGAATTGTAATATTGTTACATGATAATCTTTTGTATAATTATCAAACTTTCCAACTCATTAATTAATATCTCCAGTTTTATAACTTTCAAGTAGGTGATCACTAATTTGTCTAACAAATGCCCTCTAGCCATCTTCAATCAAACTTTTCCACTTATTGATAGCACTCTTCCTTCAAATTTTAAGTGTTTGAATAAATAACACGACTCCAACGACACTATATCTATAAAGATATATGTGAAATATTAGACTAATGCTAGTGGTGATAACTTTTTCACCAAAGCAACCCGTCACCTCAACTTTCTCTCTCCACAACTTCACCCCAACCATAACTAGCTAGTGGTGACCACAAAAGCAACCCCGTAAATATACATATAAACGGTAAAAAAAGTTGGAGTTGCTTTGTTAAATGTTTCAGTCACTCAATCAACCGAAACATTGAAATGGTCATCAAGCAACGCGTCGCTTTGAGGTGTGCTAATGGGGCAACACATTGCTTTTACGGGGTTGTGATTGTCAAGCGACTCCCATTAGCATTAGTCTTAGACTATGTTTATTGGTGACCTCCATCAAGAGATTGGGACCACAAATCTAATAAATACATTATATAAGTATTAATTTTTTCCAAAAGTTGGGAATTGAATGCTCCGAATCAGTCACTTGGTGACCTTTTTTTTCTGGGAGAGTATCTCAGTAACTTGACTCAAGTTAGAAGATCCTCAACCATTGGATTAAAATCAAAGGTCAAGATGATGTGATTTCACTTTTAATCTTGACATTTGATTTTAATCAAATGGGTAAGGATCCTCTAACTTTAGTCAAGTTGTCCCACCAACTTTAGAGAATCATCTTTCTTTTTTTCTTGACCCAATCAGCCACATGCTCCCCATGATAAGCTATGCATATTCTCTTTTATTTAAATTGGTTGTATGTATCGGGTTGTTGATAAATGGTATAAAAAAATTTGAGATTGATTGGATGTATTGGTTGCATATGTGAAATAAAGTTATATTTTAATGAGAGATTTGTTGTGATAGATTGTTGATAAACATGGTCTTAGTGGTGATCTCAATATTCGAAAGTTCACTATTTGTACTCTAAAACGTTTAGTCTATCTATTTATTTATTTTCCCGGCCATTTACTTCATAATTTAGTGGGCAATCGCATAAAAAGAAACTCATCTTAGGTCCAATTTCAATTAAAGGCACCAAGTATTCCCTCAATTTAAGGTATTTAACTTATTATACCGTGCAATTTAAGGATATTTTTAAATGTTAGTTAGGTAAGAGGTCACCTCTTTATTTTTTTTTTAATTTATTTAGTCTAAATATATCAAAAACCTTCATAAAAATTCGTCCTTTTATACAAGATTCTAAAAAGTATTTTCTTTTTGTCATAATTAGTTCAATATTTTTAGTCACGTTTTACAATTTTACAAATATCAGTTTTACGTTTTTTTTAGTCTAAATATATCAAAGACCTTCATAAAACTTCGTCCTTTTTATATAAGATTCTAAAAAGTATTTTATTTTTGTCATATTCTTTTCAAGAATTTTAGTCACATTTTACTATTTTAAAAAAATCAAAAACCGATTATTGTGTTGTTTTAATTTTATAAAAAAAAGAGTAAAAACATCAAAAACGTATTTTTAAATTTTCTGGTAGCTCTTCAATAGTATTTTTAGTTGGGTTTAAAATGTTAGAATTTTTGGAAGTCGTTTGGTAATTTATTTTAATTTAAAGTCTGTTTTAGTCATTAAATTAGTTAAAATATTTTCGTTCGTTTAAAACATTTGTTTTTATTTTCTAAAATTAGTTCTTGTTAAGATTAAGTTTCTGTGTGAATTTTATTTTTTAATTCGTACGAATGATGTATTGTGACAAGGAATTTGGTGTAATAAAAGATAAGAGGGTGTTTGGTATTTTAACCTGCTTTGTAACCTGCAAACCTACTAATTTTCAAATATTGCAACAAAGAAAAAAAATCGATACCTTAAATTGAGAAAAAAAAAATTGTACTTTTTATTGAATTTAAACCTAAGATGGGTATCTTTTTATGCGATTTGCCTTAATTTAGTAGAAAAAGTCTTCAATTCAAGCTATTGTATTAGAGTAAAGAGTTTTTGATGGATGAAGAAATGAAGTTGGAAACACAAAAAATATCTCCAGCTATTTTTCACAAAATAATCAAGACAAGGACAATAGTTAATAATATAAATATTTTTTAGGCACTCGGTTGAAAGATGAGACTTCTTTTTATAACCATATGAATTTATAAACTCGCACAACCTTCTCAAATCTCAACCACACAAAATTTATTCGGTTATTTATGTTCTTGTACAAAACTTTGGGTTATTTACATCTTGCGTTAGTAACATTCAAATAATTTACATTTTTAGAGACTAAGGTGGTGTTTGTTTTTTAATAGACTATGAATCTGAATCTGAACCGCACATCTGAATCTGAATCTGAGGCGTAAATGTCTGAATCTGACCGCATCTGAACTAGAAAAAAAACTCATGTTTGAACCGCACATTTTCCTGCTCGTACTAATTTTATTTATTTATTTTTTTTTTTATTTTTTTTTTTCAGCAAGAGGCAACAAGAGTCATTCAGACACCCCTCTCAAGTCTAGACCATTAAGATCTTACTGCCTCTAAACGCTTCTGAACGGGAAAAAAAAAAACAAATGATCTGAACGACCAAAATGTCTGACCTCGTCTGAACGGTTCAGATTAAAAGGCTGTTAAGAGCCTATTTATGAAAAACAAACACCACCTAAATGATTTTTCGTTATTTGCTAACATGAATCTCACGTGATGGTTTTTTCATCATTTATTTTCTAAGCCACCACAATCTTCTTTATTTGTCTATTCCAATTTATCACTTTATTAATAACTAAACCCTAATTATATTCATTCCAATAGTTTATTATATTAGAGGATTTTGGGCGATTATTGTTAAAGTGAGCAGACAAATAATGAAGAATGGTGATAGCTTGAACAAACAAAATGACCAAAAAAATTACAAAAAATTGCATCGTTAATTCCTAAAGATGTAAATTGTTTGACTTTACTGACGAGGAGATATAAATAGTTTGTCTTTTACTAACAGACGAAAGTAGATAGCCCAACCGCCCCAACGTTTCTGTGACGGATGTAAAATTTGCAAGCATGGGGATATATTTTGCAATTTACTCTATTGTAAAAAGATAAAGCTCCTTGAGATCTTGAAAGCTTTGAGCAAATATTGTACACCACTTAATTAGTGAACAAATATTAGTCACCAATTTTGAAGCAATGTAGCTATTTTAATGACGACTTAAACAATGATTTTACTGATAAGATTATGCTGCCACAAACGTTGGTCACTTAAGATGATTTTTCTTTGCTTGTAGTTAAACCAACTAGTTTCCATGCCTAAAAAATGCCATATATTCGCATTTTAAGTATTCTAAATTTTAATTACAGAACCTGCAGACAATCTTTAAGTGGCTAAAGCAAGTATGATGAAAATTTTGTTTTCTTTAAGATATATACTAGTACGAATTAAGACAGTTATGTTTGTATGTACTAGCTTCTTGCTAGTTTTTTTTTTTTTTTTTTTGTGGTTTAATTTGATGTTTGTAATGTGTTCTTTTTTGGTTTTCCTTTTTAATATACATTTTTGTTTTTAAAAAAATTGTTTATGTACTCTTTCACCTGTATGGTTAGGTTTTCTTAACGACCGAATCTATATTACTATTAGAGGCACATCTCCGGGTGGCCAGGAGAATGGTTAGAAACGGTCACGAGGACACTTCTGTTGATACAAAAGTTGGGCGTTCCTTGTTTGGAGCTCCGGCTCTCGTACCAATTGAGAATCGTTGCTTGAGACCTGCGCACTAAGAGACAGAAAACACCGTTAGGCTTACCGTGGGATTGTCTCCCACGATTATCCTCCGCGTGAGAGTAAGTAATCGGTTTAGGGTTTAAGGAGTGTTAGGGTTATGAGATCGTACCTCAAACGAGGGATGTGATTCCCTTTATATACGCACCGAATCCTTGTTGGTTCCGTGTTCCTCAACCTTCGGCGTATCCCGCCTTAATCGGTTGGGAATGATTATCTATCTATTTTAGAAGATACCGGATATCTATTCTATGAATAGATTCGGGTTTGGGCCTTCGTGAGCCCAAACGCTAGTTGGCTTAGCCCAGTCGGACCAAGCTAGTATTGGACTTTAGTTGGGTCCGTGACCCGGATATAGACTATACGTCATCATGTCCCCCCAGTCTAGTATGCGCAGTGACTAATCTGCGGATGCTAGACTAATAACCGTAGCCGTTTAAAAACTTTGAAGCGTATGCAAGAAGCCATAAACATATACCCTCCGGTACGTTGTACCTAGACATGAGATTGGATAGTAAACGCATCGTTATTCGGGGAAAGTTCGTCCCGCGTCCCATCGAATCAATCTCAACCACACAAGTGAAGTTAGTGGGATCCACGTGTCACGTATCTTGTGGATGAGAAATAGGATATAAACCACCGTTTCAGCCACAATGGCACTCACCGTAAAAGAAAAAGTCGCCATTGTTAAAACATATCTGCAGCGTGATCCGAAACTAAACCACTTCGAGGTAGCGCGCGTGCGCCTTTGTAAATCGACACCATGGTCAAACAACCGCATGATTTCACCTCGATCTATCCACGAGTGATCTTTTAGAATTCACCTCGGATTACTATATCCCACTTGACGTGCATCCGGTTGTTCCGGTGCGCGCCTCCATTGCCGATTTCCCGAAGGGAAAATAGGGTATACACACGTTTCTTTGAGTTCGCCAATCAACGCGGTGCCTATATCCCGATTTATGCGATGTGCTAAATTATTACGAGCTGCACCTATCCCAATTACATCTGTATTGGTGCGCCCAAAATTACCAATTTTGAGGTGAACTGCCGTTTGTTGGCGGTTAACCTTACAATCAACGTATTCCGCGCATTCTATCATACAACATGGGCGCATGGGTGGGTTTCCTTTTGGCGGCTGCGGCACGGGTGCGTGCTTCGCTGCTACACGAGAAGCTAGATGCGCTAAGGAATTGGAGAGAGTCCTTTTTCTGGGTGGACGACACATGCTTCCCGTGGCGTTAAAATTTTTTCACCCGGTACGCCGCCGAGAGGCGAGTGCCCTTTGCTCGGATCATATGTCTCGGGATGCGGGCGATAAATTCAAACCGCATCCCTATCGGTTCTTATCCGAGGAGTTTTAGTGCATATGGGCATCACCGTAACTACTTTGGTCCCGAAGATGAGATCCGATCTTCTTAGGTGCCAATGGTCGTAGTGGGTAGTCGCTCTTCCGCACCCCTTTTGTAGTTAATGTAAGAATTTGTCTTCCTTTGTCCACACATTATATAACCGATGTCGTTTGTTGTTTCCTTGTGCGCAGAGATGGATCTGTTTACTGTTGTGCATTTGGCGAAGCCCGTTGAGGTAGGAACAGGAGTACGTCCCCTAAAAGAAGGGGAGGAACCTATACCTTGGCTGCCACCGGTCATGTCATGGAGATGAACATGGGGAAGCAGTGTACGAGTTCCTCTGTTGCAGTGGAAGCGACACCACTACAAAGTGTTCCCAACCCCAAAGTGCCTTTTGCTGTAGCGCAACCACCCCCTGTAGCCGCGGCGCCACCTATGGACGAAGAAGAAGAGGAGTCAGAGGCTGGGTTAAAGCGCAAGCGATCCATCGGAGATGATGGCGCAGGCCCTTCACGGAAAAAACGCCTTGTGATCCTCACTGTGGAGGTATCGTCCACTGATGAAGCGTCTTCGCACCCCTCGGCTACTATCGCTGGACCGCAGTAAGTGATGCCTTCAGTATATATATATATATATATATATTTTTTTTTTTTGATGCGCCAGTTTTGTTACATAGGAGCCTAACAATTCTCTGGTAAACGCATTACGGTGGAGCAGTTTGCGAGTCACCCCCAAGGCTAGTCCGATGCGTTCTGCGAATCACGAGCCGCATAGTCGAACGATGAAGACCTGTCGATGTGGATCGCCCATGGAGCAACCGGTCGAAGAGTTGGTGCGTGTCTCTGCACACCGTGCTTCGCTAATTGTGAAGCGAAAGACCAAGTTTCGGTAGGAGTAGTCAAGATTCGCAAAGGATCGACATAGCGTTCTTTGCAAGGCGCACCGGCGAGCACCCGGCGCAGCTTGGAATGCGCCTGGTGAGGCAAAGGATCTGAACGCGTCGCTCGTAAACAGCTGAAGAAAAGATGGCGCTGATGTGCCAAATAAACCAAGAGCGTCGCGGATGTTGCCGTGTATAAGTCTGCGTGCCACTGGGTACTTAAATATCTGGAGAAGGGCAAAGATGCGATGACATCCCAACTTGAAGAGTTTGGTACCACGGTCAAGAGTGCCCTTGAAGCGCAGGAGATGAAGCTGCGTAATCTGAGCATAGAGTACGACGAGGAGTTGTATCCCTAACTCTTGTCCACTATTGCGAGCCAGATGGCTCATAGGCCATGGTTGCGCCTTGCAGCGCTACTACTGGAATCCAAGGAAGTGGTAGACGCGTTGGGGGTTGTTCAATGGGAGCGTGGTAAGGCCGGCGGTGGAAAACTGCATGAGGGGTGTCTCGCTAAATGTGCCTTTGGAGAAGGTGCACGGGTATATGCGCAGCATATACCGAGTTGGTGTCCGCCATGGAGCGGTTGAAGTCTCTAGAGTTTCCAATGATTTCTGAATTGGAGCGCGACCAAGACTATCCGATTGGGGTAATAATGGAGGGGTTGACTTTGGCAAAGCACCTTTCGAGGATGCAGAGGCTAATCCGATTACTTTTGAAGACCAACGAATCTCAGTTGCAGGTACCTGTTTTTGTTCGCCCTCGTGATATCTTGAACCCGCTTATACTGGAAAAGAAGTCCCGTTGACGCAGGTCCTGGAAGCTCATGCCACAAGGCTCGCTAAGAAGAAGGGTGTCAAGGGTAAAGCCATTTTGTGTGGTGTTGGCGCGGACGCATCTCCTCGCTTCGACGGGGTGCTCGTGAATGTCGCCACAAAGATCTCGTCAAGATTCGATTTGTTAAAGAGTTTGAACGAGATTAAGGAGTCGAAAAACCGCGTAGGTGGCTCTCCCTTGGCGTTGTAATAGCCGGTAGGTTTATGTATTGTAAAGTAACAAACCTTTTGTAATAACTCGTGGTTATCTAATGAAAATATCTCTTGTTGAGTTCATGTATGAAAGTTGTAATATACTTAAGTGGCTAAATGTAGCGTTTGTGGCATAGTCGTGTATGTTGTGATATGCAGCGTACTTTAAATATCACTTTAAGGAATCAAGTATTTTAGTTCCAAAGTTGTTAAACGTGCACGCAGCGTTGTTGCGCATCCGTCGTAGGAGGTGTACAAAACTTATTCCAACGTCTTGATAATAAGGTGTTTAACAAGGATACGTGATCCAGTGTTGATGGGTTTGCAACCCTCTTATTCAACAAGTTGTTTAGTAGGTGAACTTATCCTTTTACCATCGTGGGTTTGTTATGGTGCATGCACGCCATCGTGGGCAAGAAATAAAAAGGTTGTTAAGACATAGAGTATATGGAAATAACAAATATGTCGTGGAGTTAGCTAGAAACCGCGGCGTTTTATTGATACTTGCAAGTTTTTATAATAAGTAAACAAGACAATTATTCTAAGTAAAAGAAAAAAAAGTAAATGCATAGATGTTTATTGGGCACTGGAAGTGCGAGAGCGTCTGCGCTAGGCGTAGCCATTCCTATAGATAGCACCTCTTGAGGTTGCAGACGCTCCATGTGCGTGGCAATTCCACGACCATCCAAGCCTCGAGTTTGTGCACGCGCTGTTCCTAGTGCTTCGGTAACCTCATAGGGTCCTTCCCACTTTGGTCCAAGCTTACCTATGTCTTCAGCGTGGCTCGCGTCATTGGCACGGTAGACAAAATCACCGGTCCGAATGAAACATTGCGTACTTTAGCATCATAGTATCCTTTCATCCTTGACTTTGATTTTGCTTCCCAGATAGGCTGCGCGTTCGCGCCTTTCTTCTAGCAGATCTAAGTCGATGCGCCTATCATCATCATTGGTTGCCACGCTGATTTCAAAGCATGCGGATAGTTGGCATGCCGATCTCTGCCGGTATGACGCTTCGTCCCATAGACTAAAGAGAAGGGAGTGTCGCCAGGTCTGGTCGGATTGAGGTGCGGTGCGCCCACAAGACATGTGATAACTCTTCTACCCATCTTCCTTTGTGCTTTTCTAGGCGTGCCTTAATTCCTTCACCCAAGCTTCGATTCGCTCGTTCCACTATGCCGCTGGTTTGTGGATGCTTAACCGACGCAGTGTTGTGTTATGTTAAGCTTCTCACACCGTCCCTGAAAGGGTTATCACGTAATTGTTTCGTTGTCCGAGATGATTTCCCTGGGAGGCCGAGCGGCATACAATGTTTTCCCATACAAAGCGCCACCGGTTGCCGGTGATTGTTACCACCGCCTTCGCTCGATCCATTTGGTGAAGTAGTCTATGGCGACTATGAGAAATTTTAGTCCACCCGCTGCGATAGGAAAAGGGCCCGCGATGTCAATACCCCACTTTTAGAATGGCCATGGTGAAGTTATTGGGGTTAGCTCGTGCTGTGGTTGGCGTGGGACGGGTCTATGAATTTGGCAATCGTTGCACTTCCTTATTAAGTCCCGTGCATCACGGTACATGGTCGGCCAGTAGTATCCCGATCGCATGGCGCGTGCCACAACGGATCGTGGTCCTGAGTGCATACTGCATGAACCTTCATGGATTTCTCGCAGTACGTAATTTTCTTGTAAAGGGCCGACACAACGGAGCCATGGTTGCAGGAAGGAACGTCGGTACAATATGTTGTCTCGCTGTTCGAATCTTTGCGCATGCCGTATCCTGCGAGCTTCCTTCTGCTCTTGGGGTAATGTTCCCTTGCTCTGGAAGTCCATTATCGGTGTCATCCATGTAGGATCTTCCTCCTCTATTATCGTGGAGATTTCCATCTCCGAAATTGACTTGATTTTTAGTGTTTCCACCAAAGACTTGCTTTGATAGATGTGCAAAGCTTGTCGAGGCAATATTGCTCAGTGCATCCGCCTTGCGGTTTTACCCTCTAGGAACTTGCTTTATAGTGAACCTATCAAAGCTTTTTATCAGCGTCTTGGTTTTATCAAGGTACTGGATCATATTATCTTCTTTGGCCACGTATTCACCCAACACGTGGTTGGCCACTAGGCGGGAATCCACGTTTGCCTCTAGGTTACGTACACCCATTCGAGATGCAATGCGTAGTCCAGTGTGGCTTCGTACTCTGCCTCATTGTTTGTTGTCTGTGAATTCAAAGCGCAGCGTAAGTGAATTTCATTCCCTCGATTTGTGAGAATGAGGCCCGCCCCGAGCCATCAATGCATGAGGATCCATCTGTAAACAAGATCCATGGATCTTGCAGCTCGGTCTTAATTGGTGTGGATATCTGCCGTGTCGGCTTTTCAATGATGAAGTCCGCCGAATATGTCCTTTGAATGCGTATGCGTGGTCGTATGAGATGTTGTGCTCACCTAGCAATACACTCCACTTTTGCAGTCTACCTGATGCGTCAGGTTTGGAGATGATCTGCTTGATCGGTTGATCTGTGATTACCGCTATTGGGTGTGCTTGGAAGTACCGCGCAGCGTTTAGCAGCAAATACCAACGCCGTAACTAATTTTTCCATGGCACTATAGTTCATCTCCGCTTCTTGAGTGCCTTGCTTACGGTAGATGGGAGTTTGTACTGAGTCCCTATCTGTGAGTAATATCTTGCCTGAGCGCTTCCGTGCAGACAAATACATGATTAGCTCTTCCTCGGTCGGGGTGCGACAAGTGTTGGGAGCGCTGCCGGATGTTGTTTAAGCCGAGTGAAGGCCTCTTCCGCCTCCGTAGTCCATCTGAAATCACCTTTCTTTATACACTTCTTGAGTGTTTTGAAAAGGGGCAGTGATTTTTCTGGCGATTGGATAAGAACCTCGTTTAAGCCGCCAACTTTCCGCTGAGAGATTGGACTTCTTTCAACGTGCGCGGTGAAGGAAGTTCGATGACCGCTTTTGTCTTTTCTGGGCATGGTTTTATGCCGTCGGGTTCTATCAGGTATCCAAGGAACATACCTTCAAGATAGCAAGGTACACTTCTTAGGATTCAGCTTCATATTGATCTCTCTTAGAGTTTTGAACGTTTCCTCGATGTCACGCACTAGTTCATCTTCGGTATGGCTTTTTATGACCAGGTCATCAACATAGACCTCTAGGTTGCGCCACCTGTTTTCGAAAGCGTTATCCACTAACCTCTGGTAGGTGGCGCCTGCATTTTTCAAGCCGAAGGGCATTTTTGTGTAGCAGTAAACACCTTGGCTTGTATGAAAGGCTGTTTTTTCCTCGTCCTCCCTAGCCATTTGGATTTGATGATATCCCTTGTACGCGTCGAGGAAGCACTTCAATGGATATCCGCACAGAGACTCTATTTTCCAATCTATCTCTGGTAGAGGATAGCAATCTTGTGGACATGCTTTGTTAAGGTCGGTGAAGTCTACACACATTCGCCAGTTGCCGTCGCTCTTCTTTACCATGATCGATTGGAAAGCCAGTCATGGTAGTAAACTTCCCGCATGATCCCCGCCTCTACCGTTTTTGTACCTCTGCCAAGATTGCTTGCGCTCTCCGGGGCTTGGCCGCGCTTCTTCTGCATATGGGTGCGTATCCTTGTCGGATTCTCGTTTATGCTCGTGACGAGCGTGGTACTCTGTCATGTATTTAGGCTCCCATGCAAAAATATCCAAATTCTTCTGCAGGAGTGCACATACAGTTGTTTTGCCGTTGTCCGACAATGAACCTCCGATGGATACTTCCTGTTCCGGGTATTCGGGGTGAATTGCTACTTTCAGATTTGGAACTCTGGTTGTCTGCTATGCTGGAGTTGGTGCCGTTTCGCATGCAATCGTGTTGCATTCTCTGTGTGGTATAGTGGTGTTGTAAAGAGTAACAATACCACCTTCCACTGGGAATTTAAGCATCCCATGCGCCGTTGATGGCACCGCCGCATAGCCGATATTCCGTGTCTCCCAATAATGCCATTGTATGGCGAGGAGATTTAATCACCATGAATTCCATCCGTGCCGTTGGAGTGCTCTTCGTTTCCAATGTGACAGGTAATCGTATTTGCCCCATAGGCCATATCTTGTCACCTGTAAAACCAGTCAACGCCGTTCGACCGGGATTAATCTGACTTTTATTTCAGACGCAATCGTTTGAAACAATGCTCGTACATGATGTCGCGTGAAGCTCCACCATCAACATACATGCGGTGGATGTCGTGACCCCCGCGCTTATCTCTATAGTGAGTGGTTCCACCACTGCGTTGTCTCATGGTTAAGGTGGGGAAAGAGATCTCCTTTCCACGTGAAAAATTCTGGCTGACCTTCTGCCTTGTGACCCGCTGCCATGATTGTATCATGTAAATGGTGTCGGGCTTGTCTTTAGGTGTCTCTTTCTTATTGCCACTCTTCTGTTTGTCCTTTCCTTATTTAATATGCTTGACCAAATGGTCCAATCTGCCCTCTTTGACCATCTTGTCAATGAGTTGGCGCAGTTGGACACATTCATTAGCGTGGTAGTCACAATATCCATTCCCAGTGCGCTGATCCTCTGGGGTGCGCATTTGTGGTGGTCTTGGGAAGTTTGCCCCTTCTGTCGCGAGTATTTCCTTTGGGGTTTTTGTCAGCGGGGTGTATCTGTCGTTATCTCTCCCGCTTCCCTGACCGCGATAGCTTCTATTACGGTTGCTACTCCGGTCATTGGGCTGTCTCCCAGGTTGTTCCTGCGACCGGTAGTTGGAGGAGTTTCTTTTGCTATCCGCCGCGGCGGCTTCTCCTTGGACGAAGGACCCAGAGCGTTTCATGAGTTCATCAAAAGTTTCGTGAATCTTGTCATTCAATCTCTTGATGAGTTCTGGGTTATTAATTCCATTCATGAAACCGAGATTTTAGCACTTCCGGCATGCTTTAACTTGCATGCATTCATCTTTAAACGCTCCATGAATGCGCCGTAGTTTCTCCTTGGCGCGCTTTACCCTGCAAGTTCGACAGGGTTTTTAGCGCACTTTTTCCGTTGAGTAAAATTTAGGCTGAACGCCTTTCTTAATTCTTCAAAACCATTTATACTTCGTCGTGGAAGTTTGTTAAACCAGTTTCGCGCGCTTCCCACTAGTGTGGAGTTAAACATATGGCACCACACTGGTTGTGGCCAATTCTCAATAGTTGCGGCTGATTCGAAAATTTTAGGTGATCGTCGGATCACTGTTCCGTCATAGGTCTTGACATTAGCAGGCATGCGCCTCTTCTTGTTTTCTGAGAAATCGCTAATGCGTCTAGTGAACGCGTCCACCTTCTGACGACGCCATGGGAGAGACATGTCCTCCTCTTGGTCATTGTGTCTACTTCTAGACTTCCAATGTCCTGTATCACTATCCTCGTTGTCCGAGGAGTTATCGGAGGATGAGTTTTTCTTCCTTCGCGCTTATACGCTATCTCCGGAGTCGGACGGAAGGACTTTCACTTGGGGAGTACTTCCGATGTCATGCACTTTACGGCTACCCAGTCTATCATAGACACTAGTACGCCGTTCACCTTCACCATTATCGCTAAAGTGGTGAGAGTGGGATGCCTCATCATCCTCGATCCTTTTCCCGATTCTCATTAAACACGGAGATCGGCGGTTGTCTCTGCCGCGCTTCTCCTTCAGCGGCGCGGTGGTGAGGTTTCGATTCGAGTCAAAACTGAGTCGGGTTTGTAGGCTCCGACCTGACCTTTTTCTAGCCTCCTCTTGCATGAGGCGGTCAAGGTTTCATAATTTTGGGATACGAAATCCCTTGGTGTTAATTCCGGTGCGACCCTTCTAGTGGCGGTATTCGCCGCCGCTGTGTCCTTATCTTTATCGGTGCTTTTGTCAAGTCGGTCTCTAGTCTGGTTTGATGGGAGTGGTAAGATCAGCTTGCATGGATCCACTGTCTGGTAGTGGTTGTGGTGGACTGGGTTGTCCCCGAGCGCGGTTCCACTATAGGGTAGACCAAGTTCGGCGACCCCTTGTTTTTACAGACTGGTTGTCCCAGAGTCCGCTTGGAAGCCGAGCCTGTGCGGCTTCTTTCCAGTAAGATCCGCTTGCGATCGCCGATTTCCATGCTTCGTCATTCTAGTCTTAGTTCTTAGTGAATGGTCCCACGGATGGCGTCACTTGTTGATACAAAAGTTGAGCGTTCCTTGTTTGGAGCTCTGGCTCTCGTACCAATTGAGAATCGTTGCTTGAGACCTGCGCACTAAGAGACAGAAAACACCGTTAGGCTTACCGTGAGATTGTCTCCCACGATTATCCTCCGGCGTGAGAGTAAGTAATCGGTTTAGGGTTTAAGGAGTGTTAGGGTTATGAGATCGTACCTCAAACGAGGGATGTGATTCCCTTTATATACGCACAGAATCCTTGTTGGTTCCGTGTTCCTCAACCTTCGGCGTATCCCACCTTAGTCGGTTGGGAATGATTATCTATCTATTTTAGAAGATACCGGATATCTATTCTATGAATAGATTCGGGTTTGGGCCTTCGTGAGCCCAAACGCTAGTTGGCTTAGCCCAGGTCGTACCGGACCAAGCTAGTATTGGACTTTAGTTGGGTCCGTGACCCGGATATAGACTATACGTCATCAACTTCGGTTAAACTTCGTACATCTGAATCAAGTGACTTGCCTTTTTGAGTAACTTCAAAAGAAAAACCCTATTTGTTTGCCGGTTTTGATATTTTAATTTAATGCTCCTATGGCACTATTCGTAATAAAGGACAATAAAAAGCTCCTTTTTCATAAAATGTTACTATATAAAGAAGGACCTACATATGGTAGCATATCATAACACAAAGAACAAAACATGAGTTTAACAATCTATTTCCTTCTCCTAACCATCGCAACAGCGGTTGCATTTCCAAGCAATGAAATCCACTTGCTCATGCCACATTCCGGCTCAGCCGGCCTAAAACATCCCGACCTCGATTGCTTGAGCTGGCGGCTAGCAGTCGAGACCAACAACATTCGGGACTGGGATGCAGTTCCTCAAACATGTGAAGACTACGTCGGACATTATATGCTCGGAAAACAATACCGTAAAGATGTTGATCTTGTCACGGAAGAAGCGTATGAGTATGCAAAAGGCCTCAACATCAGTAAAGATGGTAAAGACATTTGGGTTTTCGACATCGATGAAACCACACTCTCTAATCTCCCATATTACGCTAGAGACACCGTTGCTTTCGGGTAAAAAAACATTTTTTTTTTAATTATTTTAATTACTTCTTTTTACAGGAAATTCTAGCTATTTTTTTGTGTTCTTGATACATTTAATTCTTAGGGCAATACCATATAACTCGACCGCATTCAATGCTTGGGTGGCGGAAGCAAAAGCACCAGCGATACCAGGGTCTCTTAAATTGTATAAGAGACTAGTAAGTTTGGGGTTGAAGATCGTGTTTCTTACTGGATCACACGACTATCAAACCGAACCTCGGTCCAAAAACCTCAAGGCCGTTGGTTATACTACATGGGAGAAGCTTATACTTAAGTAAGTATATATGTCTATGAATTAGATATATTAATATGAGGAATGATACACTCAAAAAAACATCCGCAAAGTGGTCCACGACAAAATAAGATGTCACTCCCTGATTGGTGTACTTTGTGATAGTTTATCTCTCTCTTCTCTCATATCCAGCCACTCACTCTCTGACATGTCATTTTGTGACTGGTTTTGTAGATTTGTTTTTGTGGGTGTAACATTTCCCTATTAATGTTATAAACTGTTGCAAATGAGTTATTAACCATCTTGGTGTAACTTTCCTACCAAATTTAGTCAGAAGCATTAATAAGTACAAATTTCTTTTGTTTCCTAGACTTCAATGGAAGTAAATAATTCTTCATATATACATATAATTGTGTAGGGGAGATAATGATGGTAGCGGCTTCAAAGCGAGCAAGAGAAAAGAGTTGGAGGAGGCCGGATACAAGATTCGAGGGAATATGGGTGATCAATGGAGCGATTTACTTGGTACCAACCCTGGTGATCGCACTTTTAAAGTTCCCGATCCAATGTACTACATCGGTTGATTGACTTCGTCACTCGAAGAACTGGTGTTTCAGGTTTCGTATTACTACAAGTTCAAATAATAAGATTGTTCGAAATGAACCAGTCTTTTGTTGTTTTGAGATGTATTGTAATAATTAGTATGCATGTATTATTTGAGTTACTATAAAATTTGTCGTCGCAATCTTTCTGATCTCACGATTCATAAATTCATAACGGCGTTTGGTTTCAATTTCGGTAAATATGGTATATATAGGAACGAGAAAGAGGATTTGTCAATCTTCCCTAATAGCTGGACACAATTTGCCTATAAATCTTAATAACCTCATGCTTCTTTAACGGCAATTGAGTAATTGACACATATTACAATAAGCCAGTATATAAAAATTTGTACATGCAAGAATAGGATTACCAGATCCATTCATTCCAATTCAATCAAGATTGTCTTTACGAAGAGGTTTTTGATGAGATAATCTATATTCATCTTATCACCAAGAGCGTCTTTGCGAGGAGGCTTTGGATCAAAGCGTTTTCGATTCCTATATTTCCATATGATCCATGTGGTTGCTTGAACAACCAAGTCAAAACAAGTCTTTTCCTTTGGATTTAAATGTCAACTGAATCATCCCAAGAAATTAAACCTCCAAATGGCTTTAGGATAATCTTGAAGCCCCCGCATTACACGTATACATAACAATCTTAATAAAAATTCTAAGCTATTAGAGGCAGTAGTCGACCTTATGAATAATGAAACACAATAGTTTGAAAATTTACACATATTAATTTTGTTAGAAAAAAATAGATAAACTATTTGGGTTTCTTGATCAAATTATGTGTTGACATTTAATGATGACAACTATTAGTAACTTGCATGTGAGTAATAGGTAATGTATAAATTACACGGTTATGGTTTTTTAAAGGGAGATGATATATACACGGAACAAATTACTTTGTACACAGAATTTTTAGATCAAAAGACAATAATGCCCTGACTATTTTCCTTTTGACCATTTCTTTTCCACTATACTTCTACCACCGATCACTGGTAACATCCAATCAAGTAATATCACATAACTAATTGCATTTTGCTACATAAAACCGGTATTACATAGAGTTGTATCAAACTATCAATACACCTATCAAAATATAAGAAATATAGCTCATCTCATCCTTGCAAACAGTTAAATCATAATCTGAGTTCCTTTCGTCGATTCCAGTACTCACCATATTTATTGTTGATCAACATTTCTTGAATCTTTGTGAATTACTTTAGAAGCCACGAAGATATTTTACTTTCTTCATCGTATCACAGTTTTGAACCTCATAAATCTGTCTCACAATCTCCTATGCTTCCCGTACTGACCAACGCAACTATTGAAAAACATACAAGATTCTTTGAGGGTATTAATGTCTTTTCCTCTCAAAATTCTGTGTGCAAAGTAATTTGTTTCGTGTACATAGCATTTCCCTTTTTTAAAAGGAGAAAGATATTTTTGTGATGTATTGTTATCTCATTCATATGAGCTGATAAATTAGTGAAGCAAATCGATATTTGTTGGGACATATTTAGAAACGAACTAATCTGTCATCTGAAAAAAATAAAAATAAATAGTAAAATAAAACTTGTCATGCTTTATTGTTTGAACAAATTTTGGTTGTAACTTATTTTGTATAGTAATGACTAGGTAGCCCTTAGGGCTATGCTTTTTGGGTATATGGTATTAATTTCTAGGAAAAATTGACTGATTGTTTTCTGAAACTAAAACATTAACCAGTTGTTATCTCATAGTTTCGAATGTTACTAAATCATTAAGTTATTCGACAACAATAATGTTCGAAGCATGTTGTTTGAAATCTTGTTGCGGTATTAGTTTGAGTAACTAGTTTTGGTTTCATGGCTCCATATTGGAATAAAATGCATTCACTCGGAATGTGTTCTTTGTTGTGATTTGGAAAAAACATTATTTGTCACGGTTACGCACTCGTAAGATAATGCGATCTTCGCATAGTAAACAAAGGAATCTACTACCCAATTTTTTAAGATATTAAAATGGACAAACTGTTTGTTCACAGTTTCCATTTCCGTACAACAACTTATTTTGGACAGTTTGTTTTCACAAATAATCAACTACCCAATTTTTTTATTAAGATTGTTATGGATTTAAAGTCAAAACAAGTCTCCGCGTTAGCACCTTTACTCTCATCCTCATCTTACATGTCATCCTCTACATCGATAGTAGTACACGATATAATCATATGGTTCATCCGCCTCATACACATAAGTAGTAGTAAGCAAACTATCTTCACAATTGCCCTTGCTATCCATTATTTTAGTAGAAGCAAACCGCACAAAATTTTCCTTTCTTTTCTTATCTCTCGCTTTATCTTCCATTTGTTTGTCATTTGAAGTGCTCGGTTTACAAACCTTTTCCTTGTTCTTCATTTCCAGCCCTTGATCTTCCTTTTCGTTTACCACTTTTTCTATTGGAGGAACATTTGAATTCATGCCAACATCATCATCCAAATTAGCAATACTACTCAAGACATCAAAAGAATTAGAAACCTCGGTACTAGTATTGACCATTTTACCAATATCATATTTAGCATTTTCAACATCTTTTTTGGGCCTATAAATGAACAACGGCTTTGATTTATGCCCAACTTGAACACTACGTAGCTTATGTCTTGGAGCACTCTTCTTTGGGCATTGTTCATTACAATGACCAAGAGTCTTACATGTAGCACATCGCGGAGGTTTTCACTCATTCAATACGGAAAATACTAAGAGTAGGACCTTCCACATCCAATCTAGGGACAACCACAACCACGCTCTCTTTCAAATCAACATTAGTCTTTAAATCAATCAAAGTTATAGCAAAACTAGACATACCCTACGAATCCTTGCACATAGAGCTAGTGTGAGAGTCAAGCATCATTAAGGTGCCACCCATATTGTGATCGAACTCAAGTCACCTTTTTCGAGTTAGAAGTCCATTTCCTGAGCATAATAGGGATATCGCGAATCATCCAAGGACCATTCTAAAGCATCACTTCCATACACCAAGCTGAATAAACTTGAAGAAAAGGAAGCCATTTAAGTTCATCTTTATCTTAGCTAGGCCAAATTTAGTCCAAGCATTTTTTGCATAATTCTTCGCCAACCGTTACGCAACCCTTTTTCCAAGAAAGTACCCATACACCGTATTTTAAAAGCTATTATTAACCTTACGAACCAATGACATAGGTATTGCAATATCAGCTTCAAGAGTGCGAAAATTGACATATTTCATTGATGAATCATATTCAAGTAGTTTGGCATAGTTTTAAGACCCATACTAGTATTAGAAACATTCCCAAATACATCTTTCATGCTTGGAAACTCCTTGTTTATGTTACACCTCAAAACCGGTTTTGATCGCCGAATTTGCCAAAAGAGAGGAAACATGGGTTTCCTTTTGCCAATTAGGTGTTGGACACCATACTAAAAAAATTGACCTACAAGTTGAGGGCTCAATTTACTTATAACAAAATAAAATCTTAAACCACACATACGTGGTTAAGTGTGTTGCTTACATAAGTGATAAGACTTAGCTTCGAGCATGTTCTACACACCACAATCATGGATTAAAATAGAAAGGTTGCTGTAAACAGCAACATTCATTGAAACATGTAAATCATCTGTATAAAATGGCAAGAAGTATTGCATTCAGTAAAGGTGACAATACAATATCACAGCCGAATGGATCGCAGGGAACATAAGAATGACAGTACAGGAAAAGAGCCAGAAAAGTAGAAAAGGCGGATACAAATCATACAATGACCTCGCCACACTGGCTAGAACCGGCATTGCCGCCTAACTCATAGGATTAAAGAACTGTCATGTTGAAAACTGAAACCCGTAATGTGATATCTTGTGATATCTTATTAATTGAATACATATATATTAACCCAAAACAACGTAGGCCCTATAAATAAATAAAATGGCCAGGCCGTCCAACTTATTGTCTAATAGTTCTAACACCTTAACATATACAATTATTATTTCTTAAATAATTTAGGTTTTGCTAAACTTGTTTTAAAGGCACATTTTAATTTGCAGAATTAGAGAGTAAACGTTACTAATTAAGGAGTTATATGTTTTCCCATGAAAAGTAAATAAAATCCTAATAAGAGACTCTCAAAGTATCTATAGTATACTACTAGCTGTAATATATGAGAACATAAAGCTCCTTTTGACTAAAGACAGCTTTTTTTTAAGCTCCTGTAATATATGAAAACATAAAGCTCCTGTAATATATGATGATTCACGTCATAAGCTGGAGCTTTAGCCTATAACGCACAGTCAAGGAGTGCTCTTGGTAATTTGAGTTGACGCTCTCTAGCTGATCAAGCTAGCTACCTACCCACGGTATTGGTAGTAATATAAGAGCCCTTTTCTCACAAAACGTAACTATATAAACGAGTAGCCATTTTTAAATTTTGCTAACACAAAATACAAAACACGAGCTTAACAGTATATATCCTTTTCCTAACCGTTGCAATATGCAGCGGTTGCATTTCCAAGCAATAAAATTCACTTGCTAATGCCACACTGCGGCTCACAGGGACGGAGCCAGGAACAAATATGACTGGGTGCACAAATTTTTTTGAACCACAATATAATAGAGTTAAAAAGTGGATTAAAACGAAGATTTCATAAAAACGATAAATAAATGAACATATTACCTTCTAATTAGTGATTCTACGATCTCCCATAGCAAAAAAACGCTTACGTACACCCTCATTTTTAACATTAATAAGTTCTTTCTCTATGGAACAAGTTAAAGCGCCGTTAAAATAATCATCACCCATCCGATTACGCAAATCAGTTTTAATGAGCTTCATTTTAGAAAAACATCTTTCAACCGTAGCAGTAGCAACAGGCAAGACTAAAGCCAACTTCAACAACCGATAAACCCAAGGATAAGATGTATGCTTTTTCTTATCCACCATCTTCTCAACAAGTTTGGCAATACTATCCAAGTTAGCGAAATCTTTATCGTTATGCATGGTCTGATAATAGACTTCAAGTTCTGTAGGAAGACTTAACCTTTCCATACAAGTAAAATCACGCGGATACATCTCACTAAGCTTCACTAACTTTGATATACTAAATTCTGAAAATGAATCATGCGGGCTCAACGCCACCATATAATCAAGTAAATCGGTGCTTCCTTCACTAAAACGATCTCCAAACTCTTGAATTTGCATATCCATAACAGTGTCGAAAACTACTTCTAATATCCCAAATTAATGGATCATCATACTATCAATTTTTTTAAACAACCAATCAAAAAGAAAAATTTAAAAGATATAATAAACAATTGAATGATATATGTCGAACCTGTTTCATACTCTCCAATTTTGAATTTTATAAATTGTTAGGATAATGAATAAACTTGTTTATTTGATAAACCTATTTCATCTTTGGGCTTTTGTGCTTTAATTTATTAAATTTGTTTTATCTTTGGGCTTTTGTCATATTGGGGCTTTTACAAAATTCTATGTTTATTTTTTTATTTGTAATTAAACCAACTAAATAATACTAGAAAATACATTTTGATGCACCGGGTGCATTTAAGATACATTTTTAAAAAATCTATAATTTTTTCAGAAATTAACACTATATCGAAAAATTCCATGGGGTGCACGTGCACCCGCGGGCACCCCCCTAGCTCCGTCCCTGGCGGCTCAGCCGATAAAAAGCATCCCGACCTCAACTGCTTGATCGAGTTAGCGCCTAGCTGCCGAGCTGAGACCAATAACATCCGGGACTGGGCCACAGTTCCTCAAACATTTTAAGACTATGTCGAACATTATATGCTTGGAGAACAATACCGTAAGGATTGTGATCTTGTGCAGAAGAAGCCTATGAATACGCTAAAGGCCTTAAGCTCATTAAAGATGGTAGAGACATTTGGGTGTTCGACATCGATGAAACCACACACTCTAATCTCCCACATTTCGCTTGGCACTTTTGGGTAAAAAAACATCAAATTTAATCATATATGTGCATGGCTTGCTTCTTTTGTTATTGCCAAATTAGCAAGAGACTAGTACCTAATATATTTCATGTACGTGTTATTAGGGCAATACCATATATATAACCAGACCGCATTTAATGCTAGGGTGGCGGAAGCAAAAGCGCCAGCGATACCAGGGTCTCTTAAAATGTTAGTGCGTAAAGCGTTCAAGATCGTGTTTCTTAGTGCGTCACACGACACTTGCACCAAAGCTCGCACCAAAAACCTCAAGGATGTTGGTATTCTACATGGGAGAAGCTTATACTTAAGTAAGTCATCCAATCTTTTGATCAAAACGTACAATTATAGAATTATGAGTCAAGAGACTACTGTATTTAGAAAGTCAAAATATAAAATAAAAATGTTAATGAATAATTAGGAACATATACTATATATGGCCTGTCTACAAAGACGTAGGACAAGGTGGAGAGCGGACTCCTTCTGGAAGGGTACGTCCATCAGCCTCAGCTGGTCCTGAAGGGATGCCTTCCTTATCCTGGATCTTCGCCTTCACATTATCATCTGATCGAGACACATGTTCTATTGAGCAAACCAAATTAGTTTGCCCTCAAGGTGACCAGTGAGTGTGTGAAGAACGCTTTTCCAAGAAGTTGTTAGAGCCTCCCAATTTCCATTATGAGGATTTTTCAATAAAACTTCTTTTAGCTGATCAGTCGTATTCCCTGCTTCCATCATCTTCCTAATCACCTGGTAACGGGACCTTACGTAACTCGGATGACAAATCAAGAAAAATGCATCAAAGAATCGCAATTGCTCCCACGTTTGTTCATCTAAACGTGTTACAAGTTCAAGTTGAACGTTCGTAACCGGAGACAAGAGTACCCTTCTTCGGAGATCATCAATATCAATGTTCAAACGCCACACTACAAAATCAAGGTTAGCAAAACTTATGTTGCACTACACCATTCAGCGAATGTAGCGACAACGGGTTGTTGTCACTAAAAGTGCGAAAGTTGTCACTATAAGTATATTTGTGACAACATGTTGTCACAACAAGCGTTGTCTCTAAAAACGCGTCGCTACAAGTTATTGTGACAACTTTTGCTACCTCTCGCGACAACAGGTTTGACCAAAAGGTTGACTTGTTGACTCATATTTTTTTTGTGACAAGAGTTATTGTGACAGCTGTTGTCACTAAAAGGTTGGACTTTCATTGACCGATTTCTATAGTGACGACTTTGTTGTGACAATTGTTGTCACTAGAAGTTTGACTATATTGACCAAGTTTCTTGTGACAACCTTTTAGCGACGAACATTTTAGCCACTAGAAGGTTTGACTTTTTGACCAAATCTATAGTGACAACTTTTAGTGACAACCTGTAGCGACAACATGTTGTCACTAAAAGTGGCATCTGGTACAAAACAGCTAGGCTGTTTTGTCGCTTTCCCCCAGGTTTTCCTACCCTGTTTTCCAGATTTTTCCGCAACCAAATTTTCCAGATTTTCAAATCAACACAACCAATAACTAAAGCAAACTACATTTCATAAATTGTTCAAAGACTACATGGTTTAACGACTTAGTTCGACAACATAAATGTAAATTGTTCAACATCATAAACATAAATTGTCCAAAACGAGAAGTTGTTCAACACACCAAACTAAACAAGTTCAAATAAACAACCTACTAACTTGCGGGCTCGGTCGCATCCTCTTCTTCATCAACATCCAAAAACAACGAGGGGTCAAGCACAGGACGCGGTGGCAACTCGATGATGTTACGGTCCGCTAATTGTTCATGTAGGTTCATAACATGTTGTCGAGTATATGTTACGTACCTCGCCAGAGCAGCTATTTGAGATTAAGTCATCAGTGAGTTGCTCTTCTTGACCCTGTTGGCCGTCTCTTATCTCTAGCATCCGATTCTGTAAAGTCACAAAACGGGTGAAATGGGTCAAAATGAGTCAAAACTGGTGAAATGAATCAAATAAACGACAAAGTTACTTATTAGTACATGTTTGGGCTAAAATGGGTGAAATTGATGTAATATAAATGACAAAGTTACTTATTAGCCCAAATGTGTGATAATATGTAACTTTGCCGTTTATATTACACCCGTTTCACCTATTTTGACCTATTTTAGCATAACATGTACATATTTGGGCTTAAATGGGTCAAAACGGGTTAAATGACTTAAATATACAAGAAAGTAACTTATTAGTACATGTATCGGCTAAAATGGGTGAAACGGGTGTAATATAAATGACAAAGTTACTTATTAGTCCAAACGTGTGCTAATAAGTAACTTTGCCGTTTGCATTACACCCATTTTGACCCATTTTAGCATAACGTGTACTTGTTTGGGCTAAAATGGGTCAAAAGGGCTAAATGACTTAAATAAACGGGAAAGTTACTAATTAGTACATGTAGGCATAATCTATTAAACTCTAATGTATTCTGTAATCACATCTATAACCTTTTGCTATCACATCCGCTTACAAAAAAATAAATAAATAAAAATATATTAGAAAAAAAAATACTGCAACAGGGGTGTTTGTTTTTTGTTGCAGCAGTAACCAAACACTCCCGCTGCTGCAATAGGGGTGTTTGGTTACTGCTGCAACAACAACCAAACACCCCTGTTGCAGCAGCGGGGTTGTTTGGTTAGTGCTGCAACAATAGCCAAACACCCCTGTTGTAGCAAAAGGTGCGTTTGGTTGTTGTTGCAGCAGTAACCAAACACTCCCGCTGCTGCAACATGGGTGTTTGGTTGCTGTTGTATCAGTCATATATGAAATTATTTATAAACGAGATTGTGTCGTGTTGTTATCATACTCTTGTTGGTTTCGGTCATAGTTATATAAAAGGGTTCTAAATTTGGTTAAGTCTTAGTCCGCCGGAAGAAAATTTAGAAACTGTCATAATTAGCAACAATACCTATCAGTCAATACCAGCTTTGAGTTACGATAACAATGATTATCAACAAGTATAGCAATGTGAAAATCGAAAACTCCTACTTATAATGCCATAGATGTATGCCGACATTAGCTAATTAGTTCAATGATAAATATATGCAAGTGTGTTAGATAATTATAGCCTAAAAGATTATACTTTTCATTAATATTGTGAGGCAGTTTATTAATCAATGATATACATCATCAAAATAAAACCCGCTACACATATCTTCATGTAATATGCGTACTTTAACATCAACATGTCTAGCCTAGTTTACTTTTGAAAAACCACCTCAACTAGCCTAGTTTCGTCTAGAGACAAAATGAACTCCGTTTACATGAAAAACATGTTTTTTATTAAAAAAAACTATGTGCCATAACTTGTACTATATAGAATAATAATTAAATATCCATGTGTATTATAACTTAGAATCTGAGATCAGTTAGCTCGAAAACACAAACACAAACCATTTACCTTTTAGCAGCTGGTGGTGGTGGCTAGGTCGGCGACGGCAGTGAGCTGGTGGTGGTGGGTGAGGTCAGCGACGGCAGTGAGCTGGTGGTGGTGGGTGGGTCGGCAATGGATGTGAGCCGGTATACCTATTAAGACGGTGAAAATTGCATAAAATGGTAACACATTATAACATTACATACTAAGAAGTATAGCTAAAAGCTCATTTAGGGGCATGTTCTTCACTTTCGATCATTAACAGTTAGCAAGCACTCCGTTTTTTCTCATCAAACAATGACAATCATTCAAAAACGCTTTCAGAAGCGAGAAAGCAACCCAGAAACATGTACAATCAGCTTTATAAATAAACTTTGTTCTCTAAAGGCAAAAACTTATCTAAGAATAATTCAATTAACAATATTATAAAGGCACATAATGTGAAATCTAAAACAATTACTCGATGATGTTTCATTCTTCACACCAGTAATGAGCAAAATTACCATTCTAGGTTCATTCCCTTTATCATATTTAAGTAATCATTTTAAAAAAAAGATTACCCAAAACAGTTAAACTACATGTTTTCGAATAACACACTTTGTGTTCTTTACATAAAACATTAAAACTAAATCTCAGCTGATTGATCTATAAACATCATTATTAGCTATAAATTCACCCTACCTTTAATTTAAAAATATGGAAAGAAAGAAAGGGAGGAAGAAGAGAGGAAGAGAAGTGCACGGTGGTGCTAGTGTGGAGATGCCGACAGTGGTGTGGTTCAGCGGTGGTGGAGCAGTAGGCGGTGATTGGAGAGGGTAATGAATGAGAGGTCAATTTTGATATAAGTATTTGTTGGAGAGGGTAATGAATGAGAGGATAGACTAATGTGTTTCCAGATCTGCTTTTGGTACCAATTTTATAGTGACAACATGTTTACTTATTGTGACAACATGTTGCCGCAAAAGGTTAGGCGGGGTTTTTGACTTTTGGTGAAAATTTTGGCACGAAACTTTTAGTGACTACACAACACTTTTAGTGACAACATGTGTTGTCACTAAAAGTTTTTTTCTTTTTTTTCTTTATTTTGGTACAATTATATAATAAATAAATTTAAAAAATACAAATTATTTTAAAAATATTTTAAAAAGGTATTATGTTAATAAAACTAGGGCTGAATATATTGGATCCAAAACCAAGCCGAACCAATCATATTCGGTTCAGTTTCGGTTTTATATACTAACGGTTTTTTATTTCGGTTCGGATAGGTTTTCGTTGGTTCGGTTCGATGTCAAACCACAACAACGTTCGTTAAAAATGTTAGCGCTTTTACATGAGATGATATCATTATACATGAGAGGTTAAACATATGAGTCGATATGATATCGTTATACAAGACATCTTAAACGGATGAGTTGAGATGATAACGTTATACATGAGATGTTAAACAGATGAGTCGATATGATATCGTTATATAATACATGGTAAATGGATGAGTCGATATGATATTTGTGAAAACGTAGAGGGGGGGGGGGGAATACGTTACCGTTTAACATTTTTAGATCTTTTTTATCAAACGTAGTGTGTGTTATGTACGAACCTGTGTTGTAGCATACGAGGACTAGAGACGTCTAGAGGTGTTGAATGTATGTTGAGACAAAATATGATTACAAGTAACTTGTACATTTTACGGATATGTTAAACGGATGAGTCGATATGATATCATTATACACGACATGTTAAACGAGTGAGCTAAGATGATAATGTTAAACATGAGATGTTAAACGGATGAGGCGATATGATATCGCTATACAAGATATGTTAAATGAATGAGTTGAGATGATAATGTTATACATGAGATGTTAAACGGATGAGTCGATATGATATCGTTATACAAGACATGGTAAACGGATGAGTTGAGATGATATCGTTATACATGAGAGGTTAAACAGATGAGTCGATATGATATCGTTATACAAGACATGTTAAACGGATGAGTTGAGATGACCTGGTTAACTAAGAACTTGTTAAACGGATGAGTCGATATGCTATGGATATACATAACATGTTAAACGGGTGAGTCGAGTTGTTATGGATATAAATAAGATGTTAAACGAATGATTCGATATGTTACGGAAATACATGAGATGTTATACGAATGAGTCGAGATGCTATCGTGATACATGAGATGTTAAGCGAATGAGTCGAGATGATATCGTTATACATGAGATGTTAAACGAATGAGTCGAGGTGATATCTTATCCTCACAAACACATTATATACTCTCTTATCCTCACAACCACCAACACATTACTCACTCTTATCATCACAACCACCAACATACACACTGTTATCATGAGGATGACGCGACATGAAGCTTTTTTTGTCGTTGTGGACGAGGAGATGTAGTTCTGCGAGAATCGCATCAACCTGACACCCATGGTAAACTATACTATGCATGTCCTTTGTCAAAGGTAAACAATTACTTTTTTTTGTGTAATAAATAAATAATTTGGTTAGTGTTAAAAATAATTTTTTTTACTATTTGACAGCAATTTTGGATGTGAATTGTTTATGGAAGGAGAAACGACTTCGTCTAATGACCGGTTTTGTTGGAGCTTCAACGCCTCCAACTCATTCCGCATGACCTTCAAGAACTCCAAATCACTCTCCAGGACCTTCAACATCGAGTCGTGAAATGCAGAGTGCTCAAACTGCATCAAATTGAATGGAAGAATAAAGGTACTTGGGAAAATGCTAGAAATGTATATGCATCCCCTAGAACCACACAGTTGATTCAGCGGCCCTATTTCACGACCTTTATAATGACATGGAAAAACTTGATTTGGAGCAATTCGGTCAAGAGATTTTTTTTGTCGTTTAGCATTTATTCCTAACAACACAGTGTCGTCGGGATTTATTTCGTAGCTAGTTCTCCTTTTTCTAGTAGTGAAACTTTTATCATTTTCTAATGTAATTCATACGCTTTAATGTTTGAATGTTTTTCGATTTGTAATGTAATTTATATGTTTTACTTCTTTGTTCTTATGTTAAAGTTTGATCGATTTGTAATAAAATTTGTTCTATAGTTGTTCATTATTATGTCTACCACTTCATTTTATTGAAGAGGATGAGATGTTGCTAAACATCTTTTTCTCGTTGTGACCATAACAAAACTTAATAGCACGTCCTTTTATTGACATACATAATAAATAACATGCATGTCATTCCGATTTACATGTTTTTAGATTTTAAAGTTATTTATAACTAATTTATAAAATTTTAAATGACAACATGTTGTCTAGGGGTGTAAACGAGCCGAGCCGCTCGTGAAAAGCTCGGGATCGGATCGGTAAAAAGCTCGAACGAGCCGAGCTTAAACGAGCTCGAGCCCGAGCTCGAGCCTAATTTTGGGCTCATTTAATAATCGAGCTCGAGCCCGAGCTCTGTACAAAAAGCTCGAGTAGGCTCGCGAGCCTAAACGAGCCTTAGAATTATATACGTGTATATATCGTCTATACGTATAAACGAGCTTAAAAGTAGTAAACGAGCTCGAGCTTTATGTAATTAACGAGCCGAGCTCAAAACATCATAAAATTAGTCGAGCCCGAGCCGAGCTCGAGCTTGTGAAAATTTTCACGAGCCGAGCTCGAGCTCAAAGTATAAGGCTCGAAACGAGCTCGAGCCCGAGCTCGAGCTTTATATATATAAACGAGCCGAGCTCGAGCCTTAACGAGCTCGAGCTCGGCTCGGCTCGTTTCCACCCCTGTTGCAGTATTTGAACATTTCCTCAAGCAAAGGAAGGGGAATGTTTGAACATTTCCTCAAGCAAAGGAAGGGGAATGGTGGTGCAGGTTCTAGCAAAGGGGGAAGTAGCAGCAAAAAAAAGGAATGAGCGATGTTTGTTGTGGTCTTTGTCGTGTGTTAAGTTGTGACATTCGAGTTGTTGTTTGAGTTGTTTCGTTTGATTGTCGAGTTGTTTCGTTTACTTGTCAAGTTGTTTCATTTGAGTCTGTATGAAATGTATGTGTTTGAGAACTCTTGCCTGTTTTAAATAAAAGGTTTGCCTTCGTGTTTGTTAATTTTGATCGTGTTTGTCGCGAAGAAGATTTCTCCTACATGAAATGCGTTGAGAATTATGTAAAGTTAAAATATCCTGACAGTCTGTTGATACAATTATAATTTATATGAGATAAGCATTGACAATCGCCATTAATATAAAGCTAATACTATACAGATAACTAATAAACCAATTTTAACATCTGATTCTACCCAAACCTACTACGCACACCAATTCATTTGTTTCGATTCACGTTTTCAACCCGACTGAGAACGAGGAGCCGAAAGACTCTGACCCTTTTTGCCGGGGACATTTTTAAATGAATTTATATAAATTTCAATCATTTTTAAATGAATTTATATAAATTTCAATCATTTTTAAATTGTTTATAAAATTTATTTTAGAAAATTTTAAAAGAATTTGTAATTAATTTAATTATTTTTTAAATGTCTAATTATTTAGTGACAACACTTTTAGTGACAACATGTTGTCCCTAAAAGTATGGTGGGAAATTTCCCTCCAACCATCAAATCTTTTTGTTGACTTTGACTGAAATTCTTTGTCACAAAACTTATAGCGACAACAAATGTAGTCGCAACAGTTTTGGTGGTATTTTTCCCTCCTAAAAAATTTTCGTCACGGAATCTATAGCGACAACTATGTTGTCACAACAAAAATAAGTCAAAGTCAAAGATTAGTATTTCTGTAGTGACAACACCATTGTCGCTATAGAACACACATGTTGTCACAAAAAAATCTGGTCAAAATTCTGAACGAGGAATGCCGCTATTTTGTCTTGCAGTGATTCTTTTGTGACAACATGTTGTCACAATAAGAAACTATGTTGTCACAAAAAAGTTTGGTCAAACTTGGAACCCAAAATGTTAATTTTTTGTCGTTTAGTGGACTTGTAGTGACAACATGTGTTGTCACTAAAAAAATTTCGTCGCAAAAAGTCCAAAATGGTGTAGTGTTGATGTCAAACTTGCTTGGAAAATTGAGTGTTTCCCTAATCTTGAGAAAGTAAGAAGGACCCAAAGGTTCCCCCCATGAATCGAAAGTAAGCTTAACTTGCTTGGGAGCAGTGGTTCGGAAAAGGAGACCGGGTATTTTACTAGTATAGATGAAAGAAACTAATCTTGGAGCATAAACTTGAACGTTGACCTCCAGGCTGGTTGTTGTATTAAGGTATAGGGTCAACCACTTGAGCGAAGCACTAGTGAAAACCATGTTTTTGAACTCCCAATCATGAATTGAGAGTGTCAAACTCTCGAGCACAGGAAACTTGGATTCGAGTGTGTTGAAAAACGAATTGTCAAAAATCAGATCACCCTCAATACATAATTGTGTCACACTTGATAATGAATCCATTTGAAACGGTATAGGCTTCATGTGAGAAAATAGATGCCGATAACGAAAGGAGCAGAGACTTGGTACATTGTTGATCTCCCAAAGATCGTGGCGTTCTATTGAGTAAATGTCCAATTCGGTAAGACGAAGAAGGTTTTTAACCTTGACATTGTTCAAGCCCCCGCAGTAGTTAACCCTAATCTTCTCAAGCAAGCTACAAGTAGATAACAAGGTGTGAAACACGTCTTGATTTATAAAGACGCATTCCAAGTCCAGTACACGTAAAGAAACACAGTTGATGACATTGGCGGAACAAATTCGAAGACGAAGGTTTGTGACACCCACTGATTTGACATGAATTGCATGTAGGCCTTGGCTAGAGAATAACTCATTTGGCAAAATTCGAAGACGAAGGTTTCGTGGGTTGACCGTATACTAGGAGGCATTAATTTAAGGGTAGGGAGGGTATACCAAGCGCGTAGCCATGATTTCGACAAAATGCAAGTGCGCCCGCCTTCTTTTAAAGGCAACAACGATTGAATAAGATGAATCAACTCAACAGGAAGAAAACCATCATCATCTTCGTTGCTAATTCTACTTCTTTTCGACATATAAATATATGTTTCCCCCAAATAGATCGACCTTGTAATCAATCTATCTAAATAATAATAATAATAATAATAATAATAATCTCTCTCTTACCTAGAATTCGAATCGATCTCTGCTTTGGAATTGTTTTTGTTTAGAATACCCAAGGATTTTTATAAGAAAACAAGGCGGTAGAATTGCTCTTATAAAAGCGAAAAAAAGAAAGTCCAAACAAATGTTATCATTGAAAGTTAATATAATTTTAAAGAAGTTAATGCGAGAATCAATTCTCATGTGTAGGTTTTAATGTGTGGTCTTAATGGAGGGAGTATCAGTTTTCAGTTTTTATATACTCAGGTTCGGGTGTGTTGCTTAATTTTAGGCTTGGAATTAAGATCGGAGTTAGGTTCAACATATTCCTCCATTATAATATAGTATGATATGATATACAATATTAAACTATCATGGTACCTGCGCAAAGAAACGGAATATCAAATGTATAATTTTTGTCGTATCTTAATTCTGGTATGCAATGATAGTCGGTATATGACATTTTACCGGTTTGATAGTTCTAAATAAATAAATGCGTGTTTAAATTTTCGTAAAATATTTTAGTACAAATATAGATTTTCATAATTATACTCATTTTAACTTAGTAAAACTTGAATGTATAATGATAAAATTTAGGACTCTAAATTTGTAATATTATTGTAGGTTTGTAACATCTATTTTAACGTTAAAATTTAATATGTCATTAATGTACATTATAAAGTAATTAGTGTAATGTAGTATTTAATTGTATGTTATATTTTAAGTTATATGGTTTTATTTATGTTGTGTTATGTCTATTTTTAAGGTTTTGTGGTTTATTATCAAGATTCATCACATTTCAAGATATATTTATCCTATTTATGAGCATGATAAGAATACCATTTGTTTGATATAGAGCTTATGCATCTTTGACTCATATAATGGGAAAGAGTGATTTACATATCTGTGTGTAAATTCTATATCTTTTTCACAAGATTCATGACTGCTTTGATGGCACCCGTGAGATATGTGAAACGGCATGATTTTAGTAGTATCGGTTAAAATTATTCCCAAGTAGATAGGATAAATACCTTAGGAAAGGTAAGAATTTAATCTCCTAGAGTCGTATCCAGAGCGAAGAATGAATTTGAAAATCACGTATACGGGGGAATTAGGAGAGATCGATTCAATTTCAAGGTAAAAGAGAGATTATTATTATTATTATTATTATTATTATTTAGCGTAATACTCAAAATGCATACATGTTATTGAGTATATGCACAAATTAAATATAACATATATAAAAACATATATCTAATGAATTTAAATTATGTAAAAATATCACATTAAACTACTCAAACAACAAGATTATTAAACAAAATTGATCATACTTTCAAAACCGAGCAAATATAGTTGAGATGTTATTATTTAATAACTTGGTCGTACACGGGTTAAAAAACTAGAATATAATGCTAAATTATTTAATTCTAATATCAAAAATCTGTAAATGCACGAGATTATAAGTTTTAAAATGAAAGCACGATTTATAACTTATAAGTACACACCAACAAATTTAGTTAGAATATAATTATTGGTTGTACGTATAGTCTAAATTATGTGTTTAAATACCACACTTGCAAAATATTAAACATTGTTATTATATACCCGTATATTAAAATAAAAATTAAAAAAAAAATTTAATTTATAAATAAATCTCGTGCATGTACGGGACTTGTAACTAGTATTTTTTTTTTTTTTGCAACGTGATTCGTGCCTGAAATATATCATCACATGATTCCCAAATTGTGCTTCCCAAATCGACATGAAACACTCATCAAGAAAGTCAAATGAACAAATAACTAAATAAGCGCTTTAAATTAATACAAGATTTTTTTTGAACAAATTAATACTTCGTACAAGATTACAATCCAAATTTGAGTAATACAAAAAAGAAGTGTGAATACTTAAATTTTATATAGAAAAATGATTGTTTGACCTACTAATCATGCCTACAAATAAATCTAATGATTTGATTGGTTGATTTAAAAAATTGATTGGTAAAAATTTAGAGAGAGAAAGTAGTTAATGCAATTGTACAAATGATTTATGCATTAAGTATATATTTAGGCTTGTGTTGTAGGTCTAAATAGCATAACTTTTTTATATATATTCGGTAAATATTCGTGTCTTGACCAAATATGGTCTAGTCGTAATATAATTCCAAAAAAGAGCCAATTTTTACACAACATAACTTATATAAACATGCCATTTCATAACACGAAGATACAACGTACCATGCACGCCCCAAAACAAACCATGACGACCTTCACATTCTTTTCTCTTCTCCTAACCATCGCAACAGCCATCACGCTTCCTAACAACGTAATCCACTGGCTAAAGCCACATTCGGGCTCTGCGGGCCACAAACATTCTAAACTTAATTGCCTAAGTTGGCGGGTAGCAGTTGAGACCAACAACCTCAGGAACTGGACACAAGTTCCCGCAACATGTGAAGCATGTGTTGGTCATTACATGCTTGGAAAACAGTATCGTCGAGATGGTGATGTTGTTGCCCATGCAGCTTACGAATATGCCAAAGGACTAAACCTCGCCAAAGATGGCATGGACATTTGGATTTTCTATGTCGATGAAACCTCCTTTTCTAATGTCCCGGATTTTACTCGTGACACCGTTGCTTTTGGGTAAACCCTATCTATTCCAACTTGTGTTCCGTATAGGTTCTATTGTTTCTTATTAGGTTTCTTGTACCTTGTTAGGGCAATGCCATATAAAGAAATGTCCTTTAATGCTTGGGTGGAGGAAGCAAAGGCTCCAGTGATTACGGCGTGTCTTAAACTTTACTAGGGATTAGTAAAGCAAGGGTTTAAGATCGTGTTTCTCACCGGAACACGCGACACATACACAGAAGCGCGTATAAAAAACCTAAAAGCAGTTGGTTATACTACTTGGGAAAAACTCATTCTTAAGTAAGTTATCAATTCATATAAGAGTAAATTTCACCATTTGTCCCTATGGTTTGCCCAAAATAACACCGCAAGTCCCTTTGTTTTTATTTTTGCGTCATGAGTCCTTATAATGAAGTTTGATAACACCATCAGTCCCTATCTCTAACGATCGTTAGCTTTTTCTGTTAACTCCCACATGTGCCTTACATGTGCTGTCCATTTCTAACGATCGTTAGCATTTTGGCACGTTTTCGTCCGTTTTTGCAAATTTTTGCATGTTTTTCACGTTTTCGTCCGTATTTGCCCGCTTTCGTCCGTTTTGCACGTTTTCGTCCGTTTTTTCACTTTTTCGTCCGTTTTTGCACGTTTTCGTCCGTTTTTACACGTTTTCGTCTGTTTTTGCATGTTTTCGTTCATTTTCGCACATTTTTCGTCCGTTTTTGCATGTTTTCGTCCGTTTTGTCCGTTTTACATGTTTTCATCCGTTTTTGTTCCTTTTTTTACGTTTTCGTATGTTTTTCGCATTTTCGTCTATTTTTTCATGTTTTCGTCTGTTTTTTAATGTTTTCATCCGTTTTTGAACGTTTTCGTTCGTTTTTGCATGTTTTCGTTCGCTTTTGCACGTTTTCGCCCATTTTTACACGTTTTCATCCGTTTTTACACGTTTTCGTCCATTTTTGCACGTTTTCGTTCATTTTTCACGTTTTCATTCATTTTTTACGTTTTCGTCCGTTTTTGCATGTTTTCGTTTGTTTCTTCACGTTTTTTGCTTTAAATTAATACAAGATTTTTTTTGAACAAATTAATACAAGATTACAATCCAAATTTGAGTAATACAAAAAAGAAGTGTGAATACTTAAATTTTATATAGAAAAATGATTGTTTGACCTACTAATCATGCCTACAAATAAATCTAATGATTTGATTGGTTGATTTAAAAAATTGATTGGTGAAAATTTAGAGAGAGAAAGTAGTTAATGCAATTGTACAAATGATTTATGCATTAAGTATATATTTAGGCTTGTGTTGTAGGTCTAAATAGCATAACTTTTTTATATATATTCGGTAAATATTCGTGTCTTGACCAAATATGGTCTAGTCGTAATATAATTCCAAAAAAGAGCCAATTTTTACACAACATAACTTATATAAACATGCCATTTCATAACACGAAGATACAACGTACCATGCACGCCCCAAAACAAACCATGACGACCTTCACATTCTTTTCTCTTCTCCTAACCATCGCAACAGCCATCACGCTTCCTAACAACGTAATCCACTGGCTAAAGCCACATTCGGGCTCTGCGGGCCACAAACATTCTAAACTTAATTGCCTAAGTTGGCGGGTAGCAGTTGAGACCAACAACCTCAGGAACTGGACACAAGTTCCCGCAACATGTGAAGCATGTGTTGGTCATTACATGCTTGGAAAACAGTATCGTCGAGATGGTGATGTTGTTGCCCATGCAGCTTACGAATATGCCAAAGGACTAAACCTCGCCAAAGATGGCATGGACATTTGGATTTTCTATGTCGATGAAACCTCCTTTTCTAATGTCCCGGATTTTACTCGTGACACCGTTGCTTTTGGGTAAACCCTATCTATTCCAACTTGTGTTCCGTATAGGTTCTATTGTTTCTTATTAGGTTTCTTGTACCTTGTTAGGGCAATGCCATATAAAGAAATGTCCTTTAATGCTTGGGTGGAGGAAGCAAAGGCTCCAGTGATTACGGCGTGTCTTAAACTTTACTAAGGATTAGTAAAGCAAGGGTTTAAGATCGTGTTTCTCACCGGAACACGCGACACATACACAGAAGCGCGTATAAAAAACCTAAAAGCAGTTGGTTATACTACTTGGGAAAAACTCATTCTTAAGTAAGTTATCAATTCATATAAGAGTAAATTTCACCATTCGTCCCTAGGGTTTGCCCAAAATAACATCGTAAATCCCTTTGTTTTTATTTTGCGTCATGAGTCCTTATAATGAAGTTTGGTAACACCATCAGTCCCTATCTCTAACGATCGTTAGCTTTCTCCGTTAACTCCCACATGTGCCTTACATGTGCTGTCCATTTCTAACGATCGTTAGCATTTTGGCACGTTTTCGTCCGTTTTTGCAAATTTTTGCATGTTTTTCACGTTTTTAGTCCGTATTTGCCCGCTTTCGTCCGTTTTGCACGTTTTCGTCCGTTTTTTCACTTTTTCGTCCGTTTTTGCACGTTTTCGTCCGTTTTACACGTTTCGTCTGTTTTTGCATGTTTTCGTTCATTTTCGCACATTTTTCGTCCGTTTTTGCATGTTTTCGTCCGTTTTGTCCGTTTTACATGTTTTCATCCGTTTTTGTTCCTTTTTTACGTTTCGTATGTTTTTCGCATTTTCGTCTATTTTTTCATGTTTTCGTCTGTTTTTTAATGTTTTCATCCGTTTTTGAACGTTTTCGTTCGTTTTTGCATGTTTTCGTTCGCTTTTGCACGTTTTCGCCCATTTTTACACGTTTTCATCCGTTTTTACACGTTTTCGTCCATTTTGCACGCGTTTTGTTCATTTTTCACGTTTTCATTCATTTTTTACGTTTTCGTCCGTTTTTGCATGTTTTCGTTTGTTTCTTCACGTTTTTTGCTTTAAATTAATACAAGATTTTTTTTGAACAAATTAATACAAGATTACAATCCAAATTTGAGTAATACAAAAAAGAAGTGTGAATACTTAAATTTTATATAGAAAAATGATTGTTTGACCTACTAATCATGCCTACAAATAAATCTAATGATTTGATTGGTTGATTTAAAAAATTGATTGGTGAAAATTTAGAGAGAGAAAGTAGTTAATGCAATTGTACAAATGATTTATGCATTAAGTATATATTTAGGCTTGTGTTGTAGGTCTAAATAGCATAACTTTTTTATATATATTCGGTAAATATTCGTGTCTTGACCAAATATGGTCTAGTCGTAATATAATTCCAAAAAAGAGCCAATTTTTACACAACATAACTTATATAAACATGCCATTTCATAACACGAAGATACAACGTACCATGCACGCCCCAAAACAAACCATGACGACCTTCACATTCTTTTCTCTTCTCCTAACCATCGCAACAGCCATCACGCTTCCTAACAACGTAATCCACTGGCTAAAGCCACATTCGGGCTCTGCGGGCCACAAACATTCTAAACTTAATTGCCTAAGTTGGCGGGTAGCAGTTGAGACCAACAACCTCAGGAACTGGACACAAGTTCCCGCAACATGTGAAGCATGTGTTGGTCATTACATGCTTGGAAAACAGTATCGTCGAGATGGTGATGTTGTTGCCCATGCAGCTTACGAATATGCCAAAGGACTAAACCTCGCCAAAGATGGCATGGAAATTTGGATTTTCTATGTCGATGAAATCTCCTTTTCTAATGTCCCGGATTTTACTCGTGACACCGTTGCTTTTGGGTAAACCCTATCTATTCCAACTTGTGTTCCGTATAGGTTCTATTGTTTCTTATTAGGTTTCTTGTACCTTGTTAGGGCAATGCCATATAAAGAAATGTCCTTTAATGCTTGGGTGGAGGAAGCAAAGGCTCCAGTGATTACGGCGTGTCTTAAACTTTACTAGGGATTAGTAAAGCAAGGGTTTAAGATCGTGTTTCTCACCGGAACACGCGACACATACACAGAAGCGCGTATAAAAAACTAAAAGCATTGGTTATACTACTTGGGAAAACTCATTCTTAAGTAAGTTATCAATTCATATAAGAGTAAATTACACCATTCGTCCCTATGGTTTGCCCAAAATAACACCGTAAGTTCCTTTGTTTTTATTTTTTCGTCATGAGTCCTTATAATGAAGTTTGATAACACCATCAGTCCCTATCTCTAACGATCGTTAGCTTTTTCTGTTAACTCCCACATGTGCCTTACATGTGCTGTCCATTTCTAACGATCGTTAGCATTTTGGCACGTTTTCGTCCGTTTTTGCAAATTTTTGCATGTTTTTCACGTTTTCGTCCGTATTTGCTCGTTTTCGTCCGTTTTGCACGTTTTCGTCCGTTTTTTCACTTTTTCGTCCGTTTTTGCACGTTTTCGTCCGTTTTACACGTTTCGTTTTTTGCATGTTTTCGTTCATTTTCGCACATTTTTCGTCCGCTTTTGCATGTTTTCGTCCGTTTTGTCCGTTTTACATGTTTTCATCCGTTTTGTTCCTTTTTACGTTTTAGTATGTTTTTAGCATTTTCGTCTATTTTTCATGTTTTCGTCGTTTTTAATGTTTTCATCCGTTTTGAACGTTTTCGTTCGTTTTGCATGTTTTCGTTCGCTTTTGCGTTTTCGCCCATTTTACACGTTTTCATCCGTTTTTACACGTTTTCGTCCATTTTTGCACGTTTTCGTTCATTTTTCACGTTTTCATTCATTTTTTACGTTTTCGTCCGTTTTTGCATGTTTTCGTTTGTTTCTTCACGTTTTCGTGCGTTTTTGAACGTTTTCATCCGTTTTTGCATATTTTCATTTGTTTTTACATGTTTTCTTCTATTTTACATGTTTTATTCCATTTTCACATGTTTTCATCTATTTTTAAAAGTTTTTAAATGTAAATAGACAAAAACGTGCAAAAACATGCAAAAACGAACGAAAACGTGCGAAAATGACAAAAACGTGCAAAAACGAGCGAAAACGAATGAAAATGTGCAAAAATAGACGAAAACATGCAAAAACAGACAAAAACGTGTAAAAACGGACGAAAACGTAAAAAATGAACGAAAACGTGAAGAAACAAATAAAAATGTGCAAAAACGGACGAAAACGTAAAAAGATGAATGAAAACGTGAAAAAACGAGCGAAAACGTACAAAAACGAACAAAAACGTGCAAAAACTGATGAAAACGTGTAAAATGGACGAAAACGTGCAAAAACGAACAAAAAACGTCCGAAAACGGATGAAAACATGCAAAAACGAACGAAAACCTGAAAAAACAAACAAAAATATGCAAAAACGAACGAAAACGTGTAAAAATGGACGAAAACGTGCAAAAACGACAAAAACGTTCAAAAACGAACAAAACATGTAAAAACGGACGAAAACGTGCAAAAACAGACAAAAAGAGCAAATATGGATGAACATGTGCTAAAAGGTGCAAAAACGCTAACGATCGTTAGAAATGGACGGCACATGTAAGGCACATGTGGGAGTTAACGGAGAAAGCTAACGATCGTTAGAGATATGGACTGATGGTGTTACCAAACTTCATTATAAGGACTCACGACGCAAAAATAAAAACAAAAAGACTTGCGGTGTTATTTTGGGCAAACCATAGGGACGAATTGTGTAATTTACTCATTATCACTTATTCGATTGTTGTAATACACATGTTCAGGAAAGTCGGGGATCAAGGAAATGTCGTGGTGTACAAATCGAGCAAAAGGAAAGAGTTGGTCGATGCCGGATATAGAATCCGAGGTAACATAGGTGATCAATGGAGCGATATACTTGGAGGCTACCCTGGTGATCGCACGTTTAAGTTCCCCGATCCTATGTACTACATTGGTTAAAGTAGTATAATTGCTATTGTTACAAGTTTGCATGAATAAGACTAAGATCAAAGTTAAGCAAAGTCTTTATCATTATCATTATGCATTCGACCGAGTTTAAAAGTTACCATATAGAGTAGTTTTGTTATAGATTGACAAAAGTCATGACTTATGTTTTCAACTTTTCATCAATAACTACAAAACATAGCTTTTAGAAAAAGCTTACAAAGTTCAGAAGTAAAATGTAGCATGAACATGACCATCACAAGTCAAACAAATACAAAAAGATAATCACAATATATTAAGTATTACTATTGCGTAAGGTTCGTGAATCTTGAGTTTACGATTAAGTTCTTTTTTAGCGTGAATTGCATATATATCCCTATAAAGCTTAACAATTACATATATATCTAACTAAACTTAATAATTGCATATATATCCTTTCTAAACTTTAAAAATATCATATATATCCAAATAGTTAATTTATATACAAATAAAACTCTAAAATACTCACTTAATCCTAAATTGACTATTATACCCATGTATCATCATCATCACCACCTAGGGGTGAGCAAACGACCCGAACGGACGGGACCGACCGAGACCGGACCGGACCGACCACATTCGGTCCGGTCCTCGGTCTATGCATTTGGGCTAATTCAGTCTTCGGTCCGGTCGGTCCGATCCGGTCCGGTCCGGTCCGAACCACAAACCGACTATTTTGGCCTTAGTAGACTCCAAACGGTCCGGTCCAACCGACGGACCGACCGAGACCGGACCGGACCGGACCGACCACATTCTGTCTCGGTCCCGGTTTTTCCCTTAATTCGGTCTTCGGTCTTGTCGGTCCGGTCCCGGACCGATGCTCAACCTTATCACCACCAATACTCAGTTCAAGATTGGCCAATTATGTATCATTATCATCAATCATCAATCATCATTGTTCTCTCATCATCGACATATAATTTTCATTTAATTTTTTAATTTTTGTTCCCACCTTCACATTCTCAAATCTGCCTAAATTATAAGCAATCAACCATTGTTACGAAAGGATGTAAAGATTATATTTGAATTGAATTGAGGTTATAGGACTTCAAATTGTATAGGTTATATAATAATTGTATTGAAGGTTTCCTTAACTATTGATTCAAGAAGGGAATGATGCTTTCATTTTTTTGGAACATTAATGTGAAAACGAAGATGCACTGCTCGTGAAATCTAAAAGTAAAGCCAAGAAAATGGACCTAAAATAAATGGCATGTGAGGATTAAATAATTTGATGAATCTTATGGTGTTGCACTCTTGTAGTGTGTTTGTGACTTTGTGGTACAAAGAATACTCGATCTAATGTGGCTTAGTGGTCAAAGCTTAGGTTGTTAAGCGAGCCACAAGTGAGAGTAGTACCGGGTGGGTGACCTACTGGGAAGTCCTCACTTGTGGTCCACATGCTCTGGTGATATTTGCAATGAGGATTTGAGCTCCTTAGACTAAGCCGCTGGGTGTTCGAATCTGAGCAAGGTCGGGGTTTTCATCCGGACGTTACTCCAGCAAGGAAAACTTGTGTGGAGGCGGTACAGTTTCCTCGCGACACCGAGAGCCATACATCGTGCCAACGTGGACCCGGTTAAGACAATATAGTCTGGTCGATGTGGTGGTTAGGGCCCCTTGATTTGAGGGGTGGTAAAACCTAAGTTGGAAAGTTACCTGTCAAAAAAAAAAAAAAAAAAAAAAAAACTTAATCACTAAGGACATGCAACCATTTTTTTTTAGTAGATCCTGTTAAGGGTATGATGGTCAAGTTAGGATTAAGTATGTAATTTAAGAAATTTTTTATGTAATAATTAATTGTTTGGATATATATATGTAATTATGAATTTGAATTGGATATATATGTAATTTTTAAGCTTTGGAAGGATATATATGCAATTCCCCCTATTTTTTAATATGTGTGCATTTGTTTTTTTATCGCTACACCTTATTTTATATTTTAAACTAGTTTCAAACCCGTGTAATACACGGGCAGTTAAAAAAAACTTGACAATATTTAAATTGATAAATTATAAAAATTGTTTATTTGTGTCTCAACTATCAACCAACTCTCCAAAAAACATGAACTTAATAAGTATAATGAGATATACATAGTAGTCACTAACTGGATACCATAAACCTCAACAATGGAATTATGAAAGTATTTTGAATGGTGATATTTTGAACATATGAGAAACACGTGTATTTTCGAGAAGTGATTGTCATAAAAATAACTAAAATACTTTTCAAATTCAATTTATGCGACATTGGCTAATGTAATATTTGGTTTAGTTTGAGCGACACTTGACTTCAGTTACATTCACACATTGAGGTTCATGTTCACCTTTGATTTTAGTTCGTGCAACATTTTGCTCCAATGATATAGCCTAAATTTGTGATCTTCTTAATTTTGAAGAATTTTAAAGATAATCTCACCATAGACCTTGTTTAAACACCTATTGTATTGCATAAAACTCTTGGATTAAAACAATGATAGAACATCGAAAAGAGAATGAAAATTTTAAATAAATTGAGAGTAATACATTATCTGCGTATTGTATCACCATCGATCACTATCTACATAAACTCTCAGATGGTAGCTTATCAAGGATGGGTAGCTAATAAAGAATGAAGCTTACTAAATCTTGCACCTTTCACTTCTATTCATGAGTTATTAGTGAGCTAACATGAAGTGGGCTAGTGTTTTATAAGCACAATAAACATGGAAAGAAACACACTAAATCTTGCACCATCTTAAAATTCATGAACTAACTAAGTACATATATACAAAAACAAAAGCTAAATAGAAAAAAAAAAAAAAAAAAAAAAAAAAAAAAACATGTCAAACAGAACATAGCTTAGCCTGAGTAAGTGAATTGTATAAAACAGAACATAGCTAAATAAAAAAAACATGTCAAACTGCTGTCACTGACCTAAATACATGATGTATTTTTAACTTCTGAAACCCATTTCAACCCGCACCAAATATTACTCATCCTAGACCCATGTCTAAGAAAGCGCTATTTAGAACAATCCCACATGGGCCAACTCATACATGGCGATATAATGACGCTATATGAACACTTTTACTATCACATACCTTTCCGCGACTGCAACAATCTAACAGAATTGTAGTAATCTATTCTAAATTCACATGCTAAATACTTGATATATATTTCTAAAAACTAACAATTGTAGTGAACTTTTCTAGTAAAGATTCAATACCAATCAAAGCTTTTACCGGCTTGGCTTTTGTGATACATTCAGTAGAACACCTAAAGGTTTCTGCATCTTTAAATTATACCAAAAATTGTTAGAGGAGTCTTTGAAAGGTAATAAGCCAACCTAAATTAGTGGCACAATGATGACAAAGATATGGGTTGTTATGTAAGAATAATGTTCTTGGTAATAATCATTAATGCACTACGGAGTAAAATTTACATGCAATAATGTTCTTGGGCTAATGTTTTAAAGCTTATGTATTCTAAATAGCCCAAATACAATGTTTGTGCTCATGACCATGATTTCATCCTAACTTTGCATTAAATAAGTACAAAGAGTAAACTAAAAAGAAGGAAATGGAAAGAGACCTTGTATCTCTTCTGTAATGAAGAAGACATAGATGATGAAGTGAATTCATTTCATCTGCATATTTCGATATGCATAAGATAGTGACGAATTTATCAAATAAAAGCCATTCGAATATCAAATTAAGAGCGAATATAAGTTGTAGTTGAAGATTAAGAATGATTGATTTTTTGATTTAGATATGTTAAAAGCTAATATGAGGTTAAATGTTTATTAAATAAAAAACAAAACAAAAGCTTCATAGCACCTAAAAAACAACCCAATCAGGTAGACATAATAGCTTCAAAAGTCCTTCAAGCATTTTATCAAACATATAGTGTGCATTTAAAAATCTTCAAATTCCAGTAATTTCATTTTTCAAAAGCATTAGTACAAAATTTAACACAGCCATAATCTATTTAAGATATCTGGAAAGAAAATAATAAACCAAGAACTTCAACACAACCGAAATTTACACATCTCCCATACCTTTTTTTTTTAAATTTAGGCGTGTATTATTGAAGAGGATTTTACAGAATAAACAAAACCTTAAAACTGTGAGTTAAATAAACTGTTAAAAAAATGACATTTTTAAATCAGCTTCAATACCTTTTTCTGAAGATATACCGAGTTGAAGAAGACGAATGAAGATTAGATGTTCAGAAAATAAGATGGTATGTTCTAACACTGTGTTCTTCAGTTTTTTCATTAAAGAAAAGGGAAGTAAAGTGGGAGTAAACACTTTACTTCCTTTTCCGCCCACTTTTGGAAGGAAACCATTTACTTCCAAAATCACACAAATAAGCCTAACTTTACTTCTATTTCATTTTCTTTTCCTCCTTAAGTAAAACTCAAGAACACAATGTAGGAGTAAACATTTTCACTTTACTTCCATTTCATTTTCTTTTCCTCCTTAATCCATCTCGAGAACACAGCGTAAGGGATTTTACTTTTGAATTTCAAAATTAAATTTGTTTTAGGGAAAATCAATTGGAAGAAAAGCAATTTGAGTTGCCTTCTTGAAGCAATTGAAACACGTTTGATTTTTCAATGACAAAATAGGAGCAGTCAATTTTTTTGAAGAAGCTTTTAATAAAGTATATTTGTTTAAAATTGAAGTTTTTAAGTTTTTTTTAAATGGTTTTTAATTGACATCATCAAATAACATTTTTTATTCACTCAACCAATAAGAAGTTTACACATACTCAAAGATGACTTAAGCAAAAACCCTCTTTTAATAGTATAGATAGATAGTTTGTATCAAATTTATATTCTTAACTAGTGTGAGATAAACAAATGCGTTTATATAACGGAGGAATTTTCATTTGCTTATTATTTTTTCAGTGCTTACCAATTGACTAATCCTCATCATACATTTAGTTTGATCTAATAGTATGGATTAATCTAAGATTTAATAGATAAACTTAATTCCATGTTTTTTTCTTGTCTTTTTGTCTTTCTTTTTTTTTTCTATTTTTTTGTCTTTTTTTTTAATTAACGTTTTTTTTAAGTCAAGTTATTCATGTTTTTTTAATTCGCGTTTTTTTTCTTCGCTTTCATATATTTTCGTTTTTTTTCATACGTTTTCGTCCGTTCTCATACATTTTCGTCCGGTTTCTTACGTTTTCATCCATTATTCATGCGTTTTCGTCCGTTTTCATACGTGTTTTTACGCTTTCATTCGTTTTCGTCCGTTTTCATACATATTCGTCCGTTTTCTAACGTTTTTGTCCGTTTTCATACGTTTTCATCCATTTTCAAATGTTTTCAGCCGTTTTCAGACATTTCATATGTTTCAGAATATCACAAGTGATATTCAGAATATCACAATTGATATTCTGAATATCACAAATAATATTCTGAATATCACAAGTGATATTTTGTGATATTAGATGATCACAAGTGATATTCTGTGATATTCAGAATATCACTTAAGTGAGTGTTCCGCGAGAAAAGAGAGGGATTCAAACCCACCGCATAGGCAGCTTTCGAATAGGCCTTGATTACACCGAGTCTGCGGCTGGCACTCAAGGAACCACGGGGCACTCCATACAGAGCAAACAGTCCCAGTGGGAGTAGTGACTAGCGTTATAGGTCGTTGGGCGGCAGGAAGGTTGCCACGAGTAAGTCAGTTTGGGGGACCGAAGGCAGTTCTCCGTGGACCAGACACGTAGCTTACCGAATCAGTTGACTCCTTAACCTTGATAGGAAGATGGCTTATTCAATAATTCGTGCATAAGGGTAAGGAATAGCATTTCGTCGGAATACATCCTGTCTTTTCACCTTAGTAGTCCTATGGCGCACGTGAGGGATGTGACCTATGTTAGGTCCATAAGATAGCACAACTTTTGGTCAGCCATGTTCCCTACGTACCCTCTCGTTATTCCCATGATTCCCCGTTGCAACGCCTGCTTGACTAGCTCAAAAGGAGGCAGGTGGAGTGTGTAGATGGGCTTTGTGTCGGTTTGGGGTACGGTCAGTTCACCGGGAGGATCGCCACAAAAGGCCACTCGCGCCACAGAAGTGGTATATAAGTGGTTATCCTTAGCAGAGTGGTGAATATCACAAGTGATTTTCTGAATATCACAAGTGATTTTCTGAATATCACAAGTGATTTTCAACTAATGTTTTGTAACATTAAATCACAAGTGATATTTAGAATATCACAAAGTGATATCTAGAAAAAATAACAAGTGATATTCATAATATCACAAAGTGATATTCAGAAAATCACAAGTGATATTCAGAATATAACAAAGTGATATTCAAAAAATACCAAGTGATATTCTGAATATCACAAAGTGATATTCTGAAAATCACAATATCACTTATGATAGTCACTAACGTATGAAAATGGACGAAAACGGACCAAAACGTAAGAAAAAAGACGAATACGTATGAAAACGTATGAAAGCGTAAAAACACGTCTGAAAACGGACGAAACATATGAAAAATGGACGAAAACGAAAGAAAACTGATGAAAACGGACGAAAACATATGAAAAGGAATGAAAAGGGACGAAAACGTATGAAAACGAACGAAAACATATGAAAACGGGCGAAAGTGTATGAGAATGGACGAAAACGTATGAAAACAGACGAAAACGTATGAAAGCGAAGAAAAAACACGAAATAAAAAAACGTGAATAACGTGAATTTAAAAAAAAATAAAAAAATAAATGCTAATTGAAAAAAAAAAGTGAATTTAAAAAAAAAGACAAAAAAAATAGAAAGACAAAAGAAAGACAAAAAGACAAGAAAAAAATATTGACTTACGTTTATATTTTAAATCTTAGGTTAATCCCCACCATTAGATCAAACTATATGGATGGTGGAGATTTGTCTCTTGGTAAGCATGAATTTATGGGTAAACAAAATAAAGTGACTCTATGTTTATGATTTAGGGATTGTCTCTAAAATGAACACTATTGTTGCATAAAATATATATTTATTTCCTTATATAAAATAAAAGTAACTTAGAAAATTAGTAGTATCAATTAACATCAAAAAGTTAATAATTTGTGACTTAATAAACGCGTATAACTATTACTTTAAGCATGTTTACAATGAATATATCAAATTGACCTGATAAACCCGACAAGCTAAGTTGAAACCGAATCAACTCGACTTTATAAGGTCTTATCAGGCTCAGATCGAATCAGGTCGACCCATTTGAAACCTTTAAGTACTATGGTGCTATGATGTACGTTCAGCATGTATGTTTTCTAATTTAATTTGTGTTTGATTGTAGTGTTGGGTATGCCCAAGACCAATTATATTTTGGTTATTTATATTACGTGCTTTTATAACTTCTGGTGGCACAAGCTTTAAGTCATTAAATAAATGTAATTATTAAAAAAAGAAGAAAAAAAACTTTATTTTATATAAAACAATTCGTCAATTTTTGTAACTATCAATATTAACTAATACCAGTACTATATAAATATGATAATTTTACTATGTTTAATGACTTAAAACTTCTGCCACTATGACACAAGTTACAAAATTCGTTAATATACTAATTATAAATCTCGTGTGTGCGATATTGGACTTAACTAGGATTGTTTGAAATTAAAAAGTTTAATGTAGTTTAACATTAGTCTCTTTTTAAAAGTTCAATGCTTTATTCTAATTCTATTAATCAATGTTTATTTACAGTCAAGTCTCAAATTAAAAAAATAAATTAAAAAAAAAAAAAGAGTTCACAAAGCCATGTGTATTTTCATTCTTATTTTCCACTAAATTTTTAGAAAGTTTGATTAAACAAATTTAAATTTGACTTTTATTAGCCAAAAAGAGGGGCTCGATTTTGCAATTGAGCTCTCTTATTGAACAATAAAAGGATGAAGTGTCACAAAACATATATAAAAGATTTCATCGTTTGAAAAAAATGATAAAAAAATTTGTGCAATAACACTAGAATACTTGAAAAATGTAATGGTCAATTGGTCATTTTATAGTCATCGGACTTGGACCATAGTCTAAAGAACACTCAGAACTAGAGGTGCGCAAATTAACCGATTTTTGAACTGAACTGGAGAAAAAAACCGAAACCGGTTTTGATAAAACGGGTTTTAATATAACCGAACCGGCGGTTTGAAAACCGGTTTACATGTTTAGATTTTAACTGGTTTGAACCGAACCGGTTCAGGGTCATGGAACCACTTATTTATGTCCAAAACCGATTTCAAACCGAACCGGCTCGAGTCAAAACCAATTTTTGACCATTTGACTCAAACCAGAACTGTTTTAAAAACCGGTTCAATTTTGAATTTTAACCGATTTGTGCACCTCTACTCTAAACACATAACACAACCCAATAAAAGGAGACCAATATAACATGTAACTTTGGCCCTTTTCAACAATACATAGTTTTAAGTTGTTCGAATTTCAAAGCTTATTTATTACTCTATTTAACTACTAGTACAATTTTAACTTTTTTACTCTCCATCTAATTTTAGGTTTCAAAAAATAGAGTATGCCAAGTACATTTTCATATTGTGAGAGACGAAATTGAACTAGACCTTTGGTCACTGGGAGGCTGGGAGCCTAGAGTCTATCTGCACTTTTGAAAGACCGGGGATGAAAAATGCAATCTAAGCAAACCACAGGAACGGTTTTTGAATTTACTCTGTAAATAATTTTAACCAAAATCCTACTATCTCACTCGCGACATACTTCACAATCAACCAAACAACCCATCCACTATACGTGATGACGCTGGTATTATGACGACAGAATGGACTGCAATGCCAATTTTTGCTGGGGCTGCAGGGCAGACCATGCATGTTGAAGCCAATGTGGCAGGTGGTAGCTTCTGTTGAAGCTGTCTCAAAATACTGATTATGCGACTTATGGTTTGATCTGAAGCAAGATCCTTACCAGCACATAGAATCTACACCAAAAAAAAAAAAAAAATTGAGATTATTTTCAAACACAAATTGTAATGGTACACTCCATAGAAAGAACCAATCAACGGAAGTACACAAACCTCGGCAAAAATGGAAAGAATTTTAGGAAGGTTTTGATTGTTGGGGCCTAAGAGTACCGCATCTGACCTGTAAAACGAGATAGGTTAATGATGTCAAATGAAAGTAAATAGGATATTGGATTAATAATGATGGTAATGTGTATTTTTACTTACCTTTCAACCATTACAGAAAGCAACTCATGAACAGCTTTAGCCTTGATAACATCTACTTTTATTGGCAAACAGTTTAACCATGCAGGAATAACCTGTCAAAAGATATATTGTAATATACAAATGTTAACGCCATTGTCATTTGGCAAATTTAGTAGCAAATTTAGATGAAAACACGAAAACCCTTCAAAGAGAAGAAGTCCTAATAAAAGCAAAAATAATACAAATAAAACATTAGACAAATTGGTATATAATAATAAAGGAATATTGAATAAATTTTGATAATATATTAATATGTAACACGTTGTGATCCTTTTGGCATATTTGCATGCTTTGTATTTTCATGGTATTTTGTTAACTAGGCAAACAAAATTTTGGAAGATAGAAATTTCAACCCCTTTTTCTTGTAAATGGGACAATTCAGGTCAAACAAGTAAATAAGACTGATATAGCAAATCTTTTGCATTGATTAGACATTAATGAAATAAAGCTAGATTACATGAAAAGTAAATCTTGTACAATATATATGAGAAAATATTTTCACAATCTCCACCAAAATTATAGTGAGCTCACAAACCTAGCTTGTGTAACCGCCAGTAAATTTATATATAGTATCAAAAATAACAGCAATAAATAACTAACAAGAAAATGTAGATCTATGAAAATAAACAAAGCAAGGACCTACCTGAGCAGAATCAATACTATCACGATGAAAATGACAAACTTTCCCTAAAGTAGAAACAGCATTATCATATGCCATCACGTTATCAGGATGAAGAGCATTAGGGTGCCTTATCACAGCATTTAGCCTTGTAAGAACCTCTGCGAAAGCAAGCAAACAAGTCAATATAAAATGTAAAGAGTGTTGATTGTTATCTAGATGATATCCAATTTACCTCCGATAAGAGGCTTTATGACAGAACCTCCATGTTCTGCACATACACCAAGCCCGTATACAGCCGCCTGAAAATATGATCCAAAAGGGTAAGTTTGTAACTAAGTAACTAGTGACAGAATCAAGATTGTAATCATGCAGACCTGTCAGACATCCGAATTCTCATCATTGCATGCTTCAAGGACTAAGGGAAGATGCGTATCATAGTACCTGGTTTTAAATAAAATTAAAAATTAAGTTAACGTACGAAATTAAGGTAGCCATTCTTTGAAGAAATGTAGAGGTAGAAATTAAATCAATAGTAGATGGGTCGATTCAGTAACTAATTATCTCAAAAGTGCAAACGTAAAAAATCAAAATATTAGTATAAAAAAATGGGTCAAATAGGTCAAGCTGATCAAAAGTCAAGGATTACAAAGCCGTACTACACAGTGTTGTAAAACAAGGATTACAAAGCCGAGTAATCAATTACTTGCTACAAGGTCAAAACTTGAACTCACTCAGTCAAAATGCGGTCAACTTGGTAAAAGCTCAGTCAACACTTTAAGTTAACTTGGTCAAAACTCGGTTTGAAGTATTTGAACAATTGTATTAAAAGTTCTACTTTATAAACATATTTCTATAATTCTAGAACAATTCTATAGTCCTATGAACAAGTCATATAATTTCAAAATGTGTATATAAACATAATCAGAGTACTCCCAATCTAGGCCAATTACTCACTCGAGTACCGCCTAGCGAGTTTTACAACCATGCTACAACTAAAACCTCCTAAAACTTTTTTTATTTAATTGAGTAGATTATAACTTGTAATATGATATAATTGAGTAGATTAATTACAGGAAGTTGAAATTCTTTGGGCATAAAATATGTCTTCAACGAGACCTGAACCAGAAAGCAAATACAGAGTGGTATTTGTACCTTACTACCTTAGAGCTGCTTCACAACACTGTTCTGCAACATCGTCAAAGATGCAAATAGCAATTCTTTTTTCTTCAGCTGTTTTGTCCTTGCCCTTCAATTAAGTGATATTGTGCATCATTATTTACCCAAATAACTAAACTCCTCAAAAGAATTTGGTTAACTCAAAAAAAATCCAGGAATAGCTAGCATTGGCTACTTACCAGCATAGGCATCAGATAGGACGATAGCTCTTCAAAGAAAGGCAAGAAAGAGGCTTTAAAGGTTTTTACTAGAGTTCCCAAGACTTCACCAACCTGTAACAACGAAAGGTGAGTCAGAAAAGAGAATTTATATGATTCAAACAAATTATGGTTTTACTTCATATTGGAAAAGGGAAATTCGATCCTTTAGTTATGAATGGACCAATTTGAGTTATGTTAGATCTCTGAAGGACCAAATGTTTGAAATAAAAAAATTGGCTACATAGAAATGGCTTAAAATGGTAAGTTGGAGGGTTTCAAGTCAAGCCAACCCATCCCAACCCGTGCCATAATCACCCAATTTGACCCGTAACACAGTGACCTATCACAGACCCATTACCCAACCAGCCCCTATTGCCACCTCTACTAGTTCTGATCAATAATGTCAAAAAAACTTTTTACAGTAACCTTTCACAAAATTCCCAACTAATAGTAAAATTATCAACTAATCAGACTGCTTGATTATTAGACCATGGTATTTGATTCGGCAAATACATCATTATTGTATATTCTTTCATATATATGGCGCAACCCAATTCTTACTTTTTTTAATAGAAATACCTAAAAATCGCCCAAATACTACTAAAATCCCTCTTGATAGTGAGATATGTTGTAAGTGATATAGGTTGTATATGTAAATACTATATGTGAAAAATGGGGAATTTTTCTATGAAAAGGTAAAAAAAACCATAGGCTAGACGTAAATCAATAGAAATAAGAAGAGCTGATGATTTAGAAATACTGAATCGTAAATAGAGTTCAGGTTCGATTCCATAGATAATATAGATCGGATTGTCTATAATGATAGACAAATGAAAGATTTTCTCAAGGTTCTTATTGATATTTTTGAACTTGATTAAAGACTTCTTTTTCTTGTTCATTTTCCTCTTTAAGTAGCTCTCCTTCCTCTGCATCAAAATCTTCAGCGTTGGTCCTCTTGGCTCGTTCTCCCTTTCCGCTTGAACTGGCAGTGATCACATGCTTTATCTCATCCACAATGCTTCTGACTTGGTTTTCATCTAGCAGTGGTCCAGAGATCTAAAAACAATTGTCAGAAGGACATATTCAAGTCTTAAGATTTATCATACATAAAATTTACTCAACTTTCAATAAGAAAACCAGAGAGAAAAAAACAGTGAAACGACAATACCTAGCTGGTGATTTCAGAAAATCAAACCAAAGAAAAACAAATCTGAAACAGAAAGAAACACTTAAACAAACCCATTGACTAACCTGTAGGCATTCACTCAAAGCATCCAACATGTTTGCAATAATTTCTGTATCGGGCTCCTGCAGCGTATATATCTATAGAATTACGACCAATATGGTATGCACATATCTTACGAGGTGAAAGAAACAAAAATAAATAAAAATAATCTTTATATATAGTACCACCATTACCTTATGTAAAGCTTCCACTAACGCTGGAACTATGTAGTCTGACAGCTGTTTTAGATGAGTTCCATCACGGCCATGAGCAAGCCCTTTCTCTATAGCTAATTTTGAAGATCGCAAAAGATCCGGCATGGCTGAAAGAAAGAAAAGAAATAAGAATGGTAACTTGAAAACATATTACTAACTGCAAAAAGGATCAACATTCAAACCTGAAACAGCTGCTTTCCTAACTTCTTTGTGAAAATAAAATTTGAGAAACGGCACTAATATTGGGGCAACCTAGTGAATAAACATATTAGCAATCCTGTAAAACAATATATACTTAATTAACAACATTATCGATGCGGACAAACCTGGTCAATCCACGGAAAGAAATCCTCCTTCAATTCAATTGCATAGCAACACAACGTATGGCAAGCTGTAGCCTTTTCCTCAAGGACACTAGTCTTTATCCCTATTCTTTTATCACCAATTGTGATGGTCTCCATACTGCATAAAGTTACAGAATATACAACTTCAGTTACCGATAAAAAAAACAGTGCGTGAAAAGTCTGAGCTAGAATTTTCAGATAAGATATGTTCCGTAACCACATTAAAATCCGTAACCACATTAAAAGTCATTAAACTAAATGCATATAATACCTTTCATTATCGGAATCGGCAGATGTGATGATCATATCAGGTTTAAGTTGAGCAGACTGAAGCAAAGGAGGCATAACAACTGCCATATACGGAAGGAAATCATGGCCCAGACACTTGTATAGCCTGACCCATGCCTACAATAACAAAGACGCACAGAGAGTTAGGAAGAGGGCAAACATCAGATTTCCGATGTGCTTTCTGTTGAAATAACACTTACTTGAAGCATAGAACTTGTGGTGGGGACATCAGTCTCCATTTGAGCTCCTTGCAAGGACATAAGAACTTCCATCACCTAACAGAAACAGCAGGTCAGCACCAACCATTTTCAAGATTACTAAAAACATTATAATTACTAACTTCTGCTATTTTGAACCACAATGAGAAAATTTGCATTACGAAGTGGAAGCATCAGATAGTCTTTACATGCACATACACAGACACAATCACATCTACAAGAGTGTCAAGTAGATATCGAGATAACTCGATGTCATAACATGCAAAGCATACAAGAAAGTGAATGTATAAATGTGAATGATTACCTGCTTAGCATCATCCCTAAAATTTTCCTTTCCGACAGCCATTCCAACCAGACTAATGCATTCAATGACCTTAGCTCGAAGCATACAGTTAGCTATGTCATTCGCGTTAACCAATATTGCTTTCAAGTTGGGCATAACTGCATCATAGTACTTTTGGACTTGTACCATTTGTTTACCATTCTGCACAAAAAAACATTATGAACACCGTGTAAAACTAAACAAATGACCCCAATGAATATTAATTATATTAAACAGCCTTGATTCTGTCTGTATATTCTTCTTGTCATCGAGTTTTACCTGAATCAGTTTGCTCGCTATTGCATCCAGGTAAGGCGTCAAAATATCAGGTGTACAGTTCCCACTGAAATTTAACACAGCAGAAGCAGCATGTGCCTGCACATCAGCAAAACGCAAACATCACGTTTAGGCACTGGGTTTAAGGGACAAAAAACCGGTTACTTAGACCGACCAAACTGTCCATATCACCAATTCACCAATAAAAATGTTTTTGTAATCATAGGTAGCGCTTTACCTTGTGTAAGGAATTGAAAAAAACGGACGAAAGTGTTTTTGGAAAAAGATGCATACAACCTTGTAATCTAATAAGTCAAGCTTTCAGTAGTATTACCTCAGCAGAAACCATTGGACGTGTGAGTACCAAAACATCAGGATACTTATCATCAAGCCTAATATATATCAACGAATAATTGATGCTAAACACAAAAGTAGCAATTGCTTGCTCGCTAAAGGGACAATTCCTCAATTTTAGCTTTCTTAAATTTGGGCACCCTTTTGATAACTCCAAAAGTCCTACATCAGATTCTCCTGTACCGCATAGAGAGAGAGATCTCAAATTATGACCATACTTCCCAATGTATCCTAAACCCACATCCGTCAATCCACGATAACGAAAACCGATATCTAGCCTCTCGAGTTTGCTGCAACCCATTAGCATAGCTCGAACCCCATTGTCTAGCGATGAATCTGTTTCTCCAATAGCCAACCATATACGTAAATCACGCAGATTCTTCAAATGAGTTCCTACACACTCGAGAGCTTCTTTTGAAATATCTACAAGACAAACCTTTAAATAATCCAAATTAGGACATCCTTGTGCCAGGGCTATAAGTCCCATGTGAGTCACCAACCCACGATGGGTAAATTTGCGCAATTTCTTGCAAAACTGACCAATAACTTGCAATCCCTCGTCTCCACATATATCCTTGGAAACTAGAACTTCCAAATTGGGACACCTCTCAAACAAGAAACATTCACAAGAAGGTCCAACACTCCAATATTTGAGATGCAATTCCCGTAGCTGATTGAGATAAGGGAGTAGAAAAGGGATTGAAGCTTCACGAAACTGCTCAATACGCAAACCACGAATATTCGGGGGGAATTTAAAACCACTATAGTCCCAATCTTCATTAATTCTCCCTACGCCAAAATGATCCAGCTTCTTAGCATGCGTAAAGACTTCTCTGAAATCACTCAAGTATTTTGAAGAAGTATCCAAAGATACTAAAGAGTTGCTACATTTCTCTGCAAGACGTGTAACATCTTTCATATCGTACATAACAAAGGGGGAATGAAAATCCAACGACTCCATAACCGTGTTACACAAAGCCAACTGATGTAACCATTTCCCATTTGGGCTGTAACCATTTCCTACCGAATTATGATCTAAACGCAAACTTCTCAAATCAATACAATACCTAGCGATATCCATTAAACCATCCTCTGTAAACATTTTACACCCACGAATCTCTAAACTCCTTAAACTATCACCTCGGGTTGTAGCCAAGAGTTGGAGATCAGAAGGAGACACAACCATGTTCCGGATAGACAGTGATTTCAAACGCGTAAACTTAACAGCTATCTCTTGAATCCATGGGGTGACTGGAATACAACACTGGTAAGCAGAATCTAATCCATAGGAATAAGACTTAAGTGTTAAAGACTCGAGATTAGGGAATCTTAGACTTAAACGTTCGGGGTCGGGGAGGTAATGCACGTGGACAGTTACGTGTTTACGCGTTAAGGAGTCGATATCAAAATACTTCCTAGAAACTAAGGAAACAGAATTAAGGTCTTGTATGTAAGGCATTACACAATCAAACACTAACTCCATATTTCTAAATAAATGAGAAACAATAAGTCTTACCAACGTTTGCAATTCATTTTCAAGTTGTGTTTTTTTTTTTTTGGTAAATGAGAAACAAGAAGAATTAGGGTTTGCAGTTCATTTTCCAAGTTGTGTTTCAGAATGTGTGACATGAAAGTACTTTCATTTGGGGAAAATTATGGTCAAAGAGTCAACCATCTATATAAGGGGCCCGTTTGGTTTAAGGGATTTCTTATGGTTTTGGGTTAAAAACAAGAAAAGTGTTGTTTGGTTGTGTTTTTGATTTTAATCTAAATATAAGGTATTGTGTAAAAGATAGGGGTGGTGGAGGGTTTTATGACAATGGTGGAACCTGTACAAATTTAAATTCTAAAAAAATATTTTCTCTCTCCTAATTTAAATCCAAATCTAAATATATCTTAAAAAAATATTTTATCTTTTCTAACTTAAATCCAAATCTAAATCCTAAACCAAATTTAAATCCAAATTCAAATCTAAATCCTAAACCCATCTACAAACCAAACGGGCCCTAACTTTTCTAAAAATTTAAAAATTTTACTCAGAATTCCTTACATAATTAAACCATATATCCCCACTTTAAACCCTTAAATGTCATATTTGCCCAACCGAAAACCATAATGACATATATATCCAATTTAAATACAAAATTTTCCATATTTACCCATTTTACAAATGAATTCATTTTTGAATTTCAAAAAATCTTTACAGTTATTAATATAAAATATATAAACTATTTTACCCCTTCTCAGTATAATGTAGTAATGTTGTCCTATTATTTTCTTGAGTGCAAAAGTTGAGCGTATAACATGTACCAATGTTGATCTCCAAATGTGAGATGGTGTAATACTTGGCTGATAATGTAAACATGATATTGATTAAACTGTTGAAGCCAAGAATTTTCAGTTGCCCAATTACCAATCATGCTCGCACACTTGTAACTTGTGTTTTCTTTTCTTCTTTTCTTTTCGATAAAACAATGAAGACATTGAATTAAGTTTGAATTCATATGCTGATATATCACAAAGTTATGTAAATTCATCTTCGTTTTCTCAAAGCATCACAAGTTTTCTTTGGTTACAGTGAGTGGTGTTTTTATATTAGTTTGTTGTTTGGCACATGCTCGATAAGGAGACGTGTTTGTGTGAAGGGTATAACGGGTTTTTAACAATGTAAATTGAGTTTTAATTGATTTAATAATAAAATGGGTAGATATAACAAATTTGATATTTATTTTGGGTATATATGACATTTAAGGTTTTAAAGTGGGGATATATGGAATAAACCCTTTAGATTTTATAAAACTTTTCTAGTCCAAAAAAGAAATTATGCACAAAAATTATGTTATGTATGTTTATGATTAGTACATAACTAATACACTCGATGTGGCATGATTATGATTATGAACCGGATAGTAACTGGGTAAGATATGATACGGGAACCGGATAATAGCTTGGTCGATTATTTTTATGAAACGGGTAATAGCCAAGTACGAAGATGTTAATGAAATGGATAATATCCGAGTACAAATATGTTTATGAACCGGGTAATAGACGAGTATGATTATGTTTACGAACAGGATGATAGCCGGATATGATTATGTTAGTAGAACCGGAGTTAGCGGGGTGTGATTATGTTAATAGAACCGGAGTTAGTTGGGTATAATTATGTTAGTAGACCGGTGTTAATTTTACCGCGTTATTTGGATTATTTTTGTTGGTAAAATTGGTAAAAGGGATTTTTCATCCTGGTAAAATATATTACTCCAAAAAACTATTTATCTACAATAGGATGTAGCTAAAATACCACATTAACCTCAAGCAACTGCTTGAACAACCACTACATCATTTGTGACAGATCACAAACAAAACACTAGCAACAAACAACTAGAATACCAAAAAGAACTTGCAAAAAGCTAAAACATAAACAATTAGTTCCTAGCACGGCCTTGGAGCTTAATATCAAACTAATCACATAACGCATCAAATTGCCCTGGTAACGTATACTTGAGCCGCATAATCATCAGAAATATAATCTTCAAGATCGTTGCCGCCACCTGTTGATGCGTTGACCTAATTTTTTCGTCTAATTATTTGCTTTTTCAGCTATGTAAAAAGAGTGGGATGACGTTCAAAGTTGTTCTATCAATCATATCCATAGACTAGACAATCAAATAGTAAACGGTATACAAAATAAAAAACACAAAAACATTACACTTAATACCTACCGATATACGTTACAACAACATAAAACCGTAAAAAACGCAACTTTACGAAGCCACCCCTGCAACGCTAACTAAAAAAAACTCCCTAAAAAAATTTAAAAAATCGGTATCATTTTCAAATAATAATAATTATTAATTTGCATATACAAAAATCATACTAAACGGTATACAAAATACAAAACGAAAAAACATCACACTTAATATTTACCGATATACAGAATCTAAGCGCAAAAATTTACGTTTTTTACTTCAAGATGCTAACAAAGACCCCCCGCAACGCGGGGGTCCAACACCCTTCTCGTTATTACTGTATTTTAACTACTTGTACAATTTTAACTTTGTAATTCTTCATCTCATTAAGTTTCCAAAAGGAATTAGTATGCCAAGTACATTTTTCTTATTGTTAGCAAACTTAACATCAAAACACTTTTTATATTACAAAAAACACGGATAATTATTGACAAACAAAACACCTAGATATTATTTTCCCTACCAGACAATTTACATACAATTAAAATAATTAAATATATTTAAAAAAACAAAACACACTAATCTAACATCACATCCAGTCAATATCATATAAATTTTAAAATTTGAACGCAAACAACACATCAACACAACATAAATAAAACCATATAACATAAAATATAACATATAAATTTTTCTAAACATTCCATTATAACTACTCCATATGAAATTTGTGTGTTTATTATGTTATGAATTGGATGTTTTTTTCTTTATTTATTTATTTTTTTCAATTATGATTATTGGATTAAACTATGGTTAAAGTGTGGTTAAAGTTCATAAAAACAAGTACATGTTGAGCAAAATGGTTTAAAGTCGCACATTTTCTATCGTCAGTCGAGTAAAAAAATATTTTGAATTTCTATTATTTTCAAGGATGTTTTGTCTTTTTCTAAAAATTCAAAGTCAATAATGGTCTCCACAATTGATAAATAACAAAATTAATCTATCACAAATCACATCAAGCAAAAACCACTAAAATTTGAGCAAAAACATATAAGTCATGCAAAAAACATTCTCGTACAAAATGACACCTGGCAACATCTCTATGGTTTCGTGCAAAAACAAAAAGTTGCACGAAAAAAGAAAAGTCACGCAGTCTATATCAGGAAAAGAAAGTGTAGCAAACTATTGGGTGGAATATGACATTTTGTTTTTGGTTAATCAACTCTCTATTCATCTAAACTACAAAAACTAAAGGGATAATTGCATGAAAAGTCATCATACTTGACACTTATTATCATTGTGTGTAGCGACCTATTTTTTTTATCATTGTGACACAAACTTTTTGGGAGCGTGCTATTGTATGTATTGTTTTACCGGTTGCATTATTAGCCGGTTATATCTTTATTTTTTTTACCTTTTATTTACCTTTTCATATTCCACCTCTGAAAATATATTGACACGTCTGAAAATCATAGTACACGTTAGATATCCACTTTTAACCTAACTTATCCCTAAAAAAAACACACACTCCCCCACATATCTCTTTATCTGAAACTGGTCCCAAACCTTAATTATTAAAATCCAAATTGACAATCATTCTCTAGTGTTTTTATGTAATTGATTTGTGCAAAAGGTATATTTTACTTTATTATGTTTGTATTATACTTCAATTTAATTTTTTATTTATATCTCCCATAATATGCATGGTGATTTAGGGTTTATATTGAGTACTAATACAATATATATATTCTTTTTGTATACAGTATGGCGCCATCTGGTTCAGATTTTGTGTTCTTTGATTTACATTATGACGAGGTCTTCTATTTCGTACCACTAAGGTATGAAAACGGTGTAGTTCACGAGTTTAGGGTTAATAAGGAGATGAAGTTTGATTATGATAGTCTTTATGAGTATTTGACAGATAGGTATGAGTTAAGTTTTTATGCCTTGTTTTTTAGGTTACCAGAATGTGAGTTAGATGTTGGGTTAAAAATAGTTGAGAATAATACAGATTTGGAGACAATGTATGCGTTTGCTGAATCTTATGGAAAAATAGATATGTATTTAGCCCACATTCCCCAAAATTTGTATGACTATTATTATAAAAATTTGGTCTTTGATGATTCTGTTAGTGATGCAACTTCTAAACTTAGAATACAAGGGGTTCGGGGGAAGGATGCTGGGAACATGTCTTATGATGAATTAGTTTCATGGGCTGAGGAAGAAGCACAAAAGTTAAAAACACCACCTAAGCCTAGAACTGTAAGTAGAAAACATTGGGATAGTGTATCAATTGAGGTTGATGTGGATCACACTGAAGCACCACCTATTAATCTAGAGAATGAGGTTGTTGCACCATCTGATGATGAGAATGGTCCATCTGAACCTGTTGATGTTGACACTGGTCCATCTGAAAAGGTTGTTGATGTGAATTTTCCTTCAGAACATTTTCATGATGACACTGGTCCATCAGAACAGGTTGCTGATGACATTTCTCCATCAGGACATGTTCATGACAATGATATCCTTGGGAAGGTGGTGGATAAGGGTAAGGGTCCATTGATTGAAGAAGATAGGCCAATTCATGCTAAAAGGCAAAGTGTTAGGATCAAGGGTATTGTTATTAAAGATAATGTTAATCCAAGGGTTATGGATGATTCTTCTACTGAAAGTGATGCTGAAATTCCTGACTACTCAATGTTATACAGTGATAGTGATAGTGAAGTATCCGACAGATCTATAGACTACTTATCAGAGGGTGAGGATGAGTTGATAGAACTTAGGAAAAGAATTTATAAGTCAAAAAGGGCACCCAAGGTTAGAAACCAATGTACTCAGCAGCCAAGTGGAGAGGCAAGTTCAACAAAAAAGAAAGGTAATGGTCTATGTGAAAATGAAACTGTCCAAGAACATGAGGAGTTCCTTGATGACTTACTGAGGAAGCTCAAAGGTTGTGATGATGATGTACAACTTACAGATCCTTTCAAAATGGTTGAGACTAATGTGGAGAGGTATCCTATACATGATGCAGGTACACACTGGAAGATGCAGAAACCAAAGGTATGACACATTCCATCCCAAATATTGTGCATACTAATCAAGTTACATCCCAAATATAGAGCAACACCTGAATCTATCCCTATGTCTAGTGAATATGATGTGGGTGGTTCTAGTGCAAGTGTCAATGCAAAAAAAGGTTGGCCAAGGAAAACAAAAAATAAACACAACCACACCCACAGGTTTAGTTGATAAAGATGAACCCGTAGTTGAACCAGTTGATGAAAATGTGACCATGGATACACCAGAAGCACCAGCTAACCCAGTTGAAGAAAATGAGACCTTAGGTTCTAGTGTATGTGAATTGGATGGTTCTAGTGCAGCTGCACCTAATCACAGAGAAAAAAGGGTAACATTTGCTGATGTGGGAGGGTCTAGGGCATTCAATGTCAGGGGAAGAGGTAGAGGGCTTAGTGGTCTTGGCAGATTTGGAAGGTTAGGGAGATGGTTTGTCATTGATAAAAATGATAATGTGTCTGATCCAATTGAAAGTACTGAAGCTTACAATGCTGAAGAAAATCCTATTCACAACCATAACTCACAGACTGCAACAACTCATACCTCAAGGACTGCACCTACCCAAAGACTCACAGACTGCACCAATAAATGAAGTTGAACCAAGACCAAAGAGGAAATTTTTCATGACAAAGCAAAGAGGAAAGAGTGAAAGAATCCTGAAGATCAAACTGGCTAAGCAACACCAAGGCATTGGAAGCTCAAGCTCCAATGCTCTCAATTTGGAGTGAAAACAAATTAGTATAACTAAACTTCTTTAATGTAATATAACTTTAATGTTCTCAGAACTTAACTTCTGTGCACTTCTTTTGTTCTTATATGTTGTGCACTTAGAAACATTTGGTATTTGGTTAGTATGTCATGTAACTTTAAACCTTCATGGAATGCCCAGTTTTGTAACTGAATGGGCATGAACTTGTGATAAGTAATGACATTTACCATTTGTATTATGAGCCTGTGTTGAATAACTATTGTGAACCAAAACAAACCATTCCATTAAACATAAACCAAGACAAAACATTGTCATATTACATAACTCCTAACAGGTTCTATTGATGGATACAAACACATTACTTGCACAAAACAAAAGCTACAAACACAACCAACAAACCAAACAAAACAACAAGTTTGTCATGAAATTGGACTTTTGACTTTAGCAAAGTCAAATATGCCTTCAATTCAACCATTTGCAAATATGTGCCTTCATCTGATGTGAAGCTTTTTCCTTCAACAGATTTTGAGCCAATCTTATCGATGTCCTTATTCTTTTGCTTCTTCAACATTTTCAGTTCCTCATGTTGTTTGAAGAACAACTCTTTGTAGTAGTCACTAGGTAGCTCATCATCAATAAATCCATAAAACTGACACTGCTCTTCCCTATCATGTCAATTAACAAACGAAATATAAGGCATTTGATAAGGTTTTAAAAGGAACCTTTTTGATGGGTCGTTTAAGCCCTTATTTGATCACTTTTGTATTCGTTATTGCTTAATATTGTTCCTTTTCACTTTTTAGGTCTCTTGAAGGCAAAATGTTGGAATGGCACTTATTTGGACGAAAAGGCGCGAATATACGAAGAAAATGGCCAAAGTCATAATCGAGACACTCAAAGCTGCTGAAAACATAAGGTGACGGCGTCACAGCTTATACGCGACGCCGTCGGAGGATTTTGTGACGGGACAGAAGCCAAAACTCCTATTTTCAAGTGACGACGTCAAGTTATAGAAGTGTAGGCCGTCGCAACTCGACGCCTAGATGCAATCCGCACGGCGCCGAAGTTTGAAGAGGACGGCGTCACAAGCATAAGGTGACGCCGTCGCAAGACTAACGTGGCCAAGACAAAAACCCTAATGACGAAACGACGGCCACAAAACAAAAGGTGACGCCGTCGCATGTGTAATCTTATATATAGAATCCGAATTTTTCAGGATTTGTGTGTAGTCTTTTGGAGTAAAAACCTAAACCGAACCAAGGCTGTCTTGTACAGTATTTTAGGGTTACAAACCCTATCTTACTCCAAGATAAGTGTTTTACTTCATTAATACAATTATGTCTTTGATTATTTTTGTGTATGCTTGCATGTTCTTCATGTCCGGCTAATTTACTTGTGTGTTTGCTTAGGGAATATGAAACTTAATTATTAAATATTGATTGGTTGTCTCTTATCTTAGTTGATTAATGATCTAGTAATGCGATAGGTCATTCGTTGTGTACTTAATGCTTGATTAAATCTTTGTGAACCTTAGAATATAACTCCTTGAGTAGTTGTAAGCTAAACCATCCAAAGAGTGCCTTAGAGTAAGAGTTTATTATCCCTAGTGGGTTTTGTAGACGAGACCCTTTGATAAGTTCAAAGAGTTAGGGAGAAACGCATACCCTACAACCTTAGACACACAACGCAACTAAGAATAAGGACGTGACAATTCAACCACCAATAGGAGATAATTAATGAGTAGTAAAACCTAAGTAAACACATCTTTAAACTATCATACGAGCACACAATAATTAGACATAGACTACATACACCTTAGATTAGATAATTAGATAAGTAGAGTAATCGGTAGAAATACCAACCCCCAAATCCAAACCCCGAAATTCGTACCTTTCCTTTCTTTAAAAAATATAAAAAGATAAAAAATAATCTTCCTCAACCCCAACCTTAGCATAGTAACTTCTCACTAGCATTCCTATTCCCCTAGAGAACGATATCAATACCCGTGGCTTACCCTAATACTACACTACAACGATTAGGTTCACTGCCTAGGGTGTTGAAAAACTTGCTCGACGAAAAGGAAGTTCCTTTGACCCCGAACGACGCGTGTAGCGTTATCAAGTTTTTGGCGCCGCTGCCGGGGAATAGAATAGCTAGTTAGTAGTCCACCTCGTTTACGTTTCTTTGCTTGATTCCTATCAAGTAATTTTTTTTCTCATTTTTAGCTTCCTCTTAGTCTATCCCCCTTCTTGGTGACCTTTGTTCGTAATTGATGAGTGTGTAAATACTCATCATTTTTGTTCCTTCTACACTGCAAAAACAGTCAAAAACACTTTGAAAAGTCTTGAAAAGACAGAAAAAATATTTAGACTGTATTTTATGCAAAAATTGTCAAATCTAGTCCCTGGTTATTCAAAACAAGTTAATTTTTCATAAAAGGCCCTCAGGGATTTTCAAGTTGTCAAAATTAGCCTTATAAAGTTTAGTTTTGCAAAATGGCAACTTTAGTCCCTGAAATTTTAAAGATTGACAGAATTTACCCCTGGACATTTTAAATTGGAAAATTAGCATTTTTAGTCCTTTGGTAATTCTAACTTGTCAAAATTGGTCCTTTTGATAAATTTTGGAAAGTTGCTAATTCAGTCCCTCAAGTTTGGATAAATTGCAAAAGTGATCCTTGGGCTTAATCCTACTACAAACCAAACCGGACCCAACACCAAAACCAAGCCCAACCCACTTCCCTTGACCCTTGAACCCTTGCTTGAGCCTTGAACCCCTGTCAAAATACCTGTGAACCCCCAGCTTGAACCCTCCCCTATTAATAATTATCCCGGTCAAAGCCAGTCAAACCACCTCACCCTTTTTCCCTCCAAACCCACCTCCTTCACCAACTTCTCTGCAACCAACTCACCATCACCATATCTCCAGCTCACATACCACCACCCTTATCACTCCACCTCACCAAACGTCCAAAAGCATTTAATGCTTCCTCTTACCGTGCACTCAATCCAACCCCAAGTTGCTAAAATCATTTTCCCGCCAAAAACTCATCAACGGCTAAAAAGAGCCCAAGTGATCCAATGGCTCTGCAAAGTGGTGACAATTACTCAGAGGACAAGGGGGAACACTTTTGTTGATAAATAGAGGGATGAGAAGCTAGAGAAAGGAGTGGTGTAATTTTCTAATTTTCTTGTATGTCACTTTAATTTTAATGTCTTAGTAAAAACTTCTTAAATTGTAATTTCATTTCAGTTTTCATGTTTTAAGTAATTTCCAGCTTTGTACTTTCATTTTTAGAAGTTTTAATAAATTAAGCTTTCCTTATTAATTTTTGTTAAAGTGTTTGATGTTCTAAATTTCAGCTTATTACTGTTGTTTGAATCATATTAGCTTATATCAAAGTTTATTTTCAGCTTGTTTCTTCATTTATTCAAAAAATAAAAAAAATCAGAAAAAAAATATTTGAAAAATAAAAAAATACTCTCAAGCTCTTATAAGCTTATCTAGAGCTTCAGCTACTGTTTCATTAGGTTCATTTAAGCTTGTTATAGCTTATAGTGAGCTTTTCTCTTGTTTCAATTTCAAAATCCACAAAAACAGTCAAACTAAGTCAAACTGCAGGATATTGGTTGATCTGGGTTGCTGATATAATAAGTGATGGAACTGGGTTGAATTGTACCTGATATGGGTTGATTAAGCTTGGTTTGGATTGGTATTGGGTTTAGAATAGTTCTCAGATAAGCTGCTATTTAGCTGGACTTCATGTGAGTATTGATTTTCTTTTAAAACTGTTTAGCTTATAAACTTGTTAGATTAGCTTAGTAATAGCTTAGATTAGCTTTAATCTCAGTAAATTTAATTGTTACTTTAGTTCATTAGTTTTGCTGTTTTAGTTTACTTATTCTGCACTTAATTTAGACTTTGCAAAATTAAGCTCAGATTAGATATAGTGTAGTTTAATTATTTAGAATTCATTAGTTAGTGGTAATTTAGCATATAGACTCTAGATAAAACAGTATTGAGGATCAGACATTTGATCTAGTGGATTAAGTTTCATATCAGATTTGTTAAGAGTTGTTTGGATCAGAACTTTAATTGGTGTTAGAGGTTAGTATAGTGAAAGTTTACTGTTGCATTAGGCTAAGTTAGTGTTATTTAGTCAAGTTTTATCATAAATTTGTATTGTCTTTACCTAAAAGTCAAAATCTCTTCTAAATTGTTCTAATCTCATATTAGTTAAATTGTAGGAATCAAAAACTTGCATATAGATTTATAACTAGGTAAGATAGCTTTATTTCAGTCCAATAAGTCATTAAACATCATCAACATTCCATTTAATTAGCTCACAAGTTCATAAAAGTCAAATGCAATTTCTGTCATAAGAAAGTCAAAAGTGTCAAAAAGTGTTTTTCACAAAACTTTGTTGAATTTTCACCAGTTCATTTCTAAGTCATAATCATTGAAAATTTGGTTTTAACAAATTCAGTTGGTCTAGTGATTAAAATTGATTTTTGTTAAATTTTTATAAAGCTCTTTAAGCTTCAAATCAGCTTTTCAAAACAGCTCATATGCCCTGTGTCAAATATCAGCTCTTATAAGCCATTTCACAGCTTTTTGCAGAAGGTCTATAGAGCTTATTATAGCTTCTCTAGAGCTCAAACTTGGTTTACAAAGTCTTTGGTTGGTTGTTAAGAGTCCCTCATTTCCAGTTTCCCCATAAGCTCTCTTGATAAGCCAGTGGTTAAGCTCAAAGATAGGCAGTTAGGGCTGTTTGGCACTAGTGCTTAAATAGAATCATATCATTGTAGATTGCTTTTCAGAGGTTTAGGATAGTTGGAATAGGTTGGTTTTAAGTAATTTTAGCATACTCTAGCTTCTGTGATAAGTTGGAGCACTTAGGTAGCTTATAGCTTATTTTTAAGTGCTTATTTTTAAGCACTTTTCACATCAGCTTCATTTTCTTGCACACCTGCATCACTTCTATTATTTTTCGTAGATTTATAATAAAATTTTAGACTTTTCCTGAAATTTTCAGATTTTTCCATTACTGTTTGCTATTTTTCCTATTTTAAAACAGTTTTTAGGACTTTTTAAATAGCTTTTAATACAAATAAATCAGAAAATCTTCAAAAAAATAATTTTTCAATTTTCATTGATTAAGATAAATATAAAAAGCAAAAAAATAATTTTTCCAAATTTTTCCTAGTTTAATTTGTAATTTTAGCCATTTAATTAGTTTTAAATAATTTTTAATTCATAGAAAATAGAAAAATAATCATAAAAATACAAAATTAGTTTTTAAAATTCTTATTAGTCATTTTAGATTTTTGAAAAATAGTTTCACAATTTTCCTCTTTAATTTCATAATTTCTAGTAATTTAGATTAGTTTTAAAAGTTTAAAATTAGTTTTTAATCAAATAAATAAAAGAAAATTCATAAAAATTAGTTTTAAATCATAATTAAGTTTTAAATTGCATTTTTAGAGTAAAAGTGATTTTAGATCATTTTTAGGTTTTAATCGTTAAACGATTTTAAATATAGAATTAAAATGACTTCAAAGTCTTTATTAGACTTAATTTCCTTAGTGCAATCAATCATAACCCCTTTCCTGTTCAATATCACTCGATCACTACGCGTTTAGCTTCACTCACACAGCTCGTTGGGACTTAACGACCTGGGAAAACACTATACTCCTCTGGACTTAATTGCATTTTGTTCTGAGCTGTTTGACTTTTATGGTTGACCATTCACAAGTGGTTGACTAATAAAAGATAGACCGTTCGGAACGAATCAAATTTTGGCGCCCGCCGGGAGCTGTGCTAATAGTCTTACGCTTAGCAGATTAGTAATTTGAATATTCACTCCTTGTTCATACCATCTATATATATTTATATTTTCTTATAAAAAACCATAAAACCCAAAAGATTCTTCTTTCCCCATTTTCATAATTCCCTTGACTCTGAGATTTCTTAGAGTTAACTCTAGTGTATGCGCACTCGCTCTTCTAGGTCTGTGAGCCCATTTCGTGAGCTTGTCAGGATTCCAAGAAGGCGTATCCGTAGACGTTCTGCCCCATCAGTCGGATCTGAGATCCGGACTGCTCGCACTACTTCCGTTATCATGGCGGATGAACGTCCTATGTGCGAGCTTCTCCAAGCACCCATCGATGGGTATGGAGATGCTATTGTTATTCCAGCCATTGTGGCCGAAAATTTTGAACTCAAAACCGGGTTACTAAATCTTGTAACCTCAAGTCAATTCTATGGTTTTGAGAGGGATGATCCTCATGCTCATATTCGATGGTTTAACAAGGTTGCATCTACCATCAAATACAAGAATGTCCCTACCGATGCTGTCAAACTTCTTCTGTTCCCATTTTCCCTCGAGGGACAAGCCCGGATTTGGCTTGAAAAACAACCCCCTCAATCGATCGAAACATGGGAAGACCTGGTGAAAAAATTTGTGAACGAGTTCTATCCACCTTCTAAAACCACGAGTCTTAAAAACGAAATCATCAAGTTCACACAAAAGTTTGATGAATCCTTCAGTGAATCGTGGGATCGTTTTAAGGAGTTGCTCCGCAAATGTCCTCACCATGGTTTCTCCGAGTTGATGCAACTCGATACTTTCTATAATGGAGTGAGTCAATCTGATCAAGATTCTCTCAATTCCTCCGCTGGAGGAAATTTCTTGAGCAAAACTGTAAAAGAAGCTTTAGCGATAATTGAAAACAAGTCTAAAGTCCGCACTGCACGAAGCAAACCGGTTGTTTCCCAAGTCAATGTTGGTCCTTCTGCTTCATCGCCCGTGAGTCAATCTAGCACCGATGCTAAGATTGACAAACTCACGGAAGCAATTCAAGCTTTGGTTCTCTCTAACCAAAAGAAAGTTTCTTTTCCACAAACTTCACCTCCTGCTGAAGTTAAGAAAGTGAAAGTATGTGTTACTTGCGGTGGCCCCCATGCCTATTACAACTGTATGGCCACCGATGGTAACCCTTTTGAAGCAAACGCCGTGGGCGGGATTTCCAATTCAGGAGGCAACCAATACCGTGCTCCTATGGACCCGAACCACCGTCCTAACCACTACCCTGGACCACCGGGTTTCAACCAAAACCAAAACCGTAATCAAAATCAGAATAGAACGAACCAAGGTTTTCAAAACCAAGGTAATTTTAGTCAGAATAACGGTTTTCAAAATCAAAGTCAAAATTTCCAAAACCAAGGAAATTTTAATAGAAACCAAGGACAAGGAAATTTCAACCTGTGGTATTTTCATGGCAATAATCAAGGAAATTTCCAAAATCAAGGCCCTAATCCAAACAATAGAGGCCAGAATTTTCCTACACAAAATCGAGCCATTGTTCCAACCTGACCATCATCTCGATGAGTTTTGAAGCAATTCATGAAATTCCAAGAGGAAATGAATAGGTTATTGGTAAGCCGATTTCGACATTAAGAAGTCTTTAAATGATCGACCCTCGGCTCGGTACTTTACCTAGCAACACGATCGCTAATCCGAGGGCGATGCAAAGGCGATCACAACCAGAAGTGGTGCTTCATATGATGGACCCGCTATTCCTACTACCTCTTCTTCTTCTCTCCCGAAGGTAGTGGAAAGTAAACCTGAGGCGACAAAGGACCAAGTGCAATCCACTAGCTCACAGAGCACAGCACATGTCCATCCTCAAGTTGTCCCGAAACCCAAATCCAAACCAGGAGTTGTTTTTGAACCTCCAGTTGAAAACCCCAAATCCAAAACTTCTATTCCTTACCCATCACGTTTAAATGAGCAAAAGCTCCGCGAAAAAGCCAGTCATCAAATGGAAAATTTTTTTCAAATTTTCCAAGAACTACATTTTGACATAAGCTTTGCGGATGCTATCATGCTGATACCCAAGTTTGCATCAACTCTCAAACACATGTTAAGCAATAAGGAAAAACTGTTTGAAATGGCTAAAACTCCTCTGAACGAGAACTGCTCAACAGTTCTGTTAAAGAAGCTTCCCGAGAAGCTTGGAGATCCTGGAAAATTTCTTCTACCTTGTGTTTTTCCAAGAATGATTGAATGCTTTGCCCTCGCCGATCTTGGTGCAAGCATCAATCTGATGCCTTATTCAATATGGAAGAAACTTTCTCTTCCAGAACTTATTCCTACCGCACGACTCTTGAGATTGCAGATCGTTCTATATCGCGTCCTCTTGGCATCGCCGAGGATGTATTCGTGAAAGTAGGAAAGTTCCATTTTCCAGCTGACTTTGTGGTTGTTGACTTCGATGCCGATCATCGGGTTCCCTTCATTGTTGGACGAGGATTCCCGAGAACGGGCCGTGCTCTCATTGATGTATTTGAGCAAGAAATCACATTACGTGTGGGTAATGAAGCTGTCACCTTTAACCTTGATCAAACTTCGAGGTACTCCTCAAACTATGATGTTGAATCGGTTAATCGAATCGATGTAATTGATATTGCTTCAGAGGAGTACTCTCAAGAGTTTCTTGGTTATTTTCATAATTCTGTGAGTGGGGATCCCACCACATCTTCTCAACCAATTATTGCCAATTCTTCCCCCTCTCTTACTCCGTTTGAGGGAGGTGACTTCTTTTTAGAAGAGATCGATGAGTTTCTTGCTAATGATGAATCAATTCCACCGGGAATTGATGATGGTGTTTATGATTCGGAGGGAGATATCCTTTATCTTGAGCAATTTTTAAATGAAGATCCATTACCGTCACTCCCTCCGAAAGAGATCACGATTGAAGAAATCAAATCCATACAAACATCTACTGAAGAATTTCCCGAGGTTGAACTTAAGGACCTACCTCCTCATCTCGAGTATGCATTCTTGGAGGTGATGATAAATTACCCGTCATAATTGCTAAGGACTTAACTGAGGAGGAGAAGACCGCTCTCATAAAGGTTTTGAAGTTGCACAAGCAAGCAATTGCTTGGAGACTCTCCGACATCAAGGGTATTAACCCCGAATTTTGTACGCACAAGATTTTATTGGAGGATGACTTCAAACCAGCAGTCCAACATCCGAGAAGGGTGAATCCTAAGATTCATGAGGTTATCAAACAAGAGGTTCTCAAACTTCTTGATGCCGGTCTAATTTACCCGATCTCTGATAGTCCTTGGGTCAGTCCCATCCATTGTGTTCCAAAAAAAGGTGGCATAACTGTTGTCACAAATGAAGAAAACGAGTTAATTCCAACCCGATTGGTTACAGGATGGCGTGTGTGTATTGGCTATCGCAAGTTAAACGAAGCCACCCGTAAAGACCATTTTCCTCTACCCTTCATGGATCAGATGCTTGAGAGACTAGCAGGAAACGAATACTATTGTTTCCTAGATGGTTTCTCGGGGTATTTTCAGATCCCCATTGATCCACAGGATCAAGAAAAGACCACATTCACCTGCCCATACGGAACTTTTGCCTACAGACGTATGCCTTTTGGCCTATGTAACGCTCCTCGCACGTTCCAACGATGTATGATGGCAATTTTCCACGACATGATCGGGGAAACAATGGAGGTGTTTATGGATGACTTCTCGGTCATTGGGGACTTATTTCAAACATGTCTCTCCCATTTAGAAAAATGCTAAAACGGTGTGAAGACACCAATCTTTGTCTAAATTGGGAGAAGAGCCATTTTATGGTCAAGGAAGGAATTGTCCTAGGCCATAAGATTTCAAAAACGGGATTGAGGTTGACAAAGCGAAAGTGGATGTCATTGCCAAATTGCCTCATCCTACTACCGTCAAAGGTATTAGGAGTTTTTAGGTCATGCCGGTTTTATCGCAGATTCATACAAGATTTTTCTAAAATCGCTCGGCCTATGACTCATCTCCTTGAGAAGGATGCTCCTTTTATCTTCTCACCTGAGTGCATCGAAGCTTTTGAAACATTAAAGAAAAAGCTTACGGAAGCACCCATTCTCGTTGCCCCGACTGGGATTTACCCTTTGAACTCATGTGCGATGCAAGTGATTTTGCTATCGGTGCAGTCCTTGGGCAACGTAAAACCAAGCATTTTCAGCCTATCCACTACGCGAGTAAGACAATGACTGAAGCTCAAACCCATTACACCACTACAGAAAAAGAATTATTAGCTGTGGTGTATGCGTTTGAGAAGTTTCGACCATACCTAATCTTGACCAAATGCGTGGTGTATACGGATCACTCGGCTCTCAAATATCTCTTTGCAAAACAAGATGCAAAGCCGAGATTGCTTCGTTGGGTTCTCCTCCGCAAGAATTTGATATCATTATACGTGATAAAAAAGGAGCGAGAACCGGCTGCGATCATCTGTCCGTCTAGAAAACCCTCACCGGATGTGTTCGAGAAAAAGGAAATAAACGAAACATTTCCTCTCGAAACACTCAATGTGGTTTCTTTTCGTGGAGACTCTTCTACCCCATGGTTTGCTGACTTTGCAAATTACCATGCGGGTAACTTTGTGGTGAAAGGGATGTCGTCCTAATAGAAAAACAAATTCTTTAAAGATGTAAAACATTACTTCTGGGACGACCCCTACTTATTCAAAATTTGCGCGGATCAAGTCATCAGGCGATGTGTGTATCGTCAGGAAGCCAATGACCTTATCAAGGCTTGCCATTCTGGACCTACTGGGGACATCATAACCCCAACTACACTGCCAAGAAGGTGTTTGATTCCGGATTTTATTGGCCCACGATTTACAAAGATGCCCACGAATTTGTCAAAACCTGTGACGCTTGTCAACGTCACGGAAATATCTCACAAAGAAATGAAATGCCGCAAAACGCCATTCAAGTGTGTGAGATTTTTGACATCTGGGGCATTGACTTTATGGGGCCATTTCCTTCATCTCGAGGAAATAAATACATACTCGTGGCCGTTGACTATTTGTCAAAATGGGTTGAAGCGAAAGCTTTGCCTACCAACGATGCCCGAGTTGTTGTGAAATTCTTAAAATCTCTTTTTGCTAGGTTTGGAACTCCACGAGCTATAATCAGTGATCGTGGTACGCATTTCTGCAATGACCAGTTTGATAAAGTCATGCAAAAGTATGGTGTAACTCACCGTCTCTCTATCGCTGCACCACCCCCAAACAAGTGGGCAAGTGGAAGTTTCCAACCGAGGGATTAAAAGAATTCTGGAGAGGACAGTAGGCGAAAACCGTGCCTCTTGGTCGGATAAGCTAGATGACGCACTCTGGGCCTTCCGTACAGCTTATAAAACACCCATCGGGTGTACTCCATACAAGCTAGTGTACGGGAAGGCGTGTCATATGCCGATTGAGCTTGAGCACAAAGCATACTGGGCCTTGAAACATGCCAACTTCGATATTCAGACAGCTGGTGATCACCGGAAAGTTCAAATGAATGAATTAAATGAACTCCGTGATCAAGCATACGAGAACTCTTTGATCTACAAAGAAGATTCATGACTCCAAAATCAAGAACCGCGTTTTCAACGTCGGTGATCGAGTCCTTCTTTTTAATTCAAGATTGAAGATTTTCTCAGGAAAACTAAAATCCCGCTGGTCTGGACCATTCACCATCACTAAAGTATTTCCTTATGGAACTATTGAGTTATCTCAACCCGATGGTCCAAATTTTAAAGTGAATGGTCATCGATTGAAGCACTATTTTGGAGAGAACATTCCACCTGTGGTTGTCCCGGATCTACAAACTTTCCCCATGAACCAATGAATGCGGGGATCGAGTCAAGCTAGCGACTCGGGAATCAAAAACAGTAGCACACTATATGGGTTTTGATAAGGTTTTAAAAGGTACCATTTTGAGGGGTCGTTTTAGTCCTTATTTGATCACTTTTGTATCCGTTATTGCTTAATATCGTTCCTTTTCACTTTTTAGGTCTCTTGAAGGCAAAATGCTGTAATGGCACTTATTTGGACGAAAAGGCGCGAATATATGAAGAAAATGGCCAAAGTCAGAATCGAGACACTCACAGTTGCTGAAAACAGAAGGCGACGGCGTCAGGTGCTAATGGTGACGCCGTCCCAAAAATGTTGTGACGGGCCAGAACCCAAAACTCGTATTTTCAAGCGACGACGTCTAGTTGTGGAAGAGTAGGCCGTCGCTACTCAGACGGCCTAGATGCAATCCGACGACGCCGAAGTCGAAGAGGACGGCGTCACGGACATAAGGTGACGCCGTCGCAAGGTTAACGTGGCCAAGACGAAACCCTAATGACGGCGACACGACGGCGTCACTAAACATAAGGTGACGCCGTCGCAATTGTAATCTTATATATAGAATCCGAATTTTTCAGTCTTGTGTAGAGAGTCTTTTGGAGTGAAAACCTAAAACCGAACCTAAGGTGTCTTGTACAGTATTTTAGGGTTTTAAACCCTATCTTACATCAAGATAAGTCTTTACTTCATTAATTCAATTATGTCTTTGATTATTTGTGTGTATGCTTGCATGTTTACCATGTCCGGCTAAATTACTTGTGTGTTTGCTTAGATATATGAAACCTAGTTGTTAATTATTGTTAGGTTGTCTCTTATCTTAATTGTAATTGGCTTAGGAGTGCGACTAGGCTATCGTTGTGTCTAATACTTGATAAATCTTTGATTGTTTATGAATGACTTAGTGGATTTCGTTTACTAAACCCAAAGATAACCTCAAAGTTAGTTTATGAATGACTTAGTGGATTTCGTTTACTACACTTAAAGGTGACTTCAAAGAGTTAGGGAATGCACACCTTACAACCTTATAAAACACAACGCATTAAGAATAAGGACGTGACAATTCAACCTTTAATAGGAGATAACTAGGGAGTAGTAGAATCTAGGTAAACACATCTTTAACTATCATACGAGCACACAACAATAGATATAGACTATCCTCACCTTAGTTAATTAGATAATTAGATAGTAGAGTAATCGGTAGAAATACCAACCCCCAAATCCAAACCCCGAGATTCGTACCTTTCCATTTCCTAAAAAAAAAACATAAAAAGATAAAAAAAATAATCTTCCTCAACCCCAACCTCAGCGTAGTAACTTCTCACTAACATTCCTATTCCCCTAGAGAACGATATCAATACCCGTGGCTTACCCTAATTACTACACTACAACGATTAGGTTCACTGCCTAGGGTGTTATAAAACTTGCTCGAAGAAAATGAAGTTTCCTTGACCCCGAACGACGCGTGTAGCGTTATCAAGTTTTTTGCCGGGAATAGAATAGCTAGTTAGTAGTCCACCTCGTTTAGGTTCTTTGCTTGATTCCTATCAAGTAAATTTTTTTTTCTCATTTTTAGCTTTCTCTTAGTCTATCCCCCTTCTTCGTAACCTTTGTTCGTAACCCCATCATTTTTCATCATGGAAGGTGATAACCAACCACCATTCATCAACCCACCACCAAATGACCCGCCAAGAGCCCGTACTCTTGGTGAATACTCGAGACCAAGCCACCTAGGCTATAGGAACACCATTGAGCTTCCCGACCAAGCCCAAACTACGGCCCTGCGATCCGACACCATCCGGTTGGTGCAAAACGGATGTGCATTCCATGGACTTTGTTTTGAAGATCCAAATCAAGCATCTGAGAGATTTCCTCAAAATCGTCGATTCCATCGACCTTGATGCTACTACTCGAGAGACCACGCGCCTGCGTCTCTTCCAATTCTCTCTACGGGACCAAGCTAGTAATTGGCTTGAGCGACTTCCCGCCGGCTCCATCTCAAGTTGGGATGATCTTACCTCTCGCTTCCTTACTCAATTTTTCCCACCGGGGAGAACCACTAAGCTTAGGCGAGACATCTTGACATTCCAGCAGCTCCAAGGTGAGTCTCTTTACAAAGCATGGACTCGATTTAAGGAACTACTCCGTAGACTTCCACACCATGGCATTGATCTTTGGCTTCAAATCCAAATCTTCTATGATCATACCGATTTCATCACTCGACGATCCATTGATCGAGCCGCCGGTGGAAGACTCAGCGACTTTAATGCAGAGAAATCATGGGACATTATAGAGGAACTTGTCGATCAAAGCTACGAAGATTGGAGTGAATCCCCCGAAACTCCGATTAACGTGGTTAATGCCATATCTACTCCTTCTGAATACTCTGATACACTCGAAGAGCAATTGAGTGCCATCGAGAGAGGAATTGATTACCTTATGGAAAGGCAGAAAAGAGCACCCGTACAAATTCCTCGAGAGGTCGTCAAATCCGCCCACTCCACCAACCGCTCCACACCTCTTTCGGAATCCCCAAGTCGCGAGCAAAACCCAAGTTCCGAAAGGCGCTTCCGTTCTACTTCCCCAATACCACTTTCACCAAGCTTCAAGGATCAAATGAGGGAGTACATGGCAGCTCATACTGAGAGATTAGCCAGATTCGAAGAGGAGGTTTATAGGCAGAGAGAGGAAATGCAAGCAAAAATGAAAGAAATGATGGATTTGGTAATTGAATTTACCAAAACAAAGGTTCCCGAAAAAGTGCTCGTAAGAAGCAACGATTGCCCTCCCACTTCATTTGTTAACGCCGTTTCCATTATGCCCGAGAATGCAAGGGGAGATGTGGAAAACCGAGGAAAGCACGAAGGATGAGTCTGTGCCTAATGATGAACCTGAGACCATTGAGTACTACCTTAAGCACGAAATTAACAAGAAAACCATTGCAAACCAAGTAAACAACTTTAGGTACAATGAAGTTCTTAGGGAAGCTCTTGAAGGAAAAATGACGGAAGAAGAATACGACGCCTTACCTATGGAACCTCTGTATGAGTTGGTTATAAAAAAACCGTTAACAAGAAAACGACACACCACAGGGAATTTCGTGATACCAGTTAGTGTCGGTGACATGGACAATATAAATGCCTTGGCCGATCAAGGGACCGATGTGAACATAATGCCATTGTCAATCTATAATAAGTTAACTACGAGAAACCACCAAGACCGACCTTAGACTTTCATTAGCTAATCATACTTATGTCCACCCCGTAGGAATCGCTGTTGATGTTCTAATTGAGGTGGCTAACATCGTTTATCCAGTGGATTTCGTGATCATTGATGTTGAGGAAGATAAAAACGCATTACCCTCATTCTTGGGACACCGCTCGCCACCGCCAAGGCAACCATCAAATGCGGAGAAGGCATCATGATACTCAAAAGCGGGAAGGGGTACGCTAGGATACCCATCATCCCGAGATACCCTCTTAAGATCATGGAAATGATTACGGGTGGAAATCGAAAAGCCCCGGGCAACAATGTTAAGAAGAAGATGAATGACTGGGAAAAAGGGCTTAGAGACTTTATGGTTCAAGGATTGTATGCGACATTGTGGAAACCCGATAAAAAGTTAGGAAGCAATCCCACCTCAATACCTAAGGTACAAAAGGACCCTAAGGAATTTCTAAAGGGAGAAAAAGTGCTCTTGTATAGATCTCGGATAAGGGCATTACGAGGAAGAAACAAACCAAGATGGTTTGGGCCTTTCACAGTTAAGGAGACCAATTTAAAAGATAAAACCGTCGCCATAATTGATAGCGTTGGCAAGGAATCCACGGTGAGCATACAGCGTCTACACCTTTTCGATGAAGGGAAAACAAAGGGTGAAGAGGGCGGTAATGAGAAAACGTAGGAGTACGACTATGAGTCTAGCTACAAGACTCTTAAATAAAGAAAAACGCTTCGTGGGAGGCAACCCATGCTTAATTGTTTGCTTGTTAGTGTCATATATCTTTTATTAATTGTTTATCCTCATGTTTAAATTTGTAAAAATGCTTTATTTTGTTTTTAACTTCGTCTTAATTGCATATAAAGGTATTTTACATAAGGGATAAGTGTAGGGAGGATTACACACGTTTTCAAAAGAAACGTAAACATGAGAATAACAATTAACTAAAAGATATTTATGTTTGTTTGTTTGAGTCAAATGCTTGTATCGAGTCATAATGGATGTTTTGCAGAAATTTTTCCAGATTCTAAAGATGTAAATTTTCCAGAATTTTTTTTTTTCCAGAAAATTGCGACCGTTTTTGTCAGGATAACCTGACGGCGTCAGATTGCAACCTGACGGCGGAAGGAGTAAAACATCGATTACTTTTTCTCGTTTTCGAGCCACTTATAAATTTTTGAATTTTCCAGTCTTAATTTTCTTAGAAATTCAGTAAACATCCATTCCACAAGCATTATATCCTAGTTTAAATCGAGTCTTATATATATTATTACCGGCGATTTTACGCGAAGGTTTCGTTTGTTTTCTTCAAGTGTGCAGGTTTAGTTTGTCAGGAAGAAGTTACATAAGATTGGAAGGAGCTTTTCACGCAATAATTCTTCTTGAAAAGAATTTAACCACCACTTTACACGGATCCTACCGAGCTAATCAGGGGAGTATTAGTTTCTTTCGTTTTTAATTACCTTCTTTTATCATAACTTTGATACTTTTGGGGAACATTGGGGACAATGTTCAGTTTAAGTGTAGGGAGGGAAAATAAAACGGGAACTTTGAAACTATGGTTAGGGTGATTATTTGCTTTGTCCAATTGTGATTGTGTAATAAACCATGAGAAAATATCGGTTAGGGTAATTTTGGCACCAAATTTAAATTTTTTTATGACATATAGGAGTGGGCCATTAGTCTTAACAAAAGCGTCTCATGGATAGGAAGTTGCATGACTAGCACAAAAACCCTTTACCACCTAAATTCCACCCAAAATGTGAGGATCGCCCTTAGATTAATAGGAATTAAAGCATTCATCTTCAATGCTTAGAGTGTGAACTGGTAGTATATTAGATTCTAGAACTTGTTTTGTGATGCATTCCGAGATCGCAAGTGAGGCTACACTTGTGTAGTTAGGAATAACTAAATGATAAGAGGCATTAGGATAACCCTTGTTTGATACCCGTAATATAATTACTTCTTCCATATCGGTTGAGTAATTCCCCCACACCTTTTGCGTTGTACTCATCTTTAGTACACGATACCCCTAGTTAACCCCTCAGAGCCTATCCTTTTCGCGGTTCTCGTGATGTTTCGGTTTTTCTGGAATATCAATGAAGAGCATTGTTTACACCCCACTCCCAAATATACACCCAAATTGCCTTAGCCTACCCCTTATGCACTCACTTTTAGTGCAAATTTTTGTTATCACCTAAACCCTTAGTTCAATTATCTGGTTGCTTGCATAAGTTGCTAAGTCGAGTCATATCCTTTGTATACAGTTTTGGGACGATTGGGATTCATGGGAAAAGTTAAAGTTTATGAAATGACGGGAAGGGAACGTAAAAAATTCAAATTCCCTTTGTTTGCGTAATAATGTACCCCAAGTGTTTTGATCTTTTCAATTCGGGTCAAATTAGTGTTAGAGTAATAAAAACTCAAGTGTAGGGGTGTGCCTATTAAATCCCTATCATTTTGATGTTACCATAGAGGATGATAGAGTAAAAGTGTATGAAAAAAAAAAAAAAAAAAAAAAAAAAAAAAAAAAAAAAAACAAAAAAAAAAAACATACGGGCTACCATCCTACATCTATCTTTGAATTTATGTTTGTTTATTTCAGTTATGTAGAGTTTAGAGTGTCGAGTCTTGGCTTAGCAACGCCATTCTTCATATGCAGTTAACATAAAGATTTTTGACTTACCACCACTAAATAGCCTATCCCACCAAACCCTTGTTTCCCTACCGTAAGCCTAACGTTACAACCCTTTAAAAGTCCTCTTTGATGGTCTTTCCTAGGTGCTTACGCCAAAGCGATGGAGGTTTGATCTATTCTCAAGCCTATGGTAATCTATGTACTAGGACCGGTTAATGAGTGTTTATCTTCCATTTCCTATTTGTTATATTTCATATATACACCCGAGAGAGATGTGAGTATCCAAACACCCCATGTGAGGTGCTAGTATGTAATTTCCGTGCTTGTTATGACTTTTGCGGGGCTTATATGTGTTGTGGACCGTTTTGAATTAATGCTTCATGACCCCTAACTTATAAATTAATTGGCTAAAAGCACATTTGCTTGAGGACAAGCAAATAACAAGTGTAGGGATATTTGATAAGGTTTTAAAATGTACCATTTTGAGGGGTCGTTTTAGTCCTTATTTGATCACTTTTGTATCCGTTATTGCTTAATATCGTTCCTTTTCACTTTTTAGGTCTCTTGAAGGCAAAATGCTGGAATGACACTTATTTGGACGAAAAGGCGCGAATATATGAAGAAAATGGCCAAAGTCAGAATCGAGACACTCACAGTTGCTGAAAACGACGGCGTCAAAAGGTGCTAATGGTGACGCCGTCCCAAAATGTTGTGACGGGCCGAACCCAAAACTCGTATTTTCGCGGACGACGTCTAGTTGTGGAAGAGTAGGCCGTCGCTACTCGACGGCCTAGATGCAATCCGACGACGCGTCGAAGCTGAAGAGGACGGCGTCACGGACATAAGGTGACGCCGTCGCAATGTTAACGTGGCCAAGACGAAACCCTAATGAAGGCGACACGACGGCGTCACTAAACATAAGGTGACGCCGTCGCAATTGTAATCTTATATATAGAATCCGAATTTTTCAGTCTTGTGTAGAGAGTCTTTTGGAGTGAAAACCTAAAACCGAACCTAAGGTGTCTTGTACAATATTTTAGGGTTTTAAACCCTATCTTACATCAAGATAAGTCTTTACTTCATTAATTCAATTATGTCTTTGATTATTTGTGTGTATGCTTGCATGTTTACCATGTCCGGCTAAATTACTTGTGTGTTTGCTTAGATATATGAAACCTAGTTGTTAATTATTGTTAGGTTGTCTCTTATCTTAATTGTAATTGGCTTAGGAGTGCGACTAGGCTATCGTTGTGTCTAATACTTGATAAATCTTTGATTGTTTATGAATGACTTAGTGGATTTCGTTTACTAAACCCAAAGATAACCTCAAAGTTAGTTTATGAATGACTTAGTGGATTTCGTTTACTACACTTAAAGGTGACTTCAAAGAGTTAGGGAATGCACACCTTACAACCTTATAAAACACAACGCATTAAGAATAAGGACGTGACAATTCAACCTTTAATAGGAGATAACTAGGGAGTAGTAGAATCTAGGTAAACACATCTTTAACTATCATACGAGCACACAACAATAGATATAGACTATCCTCACCTTAGTTAATTAGATAATTAGATAGTAGAGTAATCGGTAGAAATACCAACCCCCAAATCCAAACCCCGAGATTCGTACCTTTCCATTTCCTAAAAAAAAACATAAAAAGATAAAAAAAATAATCTTCCTCAACCCCAACCTCAGCGTAGTAACTTCTCACTAGCATTCCTATTCCCCTAGAGAACGATATCAATACCCGTGGCTTACCCTAATTACTACACTACAACGATTAGGTTCACTGCCTAGGGTGTTATAAAACTTGCTCGAAGAAAAGGAAGTTTCCTTGACCCCGAACGACGCGTGTAGCGTTATCAGGTTTTCACCCATATTTCTGACTTCTTTCTACTTTCTACCACCCTAGTGTGGGGGAGTTGCCCCCCGCTGTTGTGTCAAATATCAGCTCTTATAAGCCATTTCACAGCTTTTTGCAGAAGGTCTAAAGAGCTTATTATAGCTTCTCTAGAGCTCGAACTTGGTTTACAAAGTCTTTGGTTGGTTGTTAAGAGTCCCTCATTTCCAGTTTCCCCATAAGCTCTCTTGATAAGCCAGTGGTTAAGCTCAAAGTAAGCCAGTTAGGGCTGTTTGGCACTAGTGCTTAAATAGAATCATATCATTGTAGATTGCTTTTCAGAGGTTTAGGATAGTTGGAATAGGTTGGTTTTAAGTAATTTTAGCATACTCTAGCTTCTGTGATAAGTTGGAACACTTAGGTAGCTTATAGCTTATTTTTAAGTGCTTATTTTTAAGCACTTTTCACATCAGCTTCATTTTCTTGCACACCTGCATCACTTCTATTATTTTTCGTAGATTTATAATAAAATTTTAGACTTTTCCTGAAATTTTCAGATTTTTCCATTACTGTTTGCTATTTTTCCTATTTTAAAACAGTTTTTAGGACTTTTTAAATAGCTTTTAATACAAATAAATCAGAAAATCTTCAAAAAAATAATTTTTCAATTTTCATTGATTAAGATAAATATAAAAAGCAAAAAAATAATTTTTCCAAATTTTTCCTAGTTTAATTTGTAATTTTAGCCATTTAATTAGTTTTAAATAATTTTTAATTCATAGAAAATATAAAAATAATCATAAAAATACAAAATTAGTTTTTAAAATTCTATTTAGTCATTTTAGATTTTTGAAAAATAGTTTCACAATTTTCCTCTTTAATTTCATAATTTCTAGTAATTTAGATTAGTTTTAAAAGTTTAAAATTAGTTTTTAATCAAATAAATAAAAGAAAAATCATAAAAATTAGTTTTAAATCATAATTAAGTTTTAAATTACACTTTTAGAGTAAAAGTGATTTTAGATCATTTTTAGGTTTTAATCGTTAAACGATTTTAAATATAGAATTAAAATGACTTCAAAGTCTTTATTAGACTTAATTTCCTTAGTGTAATCAATCATAACCCCTTTCCTGTTCAATATCACTCGATCACTACGCGTTAGCTTCACTCGCACAGCTCGTTGGGACTTAACGACCCGGGGAAACACTATACTCCTCTGGACTTAATTGCATTTTGTTCTGAGCTGTTTGACTTTTATGGTTGACCATTCACAAGTGGTTGACTAATAAAAGATAGACCGTTCGGAGCGAATCAGTAATCCCATCACTTTTCATCATGGAAGGTGATAACCACCCACCATTCATCAACCTACCACCAAATGACCCGCCAAGAGCCCGTACTCTTGGTGAATACTCGAGACCAAGCCACTTAGGCTATAGGAACACCATTGAGGTTCCCGACCAAGCCCAAACTACGGCCCTGCGATCCGACACCATCCGGTTGGTGCAAAACGGATGTGCATTCCATGGACTTCGTTCCGAAGATCCAAATCAGCATCTTAGGGATTTCCTTAAAATTGTCGATTCCATCGACCTTGATGCTGCTACTCGGGAGACCACGCGCCTGCGTCTCTTCCAATTCTCTCTACGGGACCAAGCTAGTAATTGGCTTGAGCGACTTCCCGCCAGATCCATCTCAAGTTGGGATGATCTCACCTCTCGTTTCCTTGCTCAATTTTTCCCACTGGGGAGAACCACTAAACTTATGAATGACATCTTGATGTTTCAACAACGTCAGGGTGAATCTCTCTACGAAGCATGGACTCGATTCAAGGACTTACTTCATAAAGTCCCTCATCACGGCATTGATCTTTGGCTCCAAGTCCAACTTTTCTATGATCATGTCAACTTCCCCACCAAGCGATCCATTGACCAAGCGGCCGGTGGAAAACTTAGTGATCTCACCGCGGAAGAATCATGGGGTATAATAGAGGACCTTGCCCTCTATGACAACGAAAGTTGGGATGACCCCCGTGAGCTACCCAAAACCGTTAAGGCAATCTCCTTGCCTCCCATTACCTCACAATCTTCCGACTGTAGGATGATCGAACTTGAAGATCAAGTTAAATTCCTAATGAGTTCCTACGAAAATCCTAAGTCATCACGTCAAGTGAATAAAATCACTCTACCTTGTGAGCTATGTAGTGGTCCCCATGACACTCGTGATTGCACAAGACTCCCAGAACAAGCTTTTGCGGACTACGCCTCCATGCGTACCGATGGAGCGGGAGAGAAGTGGTACACTTTCAAGCCCGAACAGAACAACTTAGGAAACTCTTACAACCCCTCATGGAGAAATCACCCTAACCTTAAGTGGAACTAAAACTCAAGCACACCCCAAAGCTCATCTAGTCCACCTAATAGGTTCAACTCTCTAAACACCGGGAACCCCACTAATCTTGATGCAATTGCATCTAGATTCCGGTCATCTCAAGAGACTCGATTGACTAAGCTTGAAGCCGATTTTAAGCAAAGACAAAGCGAGATGACAAACAAGCTTGATGCCCTCTTAAAAGCCTTCAATGAACGGGAAGTTGGAGCACTCCCAAGTGATACTATAAAGAACCCAAAAGTGAATTCGATTTCGTCGACTTCATGTTCTTGTTCACCATGGGAGAATGCACATCCATGCCCCTCACACCCAACGGTTCACTCGGTAAATGCTATCAAAAAGGGTTCCAAGCCATCCAAAATGAGGTACCAAGGCCCTGCACCATTGGTAGAACCTACTTTTGAGAAACCCGTCAACCAAGAATCCAAACCTAGTTTAGAGGAGGAGTACAAGGAACTCCATCAAGAAAAACCGATTCTTGAGGTCTTAGCTCATGCACCTTATTATAATGCTTTAAAAGAAAAATATGAGTTAGAACTTAAGCTTGGAAAACATGGGTCCGCTTTTGTGCGAAATAATTTACCTAAGAAGTTAGACGATCCCGGGCTATTTACTCTTCCGTGTAGGCTTGGAACTTCCAAACCTCTCGACGCTCTAGCCGACTTAGGGTCATGCATCAATCTTGTTTCATTGTCCCTCCATAGAAGCCTTAACTTAGGTAAAATAGAACCAACGGAAACCATCTTAGGTCTAGCGGACGGTAGTGTTGCACGTCCGGTAGGAATAATAAAAGACATGGTAGTACACGTAGGAGAGTTGACTCTTTTGGCCGACTTTCATGTGCTAGACATGAATAAGGACCCGACATGCCCATTACTAGTAGGAAGAGGATTCTTAGCTACCGCTAGTGCCATCATCGATTGTAAGATGTCCAAGATAGTGGTAGGAGAGGGGAGTGCTAGGTCAATTTACGATGTCAAAAAGCATACGTACTACAAAGAAGAGGAAATCCCACATGAGATTAGGTTGGATAGAGAGCCTTCTAGATATGGACCTTGGATAGATAAGAACCTCATAGGCCCCCAAAGACCTTTTTACCTAGATGAAGCCTTCACTAGTAAAGCAACTTTCCAAGAAAAAGAAATGGCTAGGGACATGGAAGTGAACCCGTTCGAGGACGCCTTAGTATTTAGGAAGATGACCGAGTTCCTAGGAAGCTTGCCCGTCAACCTTGTCATGAATAAGTGGAAAGTTGAGAAATCTAAACATAAATGGGATTGGGATAGACCGCCTAGTGACGGTGATGAAGAGTGGCACATTATGATAACAATCTATGATCCCGATGGAGAGAAGTTTGAAAAGGCATATCTAACCGAACGTACTACTAGGAACTTGAATGATAAGTTTGATTCTTATGACATTGTTGAGGATAGGCTTACTTATATCGGTACGTAGGAGCACGACTACGAGTCTAGCTACAAGACTCTTAAATAAAGAAAAGCGCTTCGCGGGAGGCAACCCATGCTTAATTGTTTGCTTGTTAGTGTCATATGTCTTTTATTGATTGTTTATTCTCATGTTTAAATTTGTAAAAACGCTTTATTTTGTTTTTAACCTCGTCTTAATTGCATATAAAGGTATTTTACATAAGGGATAAGTGTAGGGAGGATTACACACGTTTTCAAAAGAAACGTAAACATGAGAATAACAATTAACTAAAAGATATATATGTGTGTTTGTTCGAGTCAAATGCTTGTATCGAGTCATAATGGATGTTTTGCAGAAATTTTTCCAGATTCTAAAGATATAAATTTTCCAGAATTTTTATTCAGAAAATCGCAGACCGTTTTGTCGGGATAACTGACGTCAGATCGCAACTGACGGCGTCGGGAAGGAGTAAAACAACAGATTACTTTTTCTCGTTTTCTGAGCTACTTAAAAATTTTTGGAATTTTCCAGGTCTTAATTTTCCAGAAATTCTGTAAACATCCATTCCACAAGCATTATATCCTAGTTTAAATCGAGTCTTATATATATTATTACCGCCGATTTTACGCGAAGGTTTCGTTTGTTTTCTTCAAGTGTGCAGGTTTAATTTATCAAGAAGAAGAAACATAAGATTGGAAGGAGCTTTTCACGCATAAATTCTTCTTGGAAAGGATTTAACCACTACTTCGCACACGGATCCTACCGAGCTAATCAGGGGAGTACTAGTTTCTTTCGTTTTTAATTACCTTCCATTATCATAACTTTGATACTTTCGGGGAACATTGGGGACAATGTTCAGTTTAAGTGTAGGGAGGGAAAACAAAACGGGAACTTTGAAACTATGCTTATCCTTGAATATTTGCTTTGTCCAATTGTATTTGTGTAATAAACCATGAGAATATGTTGGTTAGGGTAATTTTGGCACCAAATTTAAAATTTTTCATGACATATAGGAGTGGGCCATTAGTCTTAACAAAAGCGTCTCACGGATAGGAAGTTGCATGACTAGCACAAAAACCCTTTACCACCTAAATTCCACCAAAAAATGTGAGGATCGCCCTTAGATTAGTAGAAATTGAAGCATTCATCTTTAATGCTTAGAGTGTGAACCAGTAGTATATTAGATTCTAGAACTTGTTTTGTGATGTTTCGGTTTTTCCGGAATATCAATGAAGAGCATTGTTTACACCCCACCCCCAAATATACACCCAAATCGCCTTAGCCTACCCTGTATGCACTCACTTTTAGTGCATTATTGTTATCACCCTAAACCCTTAGTTCAATTATCTGGTTGCTTGCATGAGTTGCTAAGTCGAGTCATATCCTTTGTATACAGTTTTGGGACGATTGGGATTCATGGGAAAAGTTAAAGTTTATGAAATGACGGGAATGGAACGTTAAATTCAAATTCCCTTTGTTTGCGTAATAATGTACCCCAAGTATTTTGATCTTTTCAATTCGGGTCAAATTAGTGTTAGAGTAATAAAAACTCAAGTGTAGGGATGTGCCTATAAATCCCTATCATTTTGATATTACCGTAGAGGATGGTAGAGTAAAAGTGTATGGAAAAAAAAACATATGGGCTACCATCCTACATCTATCATTTAAATTTATGTTTGTTTATTTCAGTTAGCTAGAGTCTAGAGTGTCGAGTCTTGGCTTAGCAACGCCATTCTTCGTATGCTTGTAACATAGATATTTTTGACTTGCCACCACTAAATAGCCTATCCCACCAAACCCTTTGTTTCCCTACCGTAAGCCTAACGTTACAACCCTTTAAAGACCTCTTTGATAGTCTTTCCTAGGTGCTTACGCCAAAGCGATGGAGGTTTGATCTATTCTCAAGCCTATGGTAATCTATGTACTAGGACCGGTTAATGAGTGTTTATCTTCCATTTCCAATTTGTTATATTTCATATACACCCGAGAGAGATGTGAGTATCCAAACACCCCATGTGAGGTGCTAGTATGTGATTTCTGTGCTTGTTATGACTTTTGCGGGGCTTATATGTGTTGTGGACTGTTTTAAACCAATGCTTCATGACCCCTAACTTATAAATTAATTGGCTAAAAGCACATTTTCTTGAGGACAAGCAAATACCAAGTGTAGGGATATTTGATAAGGTTTTAAAAGGTACCTTTTTGAGGGGTCGTTTAAGCCCTTATTTGATCACTTTTGTATCCGTTATTGCTTAATATCGTTCCTGTTCACTTTTTAGGTCTCTTGAAGGCAAAATGCTGGAATGACACTTATTTGGACGAAAAGGCGCGAATATACGAAGAAAATGGCCAAAGTCAGAATCGAGACACTCAAAGCTGCTGAAAACATAAGGTGACGGCGTCACAGCTTATACGCGACGTCGTCAGAGGATTTTGTGACGGGACAAAAGCCAAAACTCCTATTTTCAAGTGACGACGTCAAGTTATAAAAGAGTAGGCCGTCGCAACTCAGACGGCCTAGATGCAATCCAGACGGCGTCAGAAGCTGAAGAGGACGGCGTCACAAGCATAAGGTGACGCCGTCGCAAGTCTAACGTGGCCAAGACGAAACCTTAATGACGGCGACATGACGGCGTCACAAAACAAAAGTTGACACCGTCGCATGTGTAATCTTATATGTAGAATCCGAATTTTTCAGTATTTGTGTGTAGTCTTTTGGAGTAAAAACCTAAACCGAACCAAGGCTGTCTTGTACAGTATTTTAGGGTTCCAAACCCTATCTTACACCAAGATAAGTGTTTTACTTCATTAATACAATTATGTCTTTGATTATTTGTGTGTATGCTTGCATGTTCTCCATGTCCGGCTAATTTACTTGTGTGTTTGCTTAGGGAATATGAAACTTAATTATTAAATATTGATTGGTTGTCTCTTATCTTAGTTGATTAATGATCTAGTAATGCGATAGGTCATTCATTGTGTACTTAATGCTTGATTAAATCTTTGTGAACCTTAGAATATAACTCCTTGAGTAGTTGTAAGCTAAACCATCCAAAGAGTGCCTTAGAGTAAGAGTTTATTATCTCTAGTGGGTTTTGTAGACGAGACCCTTTGGTAAGTTCAAAGAGTTAGGGAGAAACGCATACCCTACAACCTTAGACACACAACGCAACTAAGAATAAGGACGTGACAATTCAACCACCAATAGGAGATAATTAAGGAGTAGTAAAACCTAAGTAAACACATCTTTAAACTATCATACGAGCACACAATAATTAGACATAGACTACATACACCTTAGATTAGATAATTAGATAAGTAGAGTAATCGGTAGAAATACCAAACCCCCAAATCCAAACCCCGAAATTCGTACCTTTCATTTCCTTAAAAATATAAAAAGATAAAAAATAATCTTCCTCAACCCCAACCTTAGCGTAGTAAATTCTCACTAGCATTCCTATTCCCCTAGAGAACGATATCAATACCCGTGGCTTACCCTAATACTACACTACAACGATTAGGTTCACTGCCTAGGGTGTTGAAAAACTTGCTCGACGAAAAGGAAGTTCCTTTGACCCCGAACGACGCGTGTAGCGTTATCAGCATTACATAACGAGCTTCATTAACAAACAAAATATTATCTTACATATTTTGGACAACCCTTGAATCTTCTACCGGGGTTGTAAATGGTCCATGAGACTTGCTCTTCCATAGGCAAATGACAATCGCATTCTTTACGAGCAATAACTTCTTCCTTGGTATACCGTTTGAATGTGGTCCCTCTAGATCGAGAGGTTGAAGAAGAAGAAGAAGATCTCATTGGTTTGTGTGGTAGGGATAAAAGGTTAGTTTGGTGAAAATAAAATGATTGGGTGGTGGGGAGGTGAGAATAAATATGTGGATACAAAAAATTGTTTAAAAAGAAAGAAAAAAAATCGAATATATTGCTTAGTCAGCATAAAATCGGCGCCACGTAGGACCAAAAAACACAACCGGTAAAACAGTACATACAATAGCAAGCTCCCAAAAAGTTTGTGTCACAATGATAAAAAAAAAATAGGTCGCTACACACAATGACAATAAATGTCAAGTATGATGACTTTTCATGCAATTATCCCAAAACTAAACAAACAAACAAGCCCTATTGACATATAAATTTGTATGTATGCGAAAGAAAGAAAAGTGTGAGGGAGGGTTTTGTATACATGGATGAATAAAATTAAGGGTCGGTGTTTCTTATCTACAATTATCTATAATGCATTTGGGAATTTTATAAATAGAATGCTTAATTTTTTAAGCTTATACATGTTACTATATTTAGTAATTTATACAATTAAATACTACATTACACTAATTGCATTATAATGCACACTAATGAAACATTAAATTTTAACGTTAAAATGAATATTACAAACCTACAATAATATTACAAATTTAAAGTCCTAAATTTTATCATATACATTCAAGTTTTACCAAGTTAAAATGAGTATAATTATGAAAATCTATATTTATACTAAAACATTTTACGAAAATTTAAACGCGCCTTTATTTATTTAAAACTATCAAACCGGTAAACTGTTATATACCCCGCTATCATTGTATACCATTAAAAAATAAATATATGACAAAAACTGTATATTTGATATTTCGCTGCTTTGCGCGATTACGATACTAGTTTAATATTGTATATGATAGGAGAAGAGAGCCCCAAGAATCCGGATATGATTTGTTCGTCTTCCTGCCTTGTACAAACTTCCGCCGACTTTCTCCTCTCCTACAAAATTCTACCGCCTTGTTTCCTTATAAAATGCCCTGGCTATTATTCTAATCATAAACAATTCCAAAGCAGAGATCCATTCGATTTCAAGGTAACAGAGATATTATTTATTTATTATTATTAATTAGATAGATAGATTACAACAAGGTCGATCTATTTGGGGGAAACATATATATTTATTGAGTAATAATTTAAGGTTTGATTTGGGAGAAACATATACAATGTCGAAAAGAAGTAGAATTAGCAGCCAAGATGATTTAAGGATTATGTCGAAAAGAATTAGCAACCAAGATGATTTAAGGATTATGTCGAAAAGAATTAGCAACCAAGATGATGATGGTGTGCTTCCTGTTGAGTTGATTCATCTTATTCAATCGTTGTTGCCTTTAAAAGAAGGCGGGCGAACTTGCATTCTGTCGAAATCATGGCTACGCGCTTGGTATACCCTCCCCACCCTTAAATTAATCCCTCCTGAACATAGTATAATGTCGTTGCCAACTCACGAAAACGAAGCAAACTACAACAAGCTCATTCATACCACTTTGCAAAGATACCACATAGAAAATACACCCATTCAATCTTTTCGTCTTGTGTTAACCATCGTTTCTAAAAAAACCCTGGAGGACGTCGAAAGTTGGATACGTTTTGTAGTTTCCAAAAGTTGTCTCAAAGAGCTCTCGCTTAATATCGCTGTTTACCCTGATGATCAATCTCTCACTTTGCCAAATGAGTTGTTCTCTAGCCAAGGCCTACGTACAATTCATGTCAAATCAGAGGATATCACTAACCTTCGCCTTCGAATTTGTTCCACCAATGTCATCAACTGTGTTTCTTTGCGTGTACTGGACTTGGAATGCGTCTTTATAAATCAAGACGTGTGTAACAACTTGTTGTCCACTTGTAGCTTGCTTGAAAAGATTAAATTTACGTGGTGCGGGGGCTTGAACAATGTCAAGGTTAAAAACCTTCTTCGTCTTACCGAATTGGACATTTACTCAATAGAACACGACGATCTTTGGGAGATCAACAATGTACCAAGTCTTTGTTCCTTTAGTTACCGGCATCTATTTGCTCACTTGAAGCCTATACCGTTTCAACTGGATTCATTATCAAGTGTGACACAATTATGTATCGAGGGCGATCTGATTTTTGAGAATTCGTTTTTCGACACACTCGAATCCAAGTTTCCTGTGCTCGAGAGTTTGACCCTCTTAATTGATCATTGGGAGTTCAAAAACATGGTTTTCACTAGTGCTTCGCTTAAGTGGTTGACCCTAAACCTTAATACACTTCCAACCAGCCTGGCGGTCAACGTTCAAGTTTATGCTCCAAAATTAGTTTCTTTCATCTATACTGGTAAAATACCCGGTCTCCTTTTCCGAACCACTGCTCCCAAACAAGTTAAGCTTACTTTCAATTCATGGGGGGAACCTTTGGGTCATTCGTACTTTCTCAAGATTAGGGAAGCACTCAATTTATCAAGCAAGTTTGACATCAACATAACTAGTGCTAACCTTGATTCAGTAGTGCGGGATTCAGACATTGATGTTGATGATCTCAGAAGAAGGGTACTCTTGTCTCCGGTTACGAACGTTCAACTTGAACTTGAAACACGTTTAGATGAAGACGCGTGGGAGCAATCGCGATTCTTTGATGCATTTTTCTTGATTTGCCATCCGAGTTACGTAAGGTCTTGTTACCAGGTGATTAGGAAGATGATGGAAACAGGGAATACGACTGATCAGCTAAAAGAAGTTTTATTGAAAAATCCTCATAATGGAAATTGGGAGGCTCTAACAACTTCTTGGAAAAGCGTTCTTCACACACACACTGGTCACCTTGAGTGCAAACTAATTTGGTTTGCTCAATAGAACATGTGTCTCGATCAGATGTTAATGTGAAGGCGAAGATCCAAGATAAGGAAAGGCATCCCTTCGGGACTGGCTGAGGCTGATGGACGTACCCTTGCAGAAGGAGTCCACTCTCCACCTTGTCCTACGTCTTTGTGGTGGTAATTGAATTGAAGATCTTGTCTTATTTGTGAATGTTTTTCTTTGTGAATGTTGTGCGTTACTCTTTACAAGTGTTGATGAACTATGTTGTATCTGTATGATTTGAAGTAATATTAATTCTGTTTGGTGACTTGTAATGTTTTTGTGAATGTTCATATGGCTTTGATTTTGTTGTGTGTCAGCATATGGTTTGTCTAGCATCAAGACTTCAAGTGTGCTAAGTGTGGCTTTGACTTGGTTTGTGTGTGAGGGTATGATTTGTCTCAAGTGTGCTCAGTGTGCCCTGAACATGATGATGTTAGTTGGAAGCATAAACCAGGCTGGGTGTTTTAGGTGGGCGATCTTTTGAGTATAGAGTAACAAAATATTTTGGTGGAAAGCATAATCTTTTCTGTTTACCATTTGTCTTCCAGAAAAAGCCAAACACAAACACATCCTTAGAGTAAAAAGTATAGGAAGGATTCTTGACCATTAGATGTGTAATTAATGTTATGATTTGTGGTTAAGATGAATAAGGGTAGTTACTGCATATTTTGAATGGACAAAAATCCTGGATGTTCGAAGTATGTTATACAAAATATTGGTTCGAAGTATGTTCGAACTTCGAAGTATGTTATACAGATTGCGATTCATGTTTTTTATGTGTCAAATGAAGTTTAGTGTTAATTTTCCTTGTGTGTCAGTTTAAATGTAGGTAGTTGGTATCTGAAGTGTCAAAATACACAGATTTTCACTGAGTGTGTGTCTTTCGGATGTGCTTGTTTGGCGTTGTTGTAAGGTATGTTGTGTGTGTCTCATGCATGTGTAATCCTGTATGAGAATTGTAGTATGCTGATGTGTTTGAATCTGATGTGGCAGTCCCATGTTTGGGTGTCAGTTTCAATGTAGTTAGTTTGAATTTGATGTGTCAAAATAAAGCAGGTGTGAATGTCTGGTAGATGCTTGTGTGTCAGACACAAATTAGTATGTAAGAGCTTATGTGTCAGTAAATGGTGTGTCGTGTGTAAAGTAGTATACTTGTGCTAATTAGCATATCACGTGTCAGAAAAATAAAGCGGGTGTCTATTTCTATATATTTGGACGGCGCCCGTTTGACCCGTTGCCCCGAACCCGCCCGGCCCGCCCGTTTTGCCACCTCTAAAAGAATTGTTGAAGTCCAAGAAGAGGAGATGATCTCGATATCAAAGACAAAAGTAAAGTCTTGAAACATGAGTTAAAGTTGTTCAAACTTATTTGCAGAATGCACTATTAGTGTCGCATTCAGTTAAACAATTTGTAGTTTCTATGTAATACGCCACTACAACTATTTGTTCAACATAGTAAAAGACATGCTTGATTCCTGTAAACTGTATTTATGATTCCTTCTAAATTGATGAAATTCTTTCTTGCTGAAGCTTCAGATGCATAAATCTGGCAGAATAAAAAGAGGGATCAAAAGCAAGAAAAAGGAACAAATATGAAAGTCTGGATAGCCTATTTCTTACAGCTTAAACTTGTAAATTGAGGTTTAAAAGTCTAATAACTATATATACTTAAACACCTTTTTATAAAACAAACTAGAGGAACTATTAGATTGATGCAAACAGTTGATATAATATCTACCTTCAGGGATCATTATGAGCAGTGTAAAGTACTTGCTGAGCATTTTGCAAGATACCATTGATCTTTTCCTGATTTGAAGCATCAATGAAGCGAAGTTCCTTGATTTCCTCTTGCCATTTTTCCATCTGTTCCTTATGTATTCTGTTGGCATAAAGTTTCATCATAAGTATATAACAGTTTTGAATAATTAGGGGATGTTTGTCAGCTTATTTGAAAAGCTCAAAAGACATCAAATTGAGCTTATGACCTTAGATAAGCAAGAAGCTAAACTTGATAAGCTAATAATCCAAAAAAAAAATAATAAATAAATAAATAAAATAATCAAAATTCGCATAAGCTCATAAGCCCACTTAATAAGCTAAGACAAACACCCCCTTAGATTATCTCAAAGACCATGTTTCAACTCACCCTATCACTCGCTCTTCAAATTCATTACTCAAATCCTTGAAGAATGATTTCCCTGACTCAAGAAATTCAGACACCTTCATGAGAACACAAACATAAAATAAGCTCGCTGAAGCTGGAGATCAACTCGATGCACGCATACAAAGATGGAAAATTTGCAATTTCACATGAGCACATATCCCAGATTATATTATTAAATGACATATATATCTTATGAACATGGTTACCTGCTGAGTAAAGTTGTCAATCTTTTCAAGAATTTGACTCATATCAGCCTCCATCTGCTCTGATACAGGAAGATTTGCCTCGGTTTTTTCTTCTGCAACCTCTACTAGTGCTCCATCTTCAGCTGTTAGTTCCTTTTCTTCAACCTTAATATCAATTGTGTCACAACTCTCAACCTGTGTCGTAGTCTTGCCTATCAAAGTATGCACACAATTTTGCATGCCTCCTCTCAACCTAAGCAGCAAATACAAAGTTGATTCCTTTTCGATGCTGTAGTCTGCAAGAGTTCGCCCATCCTCTAGCTGCTTGCCAGCAAAAATCAACCTCTGCTGGTCTGGCGGGATACCCTCCCTGTCTTGGATCTTGGCTTTGACATAGTCAATGGTCTGTGAGCTTTCCACTTGAAAAGAGGTCGTTTTTCCAGTCAGAGTCTTCACAAAGATCTGCATCCCACCTCTCATCCGAATCTTTAGATAGAGGGTAGACTCTTTACGGATGTTGTACTGAGCCAGAGTCCTAGAATCTTTAAGGTCTTCACGACCAAAAATCAACCTCTGCTGATCTGGTGGGATACCCTCCTTAACTAGGATCTTGGATTTGACATCGTAGATAGTGGCTGAGCTTTCAGCTTCCAAAGTGATCATTTTTCCGTAGTATGTCTTTACGAATATCCTCATCCCTCCTTTAAGCCACAACCTTAGATGGAGGGTAGACTTGTTTTCTATGTTGTATTGTTCCAAAGTACGACCTTCTTTGAGCTGGACCCCATTAAACATCAGCATTTGATTATCTGGTGACGTACCCTCCTTATCTTTGATCTTCTGTTTAACATTGTCAATGGTATCTGAGCTTTCAACTTCCAGAGTAACCGTTTTTCCACTCAGAGTGTTCACGAAAATCTGCATATTCCCTCTCAAGCACAGATTAAGACAGAGCGTAGAATCGTTACAAATGTTATACTCATCCAAAGTCGAAGCACCTTCGAGCTGTTGACCACCGAAAATCAGCCTCTGGTGATCTAGCGGGATTTTCTCCTTCGCCTGGATTCTTTCTTTGATGTTGTCAATTGCGTCTGAGCTTACAACATCCAATGAAATAGTCTTTCCTGTCTCAAACTCTATGAAGATCCGCATCCCTCCGCTTATGTCAACCTCATCAAAATTGATCTTCTTTTGAACCTTCTTATTCATTTTATCATGTTCAAATTCTCTAGAAGATGGTGGGGCTGTGTATGATCGCTTCCAAGAGCGGGGTCTGGGTGGTGAATGATGACCGGTGGTTTTAGGAGTTCTAATGGTTTTAGCAAGCGTGTGGATGGATGTGGATATTGGTGGTGTAAAGCCTAGCAGATATGAGTTGTCCGGGGAGGGGGGCGATGTGTTATAAGGCAAAACAGAGTCTTGAGCAGCGGTTAATTCTCTATCATAGTCTTGCCTCAGATGAGTATCAAGCAAAGTCCTCTTTGCAGACTTAACCAGCTCCAAAATCCGTACACCTTCAGTGAGGATTGTAGAAAGATCAGGGTGTACCAACAACGCTCTAGTTTTTTCATATGCGCGCAATACTTCTCCTCCAGATGATGTTCTGTCTAACCCTAATACTTGATAGTAATTGGGGTGTTTAAGAGATGGCAAGTCACGGAGAACTAGGATCTCAAGCATCCTGTAGAGGCAGCGAGCGCAATGAGAATTTCTTGCTTTTGATCCCCCTAGGTCTAAAATTCTTAGAGCCTCTGAGTAGTTCCTTGCAATTGCAGCATCTTTCGCTTTCTGTAATATATGATCAACTCCACCTGAAACCAATAGGAATATGGTATAAAATAAAAAAAAAATGTACATAAACATCTACCACTGTAATGGTCTGGTGCAACCGTGCAAGTGACATTAATGTATTTCTGTTATGTAAAATACATTAACTTCTTATTACAACTTTCCCTATAACTATTAGCCAGTTTTTCATACCTGTTAGTCCCGTAAGATCAACCAAAAATACACATCAAAAAGAAATATATTGAAAAAAGGTAATTTAACAAAGAAATTTTTTTGAGAGTGATTACCGCAAATTTGAAGAACAAGGTTTAGTGTGGACTCTTTTTGAATATTATAGTCAGCAAAGGTACGGCCATCCTCAAGCTGCTTTCCTGCAAAGATGAGCCTCTGCTGGTCTGGAGGGATGCCTTCCTTGTCTTGAATCTTCGCCTTCACATTATCGATTGTGTCAGAGCTCTCGACCTCCAAAGTAATGATCTTGCCAGTAAGGGTTTTCACAAAGATTTGCATGCCTCCCCTGAGCCTCAAAACAAGATGGAGAGTGGACTCCTGTTGGTTGTAATCTGCCAAAGTTTGGCCATCTTCAAGCTGCTTTCCAGCAAAGATCAATCTTTGTTGGTCTCGGGGGATCCCCTCCTTGTCTTGAATCTTTGCCTTCACGTTGTCAATTGTGTCACAGCTCTCGACCTCAAGAGTGATGGTCTTACTGGTAAGGGTCATAACGAAAATTTGCATCTACAGAAACAAAAAGCACAATAAGCCCAATTAAGGTGCAATTCTAAGATTTCTGTATTCATCTTAAGGAGGGATAACATTAAACAATACTTTACATATGCACCTAAATTTACTATTACAAATGTACCTGAATCTACTACTATCGTTAAACTAACAATATCGATTTGGAGCCCACCTACTGATATAACAAGGAACTGCAGTATGTAGTTACTATAAGATAAGTAGTCTATCAGTAGGAGGATCTGTATCTGTTTACCATAATCACCTACAACATGGATCATTTTACAAATGTTCCTGACTCGCTACAACAGTAATAAACAATCTACTAATATCTACAGCGATTGGAACAATATTTTTTACTTGTGTACCTAGATTTACTATTACAGTACTACAAATCTACCTGAATCTACTACTATAGAACAAATTCTATAAGCATCCACAACTAGCATAACTTCAAACAGTATTTGACAAACCTAAATGACACATATCCCAGATTATATTAAATGACACATATATAGAACATGGTTACCTGCTGAGTAAAGTTGTCAATCTTTTCAAGAATTTGACTCATATGAGCCTCCATCTGCTCTGATACAGGAGGATTTGCCTTGGTTTCTTCTTCTGCAACCTCTACTAGTGCTCCATCTTCAGCTGTTAGTTCCTTTTCTTCAACCTTATTATCAAATATCAGAAAATTCATACATACGAACAAATAGTCAATCGTATACTGAGAATGGTAATAGATAGGTTAAAAAAGACATACAAATTTGGTATGTTTCCTCATGGGTTCAGTATTTTCCTTTTCCATTGAAATGTTTCTGCAGCGACACATTACAGGAGATCAGAAAACATCATATCGTTAACAATGAGAAATCGCATTGAGATATACAGAAATTTAAGAGCGTACAACGTGATGCACCCTTTTTATTCCCCATTGAGATAACAGAAACAAAGGCCAACACAAGAAAATATGGCTTACTACAGCATTAAGGTATATGGGAGATGATGCATCTCTTCAACCGAACATGAAACCTTAAAATCAACTGTCCAAACAAGAAACACGACGTTCTCAACAAAATCCGGTAAACAAGACTTAAAGCAAGGTAACATCACGGCATTACACTAACAGTAGTCTGCCACTAGCTATACGGATCGGTAACTGTTACTACAATTACCTGTAACACGACACATTTTACAAACGTACCTAACTCCAATATCAAACAAGCTACTAATATCCATGATGAGCGATAAGTTTAGACCAAATTCTACTTATGCAGCTAGATTTATTATTAAAGTACTTACCTGTACATTATAGGAACGAAATTCTACTATCAAACAATCTATTAATATCATGCCCAACGAGCGATAACTTCCAACAATACTCATATTACACTAATTACTTGTAACACTATATATTTTACAAAAACACCGAAACTTTTTACTATTAAGCAAACTACTAATATCCAGAACCAGAGATGTAGTAAATTCAGGTGTATAGCTAAACATCTAATGACATTTTACTAGTACACCTGAATTTACTATTACAGCTAGCAACACTAAAAAGCATTTTACGAATGTACCTAAACCTCAAACAAGTAATACCGCAAGGAGGGATAACATTAAACAATACTTTACATATGCACCTAAATTTACTATTAAAAATGTACCTGAATCTACTACTATCGTTAAACTAATAACATCGATCCGGAGCCACCTACTGATATAACAAGGAATTAGTGCAGTATGTAGTTGATTTTTACAAATGTAGCTAACCCTACCATTAAACAATAATATAGTTACTAGCGACAACTTTTAACAATAAATGTATCTAATATCCACTACCACTTAACAGTTTATAAATATCCACAAGTAGCGATAAGTGTGAACAATAGTATACTTAGACGACCTGTAACACAATACTTGTTACAAATGTACCTAAATCAACTAGTACAAATTAAACAAACAGCGAGCGATTACTCTAGGTTTTACTTTGATCGCACCGACCTGCATATACCTGAATCTACTAGTAATATGAATCCGCATCGAGCAATTACTTTGAAGATTAATAATCAACTTATATACCTAAACTTATTACCAAAAAATCTACTAATATCCGCAACGAGCCATAACTTGAAACAATAAATTGATCAGTTAAATTTACTGATCACAAATAGATACGTGCATCGTCATGACGTCATCATAATTTGAAAAAATAGTGAAGACAGTGTAGATTATATTAAAAAGTATGAATTAACTTGTAGAGATTAATATAAAATTGAACTTACGATAACGAAATTGAAGCTTTGAAAATGGGGATTGAAGTGGAGAAAATTAGGGTTTGATTGAATGATTGTGTGAGTGAGGACTGAATTGGGGGTTTTATTATGTTCAAAAAATGAAATGAAATAAAATTGGGAGGGAATGGAGTTGGGGTAAGTTAATGTGACGGGGGTGGTGGGACACGGTCGAGTGATTTTGTGACACGTGTCTTGCCAAAGAAATTTAGAGGTAATTTAATTAACTTTTTTTAATTACTGTAAAATTTATATTATTTTACTCAAGTTTTAAAATTAAACGAGGTAGAAACCCCCGCCGCGTTGCGGCGGACTTTTTTTAAATTGTTTTTGGGACTTTGGATACGTTGCACTAAGTTCGGACATTCTCTTTATTTTTTTGGATTGTTTGAACATCTTTTGCAGTGTTAAGAAAGCAACAGATGTACTTCTTAAATAACAATACAATACTATTCTTGTTAGTAGTATACAACTCATAAGGACTTAACTTCTATTTCGTCCGTAAGTATAGTCCGTGTCTGAAACTAAGGTTACAAAGGACACATTGCACTAAGTTCGGACATTCTCTTTATTTTTTTTGGTTGTTTGAACATCTTTAGCAGTGTTAAGAAAGCAACAGATGTACTTCTTAAATAACAATACAATACTATTCTTGTTAGTAGGATACAACTCACAAGGACCTAACTTCTATTTAAGTATAGTCCGTGTCTGAAACTAAGGTTACAAAGGACACATTTCAACCCGAAAAGTGTTTAGCCGGCTACACAATATGCCATACATGCTTATCTTGCATATCGAGTCTTTTTAGCATTTGCTATCTTATTTTGACTTTGATACAAATATGGTAGAAGGGCTATGAATTTGAAAGAAAAGTAATCACAAAAGCAAAAAAATTTGTTCGCTACCCATAAAAGTAAATGATGACAAGTATGATACCTTTTAAAAAGATTTGCCATTTTTATTACAAAAATGCTAGGAATTACATCATACATAAAAAATATAAAAATAAAAAAAACCAACAAACGTTACACACCTAACATATTTGATGAACACCAAAACTATCTCAATCTTAAAAATTTAAAACTACACTAAAGGGCACATAACAATCAAAACCCAAAAACTCCAAACCAATTACTATATATATTAAAGAGCATTTAATACGACGTCGTTCAAGCGACAGTATTCATTATATGTTGGGCTGCTGTCATGGGGCTAAGACCATAGGCCCGTGTCCAGTCCAAAACATAAGATAATAATTTTGCCTCTTCTCAAATGTTCCGGTAGTCTCACACATAGACATAGGTTGAATTGGGTTTGATTTTGGGGTTGCAATTATACTCAATCAAAACACAAGAACTACGGTTTCAGGTTAGGGTCTTTTTTTTGCCATAAAGATAATTTTATCTATGATTGATTCATGTTCAATCATACAAATAAACTCGATCAAAACAGATTAACTACGGTTTCAGGTTTGGGACTGACTTTTTTTGGCCTGACGATATTTTTGTTTATGCTTGATTTATGTTCAATCCAGTTAGGGTTTCAATTTTGGGCGGAAGATTATTGTTGTTTATGGTCGATTCACAACAATGATACAAACTTTAATTTAACGAAGTTTTGCAAATCTAGGTGTGAACTTAATCATGATAAACTTCTTGATCTAATACTTTATGACTTTCCGTTGAATGTTTATGTGGTTTTTAACATTAGTCTTATATGCATTTGTTTTGCAGTTTTCAAGGGTGCCACGGGACTAGGAACGGAAAAAGGTGAAATTCTTTGACCTATGTTCTTCAATTAGTTGTCTGCTTTGATCATATAAGTCTTAAAAGTTCTTTGTAATTGTAAGTCTTAATTTCGTTCTTATAAGACTTAAAATTGTAAGCCTGAATTACTTTTTTTTTTATGTTACTCAGGTTACTCCGGGTAATCTAAATATCGGATTGGGAGTGTTTCGCGATTAAAGTTTGGCTCAACTCGACCTGCTCGGTAATTTCATCTATTGTTTCTTCTACCACCTTAGTTACTATTTCTATTTCTTTTAAGATTTACAAGTCCATTCTCTTGGAATATTTATACGTAGAAAAGCCTAATGGGTTAACTTTAAAATGGGTGCAGGAAGGTTTCTGAGATCTCGCGGTGGCTGCTACATGATAACAAGTGCACATAAAAGGTTCGCACCAGTAACTTTTATTCAGCTTCATCCATAGTCTTACCGTTGCCTTACATGTGCTTTGGTCTTATATAGTAACAAAGTTAAGAACATCTAAATTAAATTTGATAGCATCTCAGTTACGGTTTCGAAAAATTGCAAATGTTTTATTTAAGGAGATATAGATTTGGAGAAGCTATCAAGTTAAATGACATCTCAGTTTTTGTTGTAGGCCTCTCAAGAAAGTGGAAGTAATGAGGTTATAATGACTTTCCTAAACTGTCTTTACTCTTTAGTGTGTCGCTTATAACGAGTGCTTAATTTTTTGCCTCACATTTGTAGCATCAACTGTGGGACCATTGTGGAAGCAAAAATGCAGAGAATAGTGTGACTTCGAATTAAGGTGATTGCAGCCTCTGAAGCTGCAGATTATGCGTTGTACTATCAGAACTTTTTCAGTAGCGTAAGTTGTAGTCAACCTTATAATTTTCTTAAACTTTATGTGAACTTTTGACTAATAATAGAACAATTTCACGTGCTACATGTAATTTCTTATATGTTGGATATGCAGTACACACTTAAGGTTTGAAGTGTACCTGCTACGTGTTATATTAATGGCTTGATAGCGTTGCATGTTCCTCCTCCGTCTAAGGTTATTGCTAATTCGACTACTGACGTTATCCAATTGTTATATGTTATTTTTCTATATGTGTTCGGTCGTAAACCACCATTGATGTTGTTGTTTTAGGTACACATCATTCAACCCCAACCCCTGGAACAGTGCCTGATCGGTCGACAGTGACATCATCAGATGCTCAGCTAGATGAGTCTTAGACAGTTAGTTAGCCAATGTGTGTAGGGGATCAAAACTCTTTTTACTAAAGGAAAGCCACTCTTATATAGCAAATGAGCAGATTGTGCGCGAGAATACTCTCCCCATCTGAAGATGGCGATAAAGGAAAAAAAATGTTGGAGAATAGAAATGTATTAGTGTTCGCAAATGACAGTAAGTTGTTCTACTCAGGTTTGAATGTTTGATCAGTATTCGATTATAATAAAGTCTTAACACAAAATTGTTTGTTTCTTAATTTTTCTATAGCAGATACGTTAGTTGAAATTGTTGAGATTATTCAAGGTTCTTCGCATTCAACATTAGGTAATGACATTATGACATCTTTCTCAACTCAGTTTTTTAATTATAGCCTTTTATTTTTATGTATAAAGATTATTACGTTAGGTAATGATATTAGCACATCCTCACTCAACATTATATAGCTTTTATTTTTATGTGTCTGCTTACATTATTTCGATGTAGGAAAAAAAGAGGTTAATTTTGTTGAATATGTGACTTAAAATTGCCAAATTTTGAGTTTTAGGAGTCGAAGCGAAAGAAAATGCATAGTAACAAAATACTTTCAACAATAATTCTGAGTTTAGATTAAAACATTTCAGTTTAGATATCGATGCAAGGTTATGAGGTCTGGTGAATTTGGTTAGTGAATTAAATACGAATTTTAGCAGGTCTTTTGGTAGACGACAGTACAACATGGTTTAAGTTGTATGCCACACTTTATTGTAAATGTTTTTTTTAAGATTAAAGGGGCTTATTATTATGTCAATAACTATAAATTCTATACCAAAATCACCCGTTTAACCCGTTGTGTATACCGATGACTCCTCCTATGTTACCACTTCTGAAAAATATTGGATTTGGCTGCTTTAATATTGTCACCACAGCATCCCTTTTCCTACTACCAATCGAGATTAAAAACTTACCTGGCTTTTATTTTATTTTTTTTCCTTTGGTAGATACTCATGCTTTGGCTGGACCATCATCCTATTCGAGACAACCTATTTGAGCATGTGATACGATTGTCTGTGATGCTGAAATAAATATTATCGATCCAGGAACCAATGTGGTGAAACTTCATGGGACCCTTTCGGTTGATGTTTTATATAGACAAGGCCGAGGTATGCTCATAATTACAATCTGCTCTTACAGAAGCAATGAATGATAGATCCTTGAAATAGAATTTTATTGATGTATTTGCGTAAAGAATTAAACTTTGTTGCTAATTAGCATAAAATTTAATTTTTACAGTTTTTACGGCACTGGAAGAACATGTAACCATGGCATGGGGATTTAGCGAAATCATCACAAATGGGCCAAATTCAACTGAATAGTATCACTTTAATACCGTGCAATAATCAACGACATAAAACAATGCCCCGCCGCAACGCGGCGGATCGACACCCTTCTCGTTACAAATAAGTTATTAAAAGTTCAATAGTTGATGGATCAGCATCACTTGGGCCAAAACCCATGATAACTGATAATGTCTCTTCTCTTGAGCTTTAGCTAAAGTATAATATAGCACCTCTTGGATTTGGAATATGAAAGAAAACAATAAGAAAATACCACCGAGTGCACCGACCATGTGCTTACTTTTTTTTATTGCCACAGACATTGCAGATTAAGTAATATATAGAATGTATTCAGTTATCTATACTACTATATAAAGTGTTTAGCACACTCTAAATATAGAAGTCTTAAACAAAAACATTTCTAATAAAATTAACCCATTAAACTTGTAACCAAAAGTACAATTAATATAGCATTTGGTACAAAACAATAATGCATAAATCATCTAACTTTTAACATTTATGCATATTAATGTCAAAATTAATGAAATCATTAAAATACTCTCACTAAAAAGTACAATTAATATAACACTTGGTACAAATAATAATACATAAATCATCTAAGTTTTCTTTTTCATTAAAACACTCACTAATTAAATTTACAAATCATTAATAATATAATTAAAATACCCCGTTACTCAAAAGTACAATTAATATATCAAATGGTACAAAACAATAATGCATAAATCATTTTATCATTTATATCTTTCTAACACCCACTAAATAATGATATTATTAAAATACTTTTCACTCAAAAGTAATAACGCATAAATCATCTTATCTTATATTTCTTCTTTAAAACACCTACTAAATAAAATTTACAAATCATTAAGCGAATCATATAAACCAATCTTTTATGTAGTCAGAATTTCTGACACCACCTTTTTCGACCATGTAACGGATCACCATTTATCATCACAACTTAGCGATATAAACACCACTATATGGTGCTAAAACTGCTATTTGAAAACACCTTGTATATTTAAACGATATATAATATTACACGTCCTAAACGAATATCTATATCGTTGACCATCGTTTCCGTATCGCATCGTGATGCAAGTCTGCCATTTTTTAAAGCAACATTGTGTTGTAAAGTTGTTCCATAAGTTATCGTCATGTGTTAAGTTAACATCATGAAAAACATATAATCGCGTAGGCACCCTGCTATAAAAGCTTTTTATTATGTTACTAAATGCGTAAGTAAGAAAACAAACTAATTTTCAATTAATAACCTCTGTTGAACATTTTTTTTCCTTCTTTAAAAGTAATGCATCGGAAAAACCTTGTTATCGCCAAAAAGTATAATCACACAGGTACCCGCCGCCGCAACGCGCGGGTACCCGGCTAGTTGTATTTTAAATATGTATAAATGAGGAATTTTTAAATGGTTACTCTTTTGTAGTGTTTACTAAGAGATAAATTTTCATCATTCATATAGTTTGATTTAATGATGAAGATTAACCTAAGATTTAAAAATAAACCTAAGTCCATGTTTGGATTATGTTGCTACTTGGAACTCCTCTATGCTTTTATCAGATGATTTAAAAGAGATAATCTCAGCACATAAACAAAGGAGGAAACCATCATTTTCCAAGCTATTAGTGTTGTGTGTCAAACATTGTGGCTAAAGTTAAAGAGACTCTGAATGATGATACTACTTGAATAAAAGTTATACTGTTGAAAGTTGTACATGTGTTATTTTGTTGTAATGGATCTCAAATGGGGGCCTTCACCTTCGTATACCAGTTGATCTGTTGATGTGTTTTTTAAGAGAAGCTAATTTCTAGTATGTATAGCAATTTTTTTTATCGAGCTACTCATCCAAACAATGAAGGTGAGAAAAGAAGTCGAAAATAATGGTTTCTGTAACAATTTGTAGCAAACCTGTAAAGAAAGCAGAAAACAGATGCTTGGATTGCCAAAGTTTGATTTTTTCATGAAACAGAAGTTAGTACCTCGAATGAGGCAGGTAATTTACATTAGAAACATGGTCGCTACTTTTATTTTATTTTTTGGAAAGGCAGCGTATTACCTTTTCATTTTATAAAATTCACATTTTCGTCTAAACGGGACGCAACCCACATTTTAGCTATAGAGCATCTCTCACATTACCATATGGTACAAGCCGTCTACAACTGTTCTATAACCATAATAATTTGAGTACATTACATAAATTGTCCTTACGGTTAGGCCAAAATTGCATGTTTGGTCCTAAAACACAATTAATTACACCAATGGTCCATGTGGTTGTCCAATTTGGGTTGATCGTTCTTTTGACCGATTTTCAATTCAATTGGACGTTAAGTCCATTTGCAGACATCAAGTGGCAACGTTAGTCTATTTAGCCAACGATCGTTTGCAACGTTAGTCTTTTATTCTTACGGCCATTTAGCCAACGATTCTTAAGGGCCTTTTGTGGACATTATGAGTGTGTGGTTCCAAGCTTATGTAATTAACGTAATACATTATGTATATTTCAGGGCAAAGTACAAGTCATAAATGGTCTATTTAACTTGATTTGAGTATATAGATCAGGGGGTCCTATAGTAGCATTACCTAACGCACACCTATCATCAAGCGGCGGTGTCTAGCGGTGGTGGTGGTGGTGTTGGTGGTGGTTGGTGGCCATAGTAAGTGGTGTCGATGGTGAGTGTTGGTAGTGGGGGGGTGGGTGGTGGTGGTGGGTGACGGTGGTGGTTAGTCATTTACAAATGACCGTTAGTATAAAGGACTATTGTTGCAAATGATCGTTGGCTAAATGGACTAACGTTGCCATTTGATGTCCTTAGGGACTAACGGTGCAAATGGACTTAACGTCCAATTGAATTGAAAATCGGTCAAAAGAACAATCAACCCAAATTGGACAACCACATGGACCATTGGTGTAACAAATTGCGTTTTAGGACCAAACATGCAATTTTGGCCTAATCATAAAGACGATTTACGTAATTTACTCTATTTTCTGCTAAGTTATTAGGATTGTAATTATAATATATTCAAACGTTGTATTTTATACACTTAGAGCATCCACTATACTGGTTTATGAATAGGTCTAAAACCTTTTGAAGAGGTCTATAAATTTGATAACCATAGTGAGAAACTATTTCAATCCTAGGTGGAATGAAAAGGTGTAAGATTTTGAAGAGGTCTAAAGTATTTTCTAATTTATTTTTTATTTTTACTTTTGAAAATGTTGGTTGTGTTTTAATGATATGAAAAGCTTTATGAATAGGTTTATCATAATTGAAAGGGTTTTTCTAACTTGTGCCATGGTGGCACAAGCTTAAAAGTGTTTAATGAAGGTAAATGTTTCTTTAAATAACTTAATTTCTATATAAAACATGAGTAATTTTGGTAGACATCATCAATTTAGAACTTTTTTAATATCAATGAACATGAGAATATGGTAATTTGAGCTCATTTAATGCCTCTTAACCTCTACCACTATGGCACAAGTTAGAAATTCCCTAATAGAAATAGGTTTATAATATGAAAAAGTTCATAATTTAATGATGCATTAATTATATAAACCTTTTTTAGAGGTTCATCACAGTGGATGCTCTTAGAATTTGAAAATCAAATAATAATTACCTTGTTAAACATTCATTCATCAATAAATAAAGCAACATATTATATAGTTGACAACAGTATTACATAGTTTAGAGGTATAGCCGTTTGTTTGGTCATTTCTTTTTTGTTTGTCATTGGTTTAAGGTTGGGCGCAACAACTCGGTCCTTGGGTCAGTCGACCGATTTGGTCGTCGGTCGTCACTGATGCGTGCGGTCGGTCGCCGTCGGACGAGGAAGTGTATTTTTATTTTTTTTTATTTTTTTTATCGTGATCCCGATCGGTATAAACACAACACAAAACAACAAAAACTTGCCACTTACCCATAAAAATCCAACCGTTGAATTCTGATCAACATGCTTTTTTTCTTTTTCTTTTTTTGAGATTTGATTTGAAGATAATTTTTTTTTTTTTATTATTATTTATATATTTATTTATATTTTTGTTTGTTTGTTTATATAAGACAGAAGATGTCTTGGAGAACAAGAAGGAAGGAAGTGTTTTAGAAGATGCCGATTCTTTTAGTTTAAGGATGTGAAGTTTGGATCATATAGAAAGTGATTTAGGATAAAAAGGGTAGAAAGTGTAAAATATGTAAGAAAGGTATTCTTTTAACTCCTCATTTAAGCCTCTTTAACCACCCATTTAAGTTTTAATTTGCATATAACAGTAAATACAAATAAGAATAAAAATAGACAGTGCTAATTTACATGATATTTTTTGCAAATCAACTACTAGTAAAATCTAGTAGCAACTAAATCTAAAAATATATAGCAAAGTAAAGTCAAACATATTAACTTCATTCACGAATGACATCTTTTATTGTCTCGTAAATCAACAATTATGCTTTGTATCAGAAATTTATTCTTGCACTCCACCACCATAGACATGGCATAGAAACTGAATAGCACCAATAGACATGTCAAATGGATTATTACAAAATCCATGTTACTGGAAATAATAGACTGGCCACAAACATGTACTAACGCTTCAAGTGCGACAACGTCATCTGGATTGACCAATACATTTGGATCTTTACCCGCCATCTCTTTAACAAGCTCCTGAACAACAGGTATAAGAGTTGATCGACCAACAAAAACCACTTCATCTATATCTTTAACAAAGAACAACTCCAAGTTAAGATCTCGAGTCATCAACTAAACAAAAAGCTGAGTGTTTATAGTTAAAGTTCGTGGATAGCTCATCGGATTTTGCCCTGGTTAGCTTAGTAAACAATATGCTTTGGGCCATCTGATGTTGCTGTTATGAACAGTAAGCTGCAACACCACTTTCCATAATCAGCAAACATGAAAGAATAATATTATCCAAGAAACAACGATTTCTTCACAAAATGCATACCTGATATTAGTTTGGGTCAAAGTCGAAAGCTCCATTTTTGCTTTCTAAGCAGACTCTATGAGACGTTGAAGTGCTTGTTTATCTTTGAGAAGATCAAGACCATCATCCCTCTTGAAACTTTCAGCCAGCCAATCAGCAATCTTAAGTTCATATTATAAGAAAATGCTAACAAAAATGCTCTAATGTCGAATCTCCTGGATTCTTAAATCTTTAAGTATCCGTGAAAGGTCGTAACCTTTTCAAAGTCATCTCCTCCTAAATAGGTGTCTCCTGAAGCTGATAGTACCTCAAACACTCCATCTACAATCTTAAGAACTGCATACAAATCGATCTACATGTTTAACTTTCGACATAATTGTGCTTTAATATTATGATATGTGATGTGGAATAATGAGATAACCAGTTTAGAATGAGCTAGTCTACTGATGAAGATTGGTTCAAGATAAAACAAGCGACAAGCTGGATAATATAAAACTGAGAGCTAGTTTTTTGCATTTTCATCATCAGCAATTTATATGGCAATAATCGGATATCTGAATAAGATACGGTGGTGTACAAAAGCATACCTGATACATCAAATGTGCCACCACCAGGATGAAACACTTGAATAGCCCCATTGCTTTTCTTTTCAAAACCATTAGCTAATGAAGCAGATGTTGGTTCGTATGATAATACGAAGAACTTCAACACCTGCAATGCGACCAACATAATTCGTTGCAGTTCTTTGTGACTCATTGGAATGTGCATGATACGGTATTAGAAATGGTAATGTGAGAGTTATTAGAATACCGTAAGTGCGATTGGCTATCACAATCCTTGCACCCTTCGCTTTTGCTCCATAATCAAGTGCTTTTCCAGTACCGCCAGCACCAATAACCACAAATAATCTACCAGCAAAGGGTGATCCTGTCGCACCATTTTGAACGCCTGAACCTGTAAACAGTTTTACCAATATGTGTTGTAAGTAAATCTTAAACGGGTCAAATGGGTCGAACGGGTAGAAAGTAATATTCAGTCTATTTATGGACTTACACATAAGTAAACTACTTTACACACGACACCTCGTTTATTAACCACATAAGCAACAGCATAATAAACTAACACGTGACTGCCACACAAACATGTAACATACATAGAGACCCAATTCATTTATCTGACACATAACATACTAATTTACACACGAGACACAAACATGTAATAGAAATAGACACCCACTTTATTTTTCTGACACGTAACATACTAATTAGCACATTAGACAAAAGGACTGACACACGTAACACCTGATTTATTTTGACACATCAGATTCAAACTAACTACATTGAAATTGACACCCAACATGGGACTCACACACAAGGAAAATTAACACCATACCACATTTGACACACTGTTCGTTTGACACAATGTTTGTTTGACACATGACATAATATATGGGACTCACACAAGGACTATATTGCAAACCCGGACGACACATACCTACACACGCAATTTATACTATTTGAGAAGCATAATCACAGTCTTGTCTAACAGTGTGTGTATAATTGGTGTGTGGTGTGTGGTGTGACTGACACACACGATACATCGTTTATTAACCACATAAGCAACTACATACTAACTAAGATGTGACTACCACAAAAACATGTAATAGACATAGACACCCGATTTATTTTTCTGACACAAAACATACTAATTAACACACAAGACAAAAGGGACTGACACACAAGTATACTACTGTACACACGGCACACCATTTATTGGCACATAAGCACTAAACATACTGACTTGTGACTGACACACAATTACATACGGCACACCATTTTCCTACAACAAATCATACCACATGATTCAGGACTCGGGTGTTGCAACACATCATACCACATAAGCGCACTGCTGCCGGCAGCTCATGAATACGCATTTCAATAAACGACCCCAAACCCATTTCCTTAGTTAATTTTTTCTGAGAATCTGTTAGATAGTTCATTACAAAGTGTAATTAATCACCGGGCATCTATTTTATAATTCTATTCTTCTTAGGTCGTGCCAACACCAGATTATTCAAACACCTTTTCGTCTTCCATCAATTACAAGTTGTTCGAAACGTACTGAATTTATATTTTTACCTTCTTTTGTGGTTTAAACTGCGCGGTTGATGTAGATGCGCATCTTACAAAAGCATCGATTCCACCCTCCTTTTTCATGACACCTTTTCCTGAAACACATCATACCACATAATTCAGGGCTCGGGTGTTTCAAACTATCATTCATTTGACAGATACGTAATATTCAGTCTAATTATGGACATACACATAAGACTACTACTTTACACACGACACGTCGTTTATTAACCACATAAGCAACTGCGTACTAAACTAACTAGTGACGGCCACACAAACATGAAACACACATAGAGACCCGATTCATTTATCTGACACATAACATACTAGTTTACACACAAGACACAAACATGCAATAGAAATAGACACCCGCTTTATTTTTCTGACACGTAACATACTAATTAGCACACGAGACAATGGGACTGACACACAAGTATACTACTTTACACACGACACACCATTTACTGACACATAAGCACTTACATACTAATTTGTGTCTGACACACAAGCATCTACCAGACATTCACACCTTCACACCTGCTTTATTTTGACACATCAAATTCAAACTAACTACATTGAAACTGACACCCAAACATGGGACTGCCACATCAGATTCAAACACATCAGCATACTACAATTCTCATACAGGATTACACATGCATGAGACACACGCAACATAACTTACAACAACGCCAAACAAGCACATCCGAAAGACACACACTCAGTGAAAATCTGTATATTTTGACACTTCAGATACCAACTACCTACATTTAAACTGACACACAAGGAAAATTAACACTAAACTTCATTTGATACATAAAAAACATGAATCACAATCTGTATAACATACTTCGAACATCCAGGATTCTTGACCATTCAAAATATGCAGTAACTACCCTTATTCATCTTAACCACAAACCATAACATTAATTACACATCTAATGGTCAAGAATCCTTCCTATACATTTTACCCATAAACACTTTTTACATTAACCATACTCTAAGGATGTGTTTGTGTTTGGCTTTTTCTGGAAGACAAATGGTAAACAGAAAAGATTATGCTTTCCACCAAAATATTTTGTTACTCTATACTCAAAAGATCGCCCACCTAAAACACCCAGCCTAGTTTATGCTTCCAACTAACATCATCATGTTCAGGGAACACTTGAGCTAGGTTTATGCTTTAAGCAAATGAGACAAATCATACCCTCACACACAAACCAAGTCAAAGCCACACTTAGTACACTTGAAGTCTTGATGCTAGACAAACCATATGCTCACACACAACAAAATCAAAGCCATATGAACATTCACAAAAACATTACAAGTCACCAAACAGAATTAATATTACTTCAAATCAGACAGATACAACATAGTTCATCAACACTTGTAAAGAGTAACGCACATTATTCACAAAGAAAAACATTCACGAATAAGAAAAGATCTTCAATTCAATTACCACCACAAAGACGTAGGACAAGGTGGAGAGTGTGACTCCTTCTGCAAGGGTACGTCCATCAGCCTCAGCTGGTCCTGAAGGGATGCCTTCTTTATCCTGGATCTTCGCCTTCACATTATCATCTGATCGAGACACATGTGCTATTGAGCAAACCAAATTAGTTTGCACTCAAGGTGACCAGTGAGTGTGTGAAGAACGCTTTTCCAAGAAGTTGTTAGAGCCTCCCAATTTCCATTATGAGGATTTTTCAATAAAACTTCTTTTAGCTGATCAGTCGTATTCCCTGCTTCCATCATCTTCCTAATCACATGGTAACGGGACCTTACGTAACTCGGATGGCAAATCAAGAAAAATGCATCAAAGAATCGCGATTGCTCCCACGCATCTTCATCTAAACGTGTTTCAAGTTCAAGTTGAACGTTCGTAACCGGAGACAAGAGTACCCTTCTTCTGAGATCATCAACATCAATGTCTAAATGCCGCACTACTGAATCAAGGTTAGCACTAGTTATGTTGATGTCAAACTTGCTTGATAAATTGAGTGCTTCCCTAATCTTGAGAAAGTACGAATTACCCAAAGGTTCCCCCCATGAATTGAAAGTAAGCTTAACTTGCTTGGGAGCAGTGGTTCGGAAAAGGAGACCGGGTATTTTACCAGTATAGATGAAAGAAACTAATTTTGGAGCATAAACTTGAACGTTGACCGCCAGGCTGGTTGGAAGTGTATTAAGGTTTAGGGTCAACCACTTAAGCGAAGCACTAGTGAAAACCATGTTTTTGAACTCCCAATGATTAATTAAGAGGGCCAAACTCTCGAGCACAGGAAACTTGGATTCGAGTGTGTCGAAAAACGAATTCTCAAAAATCAGATCGCCCTCGATACATAATTGTGTCACACTTGATAATGAATCCAGTTGAAACGGTATAGGCTTCAAGTGAGCAAATAGATGGCGGTAACTAAAGGAACAAAGACTTGGTACATTGTTGATCTCCCAAAGATCGTCGCGTTCTATTGAGTAAATGTCCAATTCGGTAAGACGAAGAAGGTTTTTAACCTTGACATTGTTCAAGCCCCCGCACCACGTAAATTTAATCTTTTCAAGCAAGCTACAAGTGGACAACAAGTTGTTACACACGTCTTGATTTATAAAGACGCATTCCAAGTCCAGTACACGCAAAGAAACACAGTTGATGACATTGGTGGAACAAATTCGAAGGCGAAGGTTAGTGATATCCTCTGATTTGACATGAATTGTACGTAGGCCTTGGCTAGAGAACAACTCATTTGGCAAAGTGAGAGATTGATCATCAGGGTAAACAGCGATATTAAGCGAGAGCTCTTTGAGACAACTTTTGGAAACTACAAAACGTATCCAACTTTCGACGTCCTCCAGGGTTTTTTTAGAAACGATGGTTAACAGAAGATGAAAAGACTGAATGGGTGTATCGTCTATGTGGTATCTTTGCAAAGTGGTATGAATGAGCTTGTTGTAGTTTGCTTCGTTTTCGTGAGTTGGCAACGACATTATACTATGTTCAGGAGGGATTAATTTAAGGGTAGGGAGGGTATGCCAAGCGCGTAGCCATGATTTCGACAGAATGCAAGTTCGCCCGCCTTCTTTTAAAGGCAACAACGATTGAATAAGATGAATCAACTCAACAGGAAGCACACCATCATCATCTTGGTTGCTAATTCTTTTCGACATAATCCTTAAATCATCTTGGCTGCTAATTCTACTTCTTTTCGACATTGTATATGTTTCTCCCAAATCAAACCTTAAATTATTACTCAATAATTAAATATATGTTTTCCCCGAATCGATCTATCTATCTAGCTAATCAATAAATATATATATATAAGTAAGATTGTAATAAATATATATATAAAAAATCACTCCTACCTTGAAATCTAATGGATCTCTGCTTTGGATTTGTTTATGTTTAGAATAGGCAGGGCTTTTTATAAGGAAACAAGGCGGTAGAATTCTGTAGGAGAGGAGAAAGTCGGCGGAAGTTTGTGCAAGGCAGGAACAACAAATCATATCCGGATTCTTGGGCTAAAAATAACATCTAGATTTATTTATTTATTACGGAGTATTACTAGCAGGGTACCCGCGTTATGCGGCGGCGGGTACCTTGTAATAAAATTTGCGGCGATGAATATATTTTAGTTTTATGTTTTTCGTTACAACAACTTTATAAATTGTAAGAATTTTATATTTGAGTAATTTTTACAATGCTGGTCTTTTAAGTTGCGTAGGTTGTATTTTTATGCTCGTGTTTTAAATGCTTGGGTTATTGGATTTTAATAATAGAATGTTAGTAGCTTGATTAGATTGTATCATGTGATAAAATGGTTGTGCTTTTGAATAACGGGGTGATTTAAGATGAGTATTAATTGCATATGTTTAATATAAATTGTTGCGCCTAAATTAATTGTACATAAAACATTAATATATGTATTTGCTTACAATCTATTTTTGGAAATCTTAAAAATTTAATAAGAGAGAGTGTCTAATATCTATTATAAGATATATAGATTATTATTATTATTATTATTATTATTTTAAGTGTTTCTTCGCTCGAGATGATAGAATATTCTCTTCTATTGCCATGTATATACAAGCAGGTTGGCGCCTGCCGCGTTGGGGCATGGAATTATTTTCATACGTGTTTTAAATTGTAACTTGTTTGTTTGAGATGTGTCTCTGAGGCTGAGTGAAAAAAAAACAATATCTTTTTTCTTTAAACGTTTTTGTGTATATAAAGCTAACACAAAATGTTTTCAAAAGTTATTGTATTTAGTCCAATTCATAGGGCTCAGAAACAGAGATTGGATACAAAGTATCATACATCAAAATATAAATATATATTTCATGGCTTCTTACATCGTCGTTTTTGTAATCTAATAGTACATGCAATAATGTAGTTCAGACCTGTGAATGACGTTCTTGTATTAGAATACAAAATTCAACTTTCACGATTGAAAGTAGTGGTACAGGTAAGTGGTGAAAATTAACCATTTTCAACTTTGTGTCTTTCAAAATGATTGGAACATTACGTGTGCGTCTATGATAGCTTAAACAATCTTATATGTTCTATTTGGCCAAAAAAAACATTTTTTTATTAAATAATGACGGCAAAACATCGTCGTTTTTCACCGTCAGGTATTTTTTCTGTTAAGTACGATTGTAATACCTTGACTTACACGCAATATAATTTAGATGTACAATTAGAAATTCTAATATTACGGTTAACTACGTCGCAAAAGTTTATGCAAGTCGAGATATATTTGTTGGGTGAGGATCCTCTAAAGTTACTTGAGTCAAGTTAAAGGATCCTCAACCATTAGATTAAAATCAAACGTTAAGAATCCCCATCTTTGTAATAAATCTTGATATTTGATTTTTATCTAATGGTTGAGAATCCTCTAACTTGAGAGGATCCTTATCTATATTTGTCTACAAATGCCAACGGATACCTTTTTTTTGCCATTGGTAGGTTAAAGGTACATTTTGATTTTTTTAAAAGTATATTAAACATCAATATCTTTTATAAAATCGTACGTTTGTAAAAAGTATATTAATATCAGGATCGTTTTGTCCGTAATCATGTGGCATTTTCGTAGGTATGTTTTTTACTAAAATAATTGCTAGATATCTTACTTTTTTTCCAAAAGTAATATATGCTAAACTTTAACATTTTTTATAAAATCGCACATATGTCAAAAGTATATCAATATCTGATTCGTTTTGTTTGTAATGTGGTGGCCTTTTTAGCGGTATATTTTTTCTTAATGAAATCGCTATATATTTGTCAGATATTTGGTGAATAAATTTTGTTATATAAAAAAATAATTATGTATAAACTTTTATAGAGATGTATGGCTTTGGCCCTTGTAGTTTTAAAAAGTTTTAAGATAATTTTTAAAGTTATTTGATAGATTAAGGGTTCATTTTGAAAGTTTTCTTATTTAAAAACTATATAGATACTAAACTTAAACATTTTTTTATTAAATTATATGTATGTCAAAAGTATATCAGTACTGGATTTTTTGATTTTTTTATTCAAATGCTATAGTACAACGGAATGTTTTACTTCTCTCCGCTCAACAAAAATATTCAACGCGACAACAAATAGTTTTTTAAGTATCTTCGCTCGAGGTATAAGATTCGGACGAATATACATTCACGCTATAATATATATAGATAATACAGTATTAAATATAAAGCATCTACTCTCAATTTTATTCATCTATGTATACAAAACCTTCCCTCACACTTTTCTTTCTTTCACATACATACAAATTTATATGTCTATTGGGCTTGTTTGTTTGCTTAGTTTTTGTTAGGGATGAGCATGGGTACCGGAAAGACGGTACGGTACCGGAACTGTACTGGTACCGACTTGTACCGGTATTGGACTATCCGGTACGGTACCAATATCTTGAAATTTGTTCAAAAAAAATCCGGTACCATTAAAAATTGGTACAATACCAAAACGGGACACGATTTTAGCACCGGGGTAAAAAAAGGCTTAATTTTTTTTATAAATTCGTGATTTGAGCACTCCTGACTTAGTAGTAGCTTGTATATACTTAGTAGTAGCTTGTATATATACTAACTGATTCTTGTAATCATCTTATTTATTGTCATTAGTGTTATCACAGTGGGGTGCCGCCTACAAGATATCAAGGAAGGAAGATAAATAAATAGCATTAACTGTGTAACTGTATAAATAATTATATAACACAGCATATACTTACGCTCTTTCTAATATCATCAGTATCATTATATTGTATAACTTTACTTTCCTCATTTTAGAACCTGTAATTAAGAAGATTTTAGAACCGTAAATAAGGAATGAGTATCCAAAGAAAAGTGTCAAATTGGTACAATTTGAGATTATTTTTATTCTAAACGGTACTCAATTCGGTATAGTACCAGTTTCCCAAACCCGGTACCGATATACCTCTCGGTTCCGGGATCAGGACTATATATTTTGGCCGGGAAAAAATACGGTACCTCAAAAATGGTGTCGGTACGGTACTAAAATGGTACTATGCTCATCCCTAGTTTTTGTAGTTTAGATGAATAATGTAACCACCCGCATTTTTAGGTTACTTTTCATTTTCGAGAATTTACTATTCACATTTACTATTCACTTTCACTATTCATCCCGTAAAATTTTTAATCCACATTCTCGTAAGATAAATTATTTTAGTAATAACCTGAGAGTTCGACCATCGTTAGATCATTTTCGCAAAAGTTATTAAGTAAACATCGTTTTAAAGTTTCGTTTTAGACGGTCCACCGTTTAAACATCACACACATAACGAAAATCAACTCTGACAATTTTTCTCGCATCAGATAAATTTTTAGATCACTCATGATTAATTTGAGAATTTTTAAGATTCATTATTTTTAATATTACCAAATAAGCCCAGCGCAGAACAAAACTAAACTTACGTTTTAAACAATTCTACTTACATCTAGACTTAACGATTCATGCACGTGTTTCTAATATGTTTTTGACACTTTTTACATTTTTGGAAAAGTCAAACATATTTCCTCCTCTTTGACCATAAAGGAATTAACCTTGTACGTTCTACATTTATGCTTAAATCGCGTAACTTTTAAACTTCACGAATAACTGTAAAGTTATCCCGCGTATGACGAAAACCACATTTTAACATCTCATATCACTTTTAGACTAATTTTAGTCTACTCTAAATAAATTCACGGTCGTTTCCCTGAAATTTCGTTCTTTTCTGAAAAACTGCGTATTACGCGTTTTTTACCCGTATTTCCAGCTTTAAGCAGCGTTTTTGCACCCAATGAGACTTATCACTCATTTTATATTTTTATATGGAGTATAATGATGAGTCTCATCATTCCTACAAGTTTCGTATTTTTACGATACCCGGTTTTACGTTTTATGGCTTCGGTTGGCATTTAACGGAACCAAAACTCACTCCGTAACCAAGATAATACCAAAACTAACCACCTAAGTCATCTTATCTTCACTTGGCCGACCTAAGGGGGGGGGAGTCATCATTTTGGTGGCATCATCCTAACCATGGTTCATTTAGATCTTTACAAGTGTCCTAACTTAACCATGGTTAATATTTAACCCAATATATGGTTAACCAAACTTACCCTCCTATAAATAGGAAGTAAAATACATCCTAAACATCTTCACAAAATGTTCTTGGTCGTTCATATCATAAATCCTTCACATCTTCCATCATTTGATCTATAAACTCCAAGTTTATGCAAGGAAGTTCCAAAGATCAAGCTACTACATCAAATCTCTAGCAAGTTTAAGTGATCTTCTTGAGTTTAAATCCACTCAAGTCACTTAGTACTTCATCACCAACTCTTCAAGTTTTCAAGGGTGCCAAGGTGTGGAAAGCTAGCTCAATCCAAAGTCTTAAGTGATCAATCAAAGTCCTATCCTTACATTACTCCTTTCTTATTGAAAGCCAAAAGTTGTAAGCAACTTGTCACCACCATCATCTTATCTTTATTATTCATAATCTTAACTATTTCATGCTATATATATAGTTACTATGTTGGATCATGATGTACAAAAATCTTTAAAACAAGTTATAAGAACCTATATGTTAAACTTGGTTAGTAAGTGTATAAATGATAAACTTTTGTTCAAAGTTTCGACAAAATCGACCACATATAGATCTGATACTTTTCATATTCTTGTAGATAATATTAAAACAAATATGTAGCAATTTGAATCACCAGAAACGGACAAACGAGTCAAAAGTTATAAGCCAAAGAAGTTAGCGAAACCTAAACGCCAAAACTGCCATGTATAAGCTGTTAAGAGTTCTGCCGTTTTTAAAGTGATACTTCTGCTTCAAATCATCAAAAAGTTAAAACACGAAAGTTGTCCGGAACGACGTTTTCCTGCAATAGTTAAGAAGCTCGGACCTTGAAAACGCATAAATAGGCCATAATCTTTCAAAAACAAAAACTGTCGTAAATATAGTCTCATAACTATACTTTTGTCACAATTAAAAGCAAACCAAGAGGCCTAATGGCCATAAGCCAAGACCACGGCTACGGCTAAGGTCAAAGCTAAGTCTCAAGACCATGGTAGTCAAGACCAAAGTCACGGCAAGGCCATGGCTAAAGCCTTAAGGCTTGTTTACCCAAGACCGATAACTAAGGTGATCATATTTATGAAAACGACGAGAACTTGTAAAAACTAGATACTTATTAAAAACATGATAAACTTTATGTTATAACAATCTTCACTCAAAACATATGTTGTATCTACTAAGTGCTACAAAATTAGGGAGCTTCATGTGAGGGGTTTCATTTGAGTAAAACGTATCGACGAGTTGCTGGATTTACGATTTAAAGTGTCCTAGCTCCTCGAACGTTTACTGCATGACCTCTGAATTATGATGGCCCGAACGGTAGTACGATATCTATAAACTAAACATGTTTTCACAACTAGACCATTTCTATAAACAACATACACAAAAACCATGTACTACATCATGATCAACATAGAGACGTATATAGGATGGTCTATGTTTTCCTAGACATTATTCCAAACCTAAGTCGCAACATTCTATTTTAGGTTGCCCATAGAAGTTCTCACGACATATCCATCATTCTCATTATACATTTGATATCATTTATTAAGGTGAGTTCATAGCCCCACTTTCTATTACTAAATTGTTTTACAAACCCTTGGGGGAGATACATGCTTTATTTTAAATCGAACACATTGCTTTCAAACTGTATGCTTATCTGAATGTATTACTTGCACTAAGTACCACTACTGCCAATCTTAAGTCCCTATTATCATGAACCATTAATCACTTGCGAGTGAACGCGAATAATGTGGATAGATCTATCGGGAATGACAAATCCCGTTTGTGTTGACCAGGTATGCAAACAAACGCACTCTATTTGAACATCTATAGGTTTATTGGCAAATTACCTATTAGGGCATCGGTTACTATTTTATGACAGCTGTTAACGTTTTCGGTATCATGAGCTTAGTGCAATAATATCTCTTTTGGTTTTCAAACCATTGGTGTGAATTTATAACTCACACTACAAACATTATGTGTTCAACTGATTTCCTAAACTCTATGAATTTCACTCAACCTTTGTGTTGACAGTTTTAAGCATGTATTTCAGGTCCATATTGTACGAGGCTGGCACAGAGGAGCACGGATACTCAAGAAGGCTATAAATTTTATTATCATTCGAAAATCAATTTAATGTATTTTGTAAACTTGGAACCATCTGGGACCTCATCTTTGTAAACTCTAATATTTATATAAATCGAATGATAAATCTTTTAAAACGACTCCATTAGAGTTCGTTTTCTATTGTTATGACTGCTGTGCCATGAAGTAACACCCAGTTTGAATTCCGCTGCGTATCTCGAAATTGGGGGTGTTACAAATAAAGAGTTGATTAACCGAAAAAAGAAAAAAAAAATTGTCATATTCCACCCAATAGTTTGCTAGACTTTCTTTTCTTGATATAGACTGTGTGACTTTTCTTTTTTCGTGCGACTTTTTGTTTTTCGCGACTCCATAAAAATGTTGCCAAGTGTCATTTTGTAGGAAAATGTTTTATGCATGACTTATATGGTTTTACTCGACTTTTAGTGGGTTTTGCTTGACTGATGTGATTTGTGATAGATAAAATTTGTTTTTTATCAATTGTGAGGACCATGGTTGACTTTGAATTTTTAGAAAAAGACAAAACATCCTTGAAAAAAATAGAAATTCAAGATATTTAAAAAATATGTTTTTATTAATCGACTAACGATAGAAAATGTGCTACTTTTAACCATTTTGCTCAACATGTACTTGCTTTTTATGAACTTTAACTTTAACCCATTAATCATAATTGAAAAAAATAAATAAAGAAAGAAAAAAACATCCAATTCATAACATAATAAAACACGCAAATTTTTTATGGAGTAGTTCTAATTGAATATTTACAAAAATTTTTGTGTTATATTTTATGTTATATAGTTTTATTTATGTTGTTTTATGTCTATTTTTCGGGTTTCTTGGTTTATTATCAAGATTCATACCATTTCAACATATATTTATCCTATTTATGAGCATGATAATAATACTATTTGTTTGATATAGAGTTTATGCTTCTTTGACTCATATATTTGTTGTCGGGGCAATGGGAAAGAGTGATTTCACATATTTGTGTGTAAATTATATCTTTTTCACAAGATTCATGAATGCTTTGATGGCACCCGATAGATTTGTGAAATGGCATGATTTTGGTAGTATCAGTTAAAATTATTCCCATGTAGATAGGATAAATACATTAGGAAAGGTAAGAATTTAATCCCCTGGAGTCGTATCCACAGCGAAAAATGAATTTGAAAATCAAGTCTATAGTTTATTGTTTTAGCTTAGTTGTCGCGTTTTTTAGTAAAAATTTCATCGAAGCAAAAACATGATAGAGTTGCAAATTTTTGTACGTGATCGATAAAAATTTGCAACTCGAGCACCATTATAACTTTCGATAAGTGCTTATTGCTCGTTTAGTCGTTTATTGTGAATTTAATAATTAAACATAATATTTTATATTAATTATTTAAACATCGAGTCTCATACGTAAAGTGTGCAATCCCGTGGTCTCGAGTTCGAATCCGGTCATACATATATTAAATATATCCATAAACCAACAGCTCCCACTTGGAGATATCTTAGTATGCGTAATGACATTGGTTAGCATCTAGCAACACGTCAATGACCCCAGAACAACTCGAGTATGGTTTCCTGGAAAAACCTTTTGATGATTCATCATCATACTTATCCTTTTGTTTCTAATACCATGTTAATAAGAATATGGATCTCACTCATTTCTTGATTAACTATTCTGTTTCTCGCTTTATATGATTAATCAAGATTACCAATTCTTCTGAACATATTCCAGAAAGCTACGTACTTTTAATTTTCCTATAAAATGATTAAACTTTCTTAAAATGTATACGTATACGTAAAAAAATATTTTATGATCGTATACTGATCCTCAGGGATTCATAAAAGCGTTTACGTGATTGATCAAGTTTTTGGTTTGATAAAAATGTATACGTATACGACGTAAAAAAATATTTTATGATTGATCATGTTTTTGCTTTAAAATTTTCATTGAAGCAAAAACGTGATTGATAACGTACATGATTTTATGAAGCCCGAGAGTATCGGTCACGTATACATTTTAATCGAAGCAAAAACATGATCTATCACTTACATGTTTTAATGAAGCCCCGAGGAACCCTATACGTGATCGATCACGTCTTTTATTCAATAAAAAATATATCGATCACGTATAAAAATATGGAAGCAAAAAATGTATATGTGATCGATCACGTATAAAAAATTGATCACGTATGAAACATTGAAGCAAATAAAATTGATCGAGCGGTATCGAAGAAAAAAAGTATAAAAAATGAAAGAAAAAAAGTATAAAAAATGGAAGAAAAAAAAATTGATCGAGTGGCATCAAAGAAAAAAAACGTATAAAAAATGGAAGAAGAAAAATTGATCGAGTGGTATCGAAGAAAAAAACGTATCAAAAATGGAAGCAAAAAAATCGATCGAGTGGTATGGAAGCAAAAAGAACGTATAAAATTGGAAACAATGGTGATTTATGCAATTTATACGTATACAGACGACCGATGTAAATTTTCAGAACCACAAGGACGATTTATGTAATTTATTTTTGATTAAATGATATTGAGGACGACCGGTGTAAACTTTTTGAGCCATAAGAAAGATTTATGTGATTTATTCTTGATTAAATGATAATGATGCCTAAAATAGGATGATTAAGAAAATTTAATGTTTTAATAAGAAACTTAAAAGTTTGATGTTTACAATAGGAAAAGATGGCAAGTTTGCTGAATTTTTAGATCATTTGCCTTTAATTATTATTATTATTATTATTATTATTATTATTATTATTATTATTATTATTATTTTTATTTTATTTTTTTATTTATTATTTTTTTTTACAAGAAATTCGTGGGGAGCCGAGAAACTAACTGGGCCCCCACTCCTCTAGCAATAGAAAAACAAACCCTACTATTTATTTATTTTTATAAAACAACACTTCATCATAAAACCAAAAGGATTTACAAGAAATTGATGGGAAGTCGAGACACTAGTTGACTCACTTTTGTCTGGATACAAAAACTTAGTTTATGAAAAACGCATACATGTTATTAATATATGCATGAATTAAGTATAACATATATAAAAACTTATATCCAATGAATTTAAATTACGTAAAAATATCAATAATTAAACTACTCGACCAATTAGATAATTGGGTTAATAAGCTTTTAAAGCACTATACTTGTCAAGAATGGCAGTTTTGCGTAGCGAACTAAAAAAATAACTCTTTTAGACGTTAAAGTTGACATTTTTGTCTTTCTTTAAGTATTATAACCATATTATGACTATTTTACCCTTTCTAAATTTTTTTCTAAATACTTTTTTTTCGAATTTTTTTCCAAATTTTTTTTTTTGAATTTTTTTTTCGAAATACCTTTTTTTTGAAATTTCTGAAATTTTTTTTCTATTTTTTTTAAATATTTTTCGAAAAGTAAAATGGTCATAATATTTAAAGAAAGACAAAAATGTCAACTTTAATGTCTACAAGAGTTATTTTTTTAGTTCGCTACGCAGAACTGCAATTCTTGACAAGTATAGTGCTTTAAAAGGTTATTAGCTATAGATAATTAAACAAAATTGAACATACTTTCAAATCCGAGCGAATATAATTGAGATATTATTATTAGTTATAGTAATTGTTCGAACCTAATCCGCGTTTAATAACTTGTTCGTACACGGATTAAAACTAGAATATAATGCTAAATTATTTAATTGTAATATCAAAAATTTGTAGATGCATGAGATTATGGGAGAGGATTTTCTCAAGTTATTTACAACTTGATGGATCAAGTTGCAAATATCAATCATTGGATTAAATCCAATGGTTCAAATCATCTCATGTTCTTTTGATTTGAGCAATTGGATTTGATCAAATGATTGATAATTGCTTAACTTGATCCATCAAGTTATTTATAACTTGAGAGGATATTATCCCTGAGATTATATGTATTAAAATAAAAACACGATTTATAACTTATAAGTACATGCCAACAAATTTAGTTATAATATAATTATTAGTTGTACTTATAGTTTAAACTGATATGTGTTTAAATACACACTTACAAAATATTAAACATTGTTATTATATGCTCGTATATTAAAATAAAATTTAAAACAATTTTTATTCATATATATAAATCTCATGCATGCACGAAACTAGTATTCCTTTTCACGATATAAAAATTGAATGTAACGTGATTCGTGCCCGAAATTTATAATCACATGATTCCAAATTGTGCTTCCCAAATCGACATGAAACACGCATCAAGATAGTCAAATAAATAAATAACTAAATAAGCGTTTTAAACTGATACAATCCTAATTTGAGCAAGACAAAAAAGAAGTGTGATTACCTAAAATTTTATATATGTCCGTATGAATACTCGTGTTTGACCATATATCCGTGGTCAAGTCGTAATATAATTCCAAAACAGAGCCCATTTTTATAAAATAGAACTTATATAATTAAAACATGCCATTTCATAACATGCTCAAGATACAACGTACGATGCACGCCCCAAAACAAACCATGACAACCTTCACATTCTTTTCTCTTCTCCTAACCATCGCAACAGCCGCCGCGCTTCCTAACAACGTAATCCACTTGCTGAAGCCACATTCGGGCTCTGCGGGCTACAAACATTCTAAACTTAACTGCCTAAGTTGGCGGCTAGCGGTTGAGACCAACAACCTCAGGAACTGGACACAAGTTCCCGCAATATGTGAAGCCTATGTTGGTCATTACATGCTTGGAAAACAATATCGTCAAGATGGTGATCTTGTTGCCCATGCAGCCTACGAATATGCCAAAGGACTGAACCTCGCCAAAGATGGCAAGAACATTTGGATTTTCGACGTTGATGAAACCTCCCTTTCTAATGTCCCGTATTTTACTCGTGACACCGTTGCTTTTGGGTAAACCCTAGCTATTCCAACTTTTGTTCCGATCCTTATATGTTTTATTGTTTTTTATAAGGTTTCTCGTACCTTGTTAGGGCAATGCCATATAACGCAACTGTTGGGATTTTAGAACTAAGTTAACCATTAACCTCTACGAGTACGCAGCGGATAAGGATCTAGTAATCGCAATTAGGTTAACCACGTAATTAATAAACAATTAATTAATACAATATTAATTAATTAAAAGGGAATAAAGAAAAGCTAACCTTGCTTGGCAATTGATCTCTAGTAACGGAACAAGAAACCAATATGAAACCCAAGTATCTAAAATAGATACCTCTACGGTTGCTCACACAAACACTTTAACACGAATACGCCCGATGAAGTTAGTCGTATATGTTTAACCAAACAACCCTTGTTAATACTTGAACCCTCGAACCAAACAACCCTTACAACTCATTCACTTGTTGTACAAGATCAACCAAATACCATAAGCAGGGTGCGTAGTATTAAAAGGAGGAAAATAAATTTGTTTCTATATGACAAGCATATGTTAACAATACTTACGCATGGTTTCCATGCAAGTAAACAAATTTGCATGCATACTACGAGCATAATATCTTGCTTTGTATTTTGACTAGTCACATGGAACAAAAGAAAGAAACAAGATGATTGGTTTTGAGTGAGGTGATGACCACACAAATAAACAATCGGTTTAGGGTATAGCATGCATGATTACTTTTCCTGATAAAGATTATATTTTATGCGTAAGGTTTGTGAACTAGGTGTAGGGTATTTATAGCCTTCAAAACCTAGCCTCTTTGGGCTCCAAACTTGGTCATCAAGTAACCCACATACCTTATCATACTACAACTCTTACTAGCCCATTATCCTCTCCAAACACCCCACTAATGGACAGGCCAATTGGGTTCGGGTCAAGGGATAAACCGGGTCTAGTTTAATGAGTCAAAGTCGGGTCAAGTTCAAGTATCAAAACGTAATAAACGTACTCTCGTGTTTAACGTGTGTGCCCCCAATAGGCTCACACACTTCTAGTCGTTTACGTGTGTTTATAACTCCCACAAACCAACAGCTCCCACTTGGGAGTTGGTGTGTCGAATGGCACACAAAACTAACGACGGAAACGCCTAGCAAACGCTCTCACTCGCTTTTTAACTAAAAGTGTCTGAGAGAATAGTTTCGTAAAAGTTTCTCAGTAGCATGGTCATTCAATGTCTTGCTCTAATCATCCTTTGTTATAGATACCGTTAAACCATGGATTATGGATCTCACATCATTCCATATAGTTTAACCATTTAGAATCTCATTATCGATTTTAATTCAGATATACCAAATGTAATCACGAATCATCTTGCATTACCCTTTGGGTTTGGCCAAACAATTATCTGATTAAATCTGGAGAGGCGCTATGGTATCTTTCTGCACATATCAAGTGGAGTAACAAATCCTTTATTGACTACAAGTGTTGTGGATGCTGCTTCACATCACTTCGAAATATAGCTTTTATAACTACCTTGTTCAGATAGCGTTTTGCGTATACTTACAAAAACTGATATCCACACATAACAGAACTTGCTTGCATCTCAAGTCTAAGGATGAAGATAACAAACCATTTTCAATATTTTACTTATGACAAGGATCCAAAAGTAAATGTTTGAAAGTTGGGGAATCCAATATGCATCTATAGTGAATACATATGAGTTTGGCGGGAACAATCCGAATTCTCGTTAGAATTATAACCAACACTCACATTTGCCTTATCATAACAATATTCCCATATTATTAACTGACAATGGACGTATTTAGAATAATAAAATTACTCAAGGATTAAACATGCAAATATAGGATAACAATTATTATATGAATGAATAACAAATATCAAGTATCTTTATTCATCATAAAGTAAAAATTGTCTATCAATCACAATTATCCAAATACTAAAACAGATATGCATGAAACTCATTTAGTAAGTTGAACCATAATGTTTCCAACATTCTCAACCTTTTTAAAAAAAAAAAAAACTAAATAGTTATCTGAGTAAACTTTCCGAATACTTATTTCAAATATCACATATAGTGAGTGATTTGAAATATAAGATGAGTGTCTTATCTCATATGTTCATACTATTGCAAGAATTATAGTATGGAGATGTTGTCTTACCTTGCATAAGGTAGTAAAAGTTAACAACATACTGACAGTCATCTTTACAGTTTCTAAAAGTGTAAAGTATTCTCATTCATTAATGTGCAATGCAACAATGCTTTATGTTGAGCACAACTAGTTAGCAGATTTATCATAAAAGATGAAATCCTACTACAACTAGTATTAATAATCCTCTAGCATCATTTGTACTTATACAACATTATGCTTTATAATTCGTAAACATCTATATTAACAATAATCTAAAACCTCTCAATTAGATATTGTTGTTGTCAGCTCATTTTGTTCTTATACAAAAGCAACAACTAGTCTTATACACAATATAATATATACATGATGAATCCTTAGTTAAAACAACATAAGGTTTCCATCCATGTAAATTATTCCAAATGAAATATATCATTGAAGACTTGCTTGAATAATATATTGCATTTATGTCAGACTTAATTTCCGCATTTGTTTATTCCATATAAACATCTATTCCAAGGTTGTTTGTTTTATTCCCTAAATTCCAAGTGAAGTTTCATTCCAAGCTTAAGGATCAATATCTAACTTAAATAGAATGATATCTTCAACAATGTAAATTTTAAGGAAAAACACATTGCTCCCACTAAATGTCAGATGTACTCAAGAGTTATTTTAATCCAATTAGAATCATATTGTAATTAAATTCAAAATCTCAGCTCCTAGATGCATGATTCAATCCAAAACATGGATTGCTCAAATTTTGTATACTACATAAAGATAATATAGATTTATAACCCTTTTGATTACACACCGTCCTCGCAAAAGGTAATCATAAAGAAAGAGTTATAAAATCTAATTGTCATATTCAACATACAAATCACATGTATGACAATTAAATATCTTTATATAATTAATGCGTGTATTATATAAGAAAATGTAATCATAGTCAATTGCTTAAGTATGATTAAAAACTTCTTATAAAATGCCATGCATTAATATGTATACAATTTTCGTCCTTGTGAGTCTTTCTTCAAAAGAAACTCATTCCAACCTCATAGGTTAACTGTTAGGCGAAATAACAATCAAGCTCAAAACTCGATTTTCCTTTTAAGGACTGCATCTTATCATTCATAATTCTAAAACATTTATCAGATTCAAGATGTGATAATATATTTTAGTAGTTAGCTGATTTACAATAATCTCCTAACTTATATCCCTCAACATTGATATTAAAAATATCACTTCAGGTGATGAGGCATCCTTGCGGATTTATGAATGAGAGTAATCATTATACTTTAGTTAACATTTTCATGTTTAACCTTAGTATGACATTAATAAGTGAATTTTAGAAGGTTAAGTATTTTGTTCTCAAAAACTTTGAGATACGTATATACTCCCACTTACTTTTGTAAGTAGAGACAATTATCTAAATACTAAGTATTTAAGCAACAATAAATTTGTTCTTTATGGAGAACCACAAAATACATTTTAAGTTCTCATCTCAAGATTTGTTAATAAAATGCTTCATAAGATTTTAACAAATTCAGAACTTAAATCAAGACATAATAGAATTCCTTCTAACAACTCAAATTAGGGTTTATAGAAAAACTCTAATTTAGTATCACTCTTTAACCAAAAGTTCTAGCAATAGCTTTGTGTTTCGTCAAGCTAGGAAGAACACCAAAACTACAATCTTCAAGCTAGGAAGTGTATAAAAATCAAAAATCCAAAATGGTTTTGATTCAATTGGTTTGAGTGGTAAAACCTCAAATCCCTAATGAATTAGGGTTTTCAGTTATGGGTTGTCTTGAATACCTTCTAGGTTTGAACTCTATTGAGTGTATCCATGACACACGTAATTTCTAACCTTGATATGTTTTGGAGGTAGAGCAATTAAAGCTATCATGAACCAAAGAATATGAATAAGGTTTGATCCAACATATTAGACATACCATAATGAAGTGGTATCCTATGAGTTATTAGAATTGTGAAACTATATCAGAATTCTATAGATAACTTAATTCTCTTTGGACCAAATACTTGTCAATTGGGTCGAGCCAAATTGCATATAAAGTATTTACGAACCAAGTACATGCTATAAGGTAATTAATAAACAATTAATTAATACAATATTAATTAATTAAAAGGGAATAAAGAAAAGCTAACCTTGCTTGGCAATTGATCTCTAGTAACGGAACAAGAAACCAATATGAAACCCAAGTATCTAAAATAGACACCTCTACGGTTGCTCACACAAACACTTTAACACGAATACGCCCGATGAAGTTAGTCGTATACGTTTAACCAAACAACCCTTGTTAATACTTGAACCCTCGAACCAAACAACCCTTACAACTCATTCACTTGTTGTACAAGATCAACCAAATACCATAAGCAGGGTGCGTAGTATTAAAAGGAGGAAAATAAATTTTTTTCTATATGACAAGCATATGTTAACAATACTTACGCATGGTTTCCATGCAAGTAAACAAATTTGCATGCATACTACGAGCATAATATCTTGCTTTGTATTTTGACTAGTCACATGGAACAAAAGAAAGAAACAAGATGATTGGTTTTGAGTGAGGTGATGACCACACAAATAAACAATCGGTTTAGGGTATAGCATGCATGATTACTTTTCCTGATAAAGATTATATTTTATGCGTAAGGTTTGTGAACTAGGTGTAGGGTATTTATAGCCTTCAAAACCTAGCCTCTTTGGGCTCCAAACTTGGTCATCAAGTAACCCACATACCTTATCATACTACAACTCTTACTAGCCCATTATCCTCTCCAAACACCCCACTAATGGACAGGCCAATTGGGTTCGGGTCAAGGGATAAACCGGGTCTAGTTTAATGAGTCAAAGTCGGGTCAAGTTCAAGTATCAAAACGTAATAAACGTACTCTCGTGTTTAACGTGTGTGCCCCCAATAGGCTCACACACTTCTAGTCGTTTACGTGTGTTTATAACTCACACAAACCAACAACAACGTCCTTTAACGCTTGGGTGGAGGAAGCAAAGGCTCCAGCAATTCCCGCGTGTCTTAAACTTTACAAGGGATTGGTAAATCTAGGGTTTAAGATCGTGTTTCTCACTGGAACACACGACACTTACACAGAAGCTCGTGTAAAAAACCTAAAAGCAGTTGGTTATACTACTTGGGAGAAACTCATTCTTAAGTAAGTTATCAATCCATATAACTTTAGTTAGTAACAATACAATATCTTTTTTTTGTTCGCTTGTAACATATCACTTATTCGATTGTTGAAATACGCATGTTCAGGAAAGCCGGGGAAGGTAGTGGCGTCGTGTACAAATCTAGCAAAAGGAAAGAGTTGGTTGATGCCGGATATAGAATTCGAGGTAACATAGGTGATCAATGGAGCGATTTGCTTGGAAGCAACCCTGGTGATCGCACCTTCAAGTTCCCCGATCCTATGTACTACATCGGTTAAAGTTATTGTTACAAGTTTGCATGAATAAGACTAAGATCAAAGTTAAGCAAAGTTTTTTTTTTTTTTTTTCTTTTTTTTTTTTTTTTTTACCTGAATTTTTGACTCGATATTACGAGCCGACTAATCACAGGCGACTAACTTTTTAGATATCCCGAAATCGAATTTAAAAGTTATCATATAGAATAGTACGTTTGTAATAGATTGAGAAAAGTCATAACTTGTGTTTTCAACTTTTCATCAAATACGACAAATGATGGCTTTTAGAAAAAGCTTACAAAGTTTAGAAGTAAATGTAGCATGAACATGACCATAATAAGTCAAAAAAAATACAAAAAGATAATCACAATATATTAAATATTACTAGTATTAATTAAGGTTCGTGAAGCATGAGTTTATAATGAACTTATTTTTAATATGTGTACATTTGTTTTTTATCGCTACACCTTATTTTTTTATTTTAAATAGTTTGTATCACATTTATATTCTTAACTAGTGTGAGATAAACAAATGCGTTTATATAATATCGGTGAATTGAGTTTCCCAAAAGGAGAATCAAGCTATTATCATATTATCCACGCGAATCAGCGGGCTGATAATATATTTGAAGATGATTTTTTTGATTTTTTTAGATGGTAGGTTTTGATGATTGATGATAGTTTTTTTGATGCCCGACTTGTGGTGTGATGAAATAAATTTTTTGTAAATAAATATCATATATACATTATAAATAGTATAGATAATGAGTACTCTTGGATATATATAAAGCCACTAAATACATTATACATCTTTTATATAATAAAGGAAAATTTTAAATAGGGAACTTTTGTATTTCGGAAAAAAAGAATGTTTCCTTATTCATTAATAACTATATTATTTTATTTATTTATTTTTTTTTAAGATTATAAAGAAGAAAACCCTTAATATTTTTTAATTTGGCAATATATGTTATTTGTTCGTTTTACATGAAAGATACATAGAAAAAAACAAAAAATACACATGTACTCACTAGATCATGTTTGATAGGTTTGGACCAAATTGAAAATTAAAAAATGAAAAAAAAAAAAAAAAAAAAAACGCTCCTCATAGTGCATTAATCATAAACAAAACTAGCTTCACAATTTTCTTTCTCTCATGCCAACCTAAGCAGCCATCCCACCTCCCCACAATTCTCTATTATTAGCGAAACCGTAATCCAATTTTGTAAGATCTAACATAATCAGGTTTGATGGTGTACATGGTCTTGGTAAACCGTTTTTCTATAACTTTAATCCTTTTTGTAGTTTCAATTATTAAATTAGTTGGTTGTTAATATTGTGAATTATTGTGGCCTCATCTATTTGTTATTAACTAGTAAAATTAAACTATTATGTCTTTAATCACATCAGGTTGTAAATTTGGGACAAATGTAAGCACATAATCTTTATATTGCTCATTAAGTAATGATTCCGGCTATCATAAAAGATTTTGCACATTATAATTTATGCTAAAATGTGTTGCTTTTGTGATTCGGTGGTAAGCCAACTACGGGTAAAACAAGACCAGAGACAATACTTCGACAACTTAACACCAAAAAGAGCCAGGTATTATGCTAAGGGTTTTCTGCCTCTACATAGCTTTTCCTGCAAACTATATGCTATTTTATCTATTTTTAAAGTCAATATTTGTTAGAGGTCTATAACATGCTTCAAGCTAAAAGAGGTGTAGATACATTGCTAGCAATGGACATTACGAAGGATGTTAGCATTGCTCCACAACCAACAACAGACTCTATTTCATAGTGTGGTTTGAGTTTACTGTTTTAACATTTACTTGAGCAACAATTGGTGATCCTATTGGCAGTTGCCATGTCACACCTCATGGTTTTTCTATACTGTTGAAGAAGGTTAACATCCAATGAATAGCATAATAATACAATTTTGTTCTTGTATGTAAGTGATCTATTCATCATATCATACACATCTGAACATATATGATAGATAGTTACCATATTTTTGATAATCATTAGTTGATTGTGTCTAATTTTTCTAAATTTTTGCTCTAAGTTTAGCCAAAGAAGCAAAAGCAGTAGCCGAGATACGAGTCAATAATGAAGCGAGAACTGAATTCTGGAGTCTTCTAAAAGAGGTTAAGGACATAAACTATGCTAATTCAAAGCAAGTTTCCATTTGAAACATATGACCTGAGCTTTTCTATTGCTAATGTTAATACAAATAAGCCGTAAAACGTTTATTTATATTTTACGATCTTCTAATGTTTTGTCGATAACAAACGTAAAATCATATTAACGAAACAAATAAAATACGTAAATGGTTTGAACTAATAGTATCTAACATATTCACATTCTCACATAAAACACTAAAACAAGTATAAGTGATTTTATGATTTAGTAATACATATGTACAACAACTAGTGTTTACATATTTGGATAAAATATACACATAACTAGTATGTAGTATATTGGGTAATATAAATGGGTAGAAACTTAAGTATTACAACCCATTGGGCAAATACATTGAATGTAGTTGGGTACAACCCAAAGCCCATAACCCATGGATCTTGACCCATAACCCATTGCATGACATCATGCTTATATCATACATGGATAATATCCATAACCCATGGATCAACCCATACCCAAATGACTAAGTGCATTGCACTCAAAGATACATTGTATCTAACCAAAGATCCATGGTTCAACCCATGACCCATGACCCATAACCAAAATACCCATGGGCAAAGAGGAGCGTTCTACGGATCCCTAGCTTTGTGCTAGCCGGATCCCTTGTGGTAGGGATCCGTGGGATCCGGGGAACAGTAGGATTTTTCCTCTATAAATAGTGAGCCATTTCTTCATTATTTCTCACCCCTTTCTAACACACTTTCTCCCTGAGTTAAAAACTCACTAACCTCAGATCCAAGAGATCTATGTTTGTAGTTTTGTTTTTGTGTGATCTTTTAGGTTCCTCTTAAAGGCAAGATCACCACCTTTGAAGTCGAGCAAGCTCAAGTCCATGAGTTGCCATGCTTCCTCATCATCAAGGCTACTGAAGTCTTCTTGTTGATGATTCCTTTCTTTCTTCAAAGAAGTGTAGTGTTGAAGATATTAGTGAAAGATGTCTCAAGTGTCAAGACGAAGATATTAGTGAAGGGTATCTATCGTCTATAGGATAAGCACTTGTGGTAGGTGCTTAGAAGTCAAGACAAAGAAGCATTAGTGAAAGGTGCTTTGAAGTGAAGACACAAGACATTAGTGAAAGGTGTCTTGTAGATCTAGTCAAAGGCATTAGTGAAAGGTGCCTTAGATGTATATTCGATATGGTGTGTTTCGATGTACAAGATAGACTAGTATTAGATCTAAGGATATTGATATCATTGATGATGTTGTAAAGGAGTAGATCTCCTTTGGGATTAGTCGTTGGTGTAGTATGGTAGTAGTTCCTCCATTGCAATGGAACTAGGTGCTTAGCCTAGTACCTAATAAAGGGTAGGCGACGTTGTGAAGGTGTAGTTCACCTTGGAGTAAAAGAACTAGGTACTTAGCCTAGTACCTTATAAAGGGTAGACGACGTTGTGTAGGTGTGGTTCACCTTGGAGTGAAAGAACCCGGTGGTTAGCCTAACACCGGAAAAAGGGTAGGCGACGTTGTGAAGGCTTCTCCGCCATAAGGAGATTGGTGTAGTGATTACGAACTCTCGAGTAGGTGACTCGAGGAGTGGAGTAGGGCAAGGAAGGTGTCCTTGTAGCCGAACCACTATAAATACTCTTGTTGTGGTTTTGTGCTTCTTACTCTTATCTTTTCATTACTTACCTTTATATGCTTGTTTATCAACAGTTTAAAAGGAAGTTTTAATTGGCAAAACTATTCAACCCCCCTTCTAGTTTTCCACAGCTAATATTCTATTAATCATTAAATTTCTTGGTTTCAGGTTGTTTATAGAAAAGATATGTTAAGGAAAGCTATTAACGACCTCCAAAAACGATATCAATTGTCTTTTGCAGATTTGCTTCGCATGTGTTATGTTTAAAGTCATTTTATAGAAAATTTTTGTTATAAATTCAACAATGACATATTCTGTTTTAAAATAGTTGCTTCTATCTTATAATTTGATTAGCTTTTTGGTTGCGATATTATGGTGCGAGTGTTTCTCATGTTATTCCTTTTACGGTATATAAGATTTGACATATTATTACAGAATCCAAGTGCAGAAGTGTTGCATCGTTGAAATAAAATATCCTTTCTCAGTGGCGGTTAGTACAACCCTCTATATGGTCTACTATGTGGAAATATATACACTTTCTAACATTTATGAGATTACGCACACGAGTTACTCCGTGATGTGGATGCTAGAAATTAAAATGTGATTGCATGAATGAGCTCAATTGTCAAATGCTTTTTTGACTACTAAAGATATGAAATGTTACTATCTATGACTGTAATGGTTTCTAAACTAACCCAAACACTCTCTTGATCATGATTCCTTTATAGATTTTTAGAACAAAACCATTATTATTATTAATAATTAAGATAAAGGTTGTGATTATTAGCGAAAACAATGTTTGGTAGGTTATCCAAGAAAGATTATGTAAGAGGGTAGAAAATGGGTAAATTAGCTCGCTATGAAAATTTATTTACTTAAAGTGGAGGGTAATAATCTTTGTAGGGGGGATAACTGAATTGGAACCTTTTTAGATGAGACAGATATTGTAATGTGTGTGTATCTTTCATGTATTGAAAACATGAAAATTTATTATGTGCAGATTTTGTCCAGAAGTGTATAGCGGGGAGAAGGGTCATGAAATCAAGACTTGCCATAGTTTTAGACGGCTTGAAAAGAATAAGCTTCGTGAATGGACTAAAGGGAGTATAAACGATATGCTTATCTATGTGGAGACTTTTCATTTAAAGAACATGTACCAAGATGTAATAAAACACGATCAACGATTTGATTACAACCGCATACATGCAATTGTTATAAATTCTTCATTATGTGCAAGGAGTTATTGTAAGTTCAACTTAGAATTCAACTTTAAGTCAAGATATACTTTCATGGTTAACACAGAGATTCATCTTTTAGCATATCACAACTATGTTATAGAAAGAGTATTATAAGAAGATTGGGTCTTCATTTGTACTGAAAATATAGATATAAATGTTAAAATCCTATCCATAATTCGTGACTTGCGCATAAGAATATAGTTCCTTAAACTCTTGGTGGTAGTTTTGATTGAATTATTAGCTATAGTAAACAAAAACTCGTGGTGTAAACATAATGGACAATGGTCATTATTATTTGTGCACCAGGAAGATAAATTTTATAAAACAATCATAATTTACGCATGATTAAATGGATAGTTCATTATTATATACGTACTTTGATGTGTTTTGTTTTTATATATTTCAAGAAAAGAAAAAAAAAACATACTTACAGAATTATAAATATCAAAATCCACAAAATCCAACCACATGTACTATGATATGCAAACAATTATGCGGGATTTTACATATAACAACTTATTCATGTAAAATATTACTTAGGGTCCGTTTGGTTGGTGATGTTTGCATAGGTTTTGGGATTAAAAGTTTGAATAAGTTGTTTGTTTGCACTTTTCATATTTCGGTTTAGACTCATAACCCCAATATAAAGGGTTCTATAAAAGTAGACTAACTTGGGTGGATTTCTGACGCATGTGGGACCAGTTCTTGTTTTTTTCTTATGCTCTTTTGTCTTTTCTTTCAATATACTTTATAAAATAAAAATAATAATCATTTATTTATTTCTCTCTCCCTACTTTATTAATAAAAATAATTTTAATTTATATTTTATTATATAATATATCTTTAAATATTATTTTCTCTCTCATACCTCAAATCCAATTCCATATCCTAAACCAATTTCAAATCAAAATCCAAATCCTAATCTTAAACCCATCTACAAACCAAACGGGCCCTTAGTTATTTTGCATTAAATTTTCTCACAATCTCATATATGCTCACACCACCTATATAGGAATAACCTTAAATATGACGTTATTAAGCAGCGACTCACGATAAGCAGTCATTTTCTTCTAGTTTCAAGTTTAAGTAACGATATCTGAAATAAATATATATTATTTTTTATAAAATTACACAAATATTTTCTAATAGTATTAAAATATATTGTTCAAAAAATTAGAAATACTTCGCGCGTATGTGGGCATTATAACTAGTGTTCTAATAAAACTATACTTTTTCCTATGATTAAAAATTAATATATCATCACGATCATCAAATAGTAATATGAGTCATTGGAAAAGTATCAAAATTATCAGTCTGTGATTAATCTACGATCTTTTAAATAACAATATTAGTCAAAACATAATCAGATAACGTTTCTGTTAGTGAGCTTATATGTATTATATGGATATTAGTATTTGTGTTAGATTTTTAATAGTATAGTTTGAGCGTAAGCTCAACTGTTAGAGTATATATATTAAGACATAGAAAATCACATAATTAATTAATTAATATATCAAGGTTTATATTGTATCAGAGCTAGGTTCTTTTACCCACGAAGAAAAAAAAAGTTTGTTCCTTTAGATTAAAGTTGTTTAAAAAGACCAGCTTTTTTTTTTTTTTTTTTGAACAAATCGTAATTGGGTTTTGAATTGTTTGAAGAGACACAAGTATTGTTTGCCGACTTGAGCTCGTCAGGTTAGTTTTGAATTGATATTGTTTGAGGTTTTCTTAGGCTTTGCTGATGTTTGAGCTTATACCTGAACTTGGGCCTTTGTGTTAAAATTGGGCCAGAATGCGGTTTTTGTTTTGGTTGTCTCAACTAGAATTAGCTGGGGGTGTTGATCGGTTCGGTTATCGGTTTGTTCGGTTCGGTTAATTCGGTTAAAAAAAAATTTAGGTTAACCCGAGAACTGAACCGAACCAAATTCAAATTCGGTTTTCGGTTCGGTTTGGTTGAATTCTAATTCGGTTCGGTTCTTGGGTTGACCCGAATAACCCGAATTTCAATATTTAAAAAAAAAAAAAAATTAATAATTACATAAATATTTAGGAAAAAAATATATTTCAAGCATAAAAGTGTTTTATTATATTATGATAACCTTTTAATAGTATTTATTTATATATAAATATACATAAAAATATATAAATATATATATATATATATATATATATATATATATATATATATATATATATATATATATATATATATATATATAAATATATATAAAATATATATATTTATATGAATTTGGTTTTCGGTTCAAACTGCCAAACTCATAACCAACCCAAGAACCGAATTAGTAGTTCGGTTCGGTTTTAGCAAATTCAGTTCGGTTATTAGTTCGGTTCGATTATTTTCGGTTCGGTTCGGTTTCGGTTTTCGGTTTATTCGGTCTTTTCAATCACCCCTAGAATTAGCCATCATCAAAAGTTTAAGTTACTTAAATTTTGATATTTTGGATCTTCTTTTTGTTGGTTTGTATTTGGGTAGCTGTTGACGCCTATATTAAATATTGGGTTTTTGAATATTCGTTTAGTAAGTGGGTCTTTAGAGATGCGTTTGGTATATGGCTGCGGTTTTTGTTTTCAAATTACTTTTAGTATCTAAAAATCGACTCTCAAACCTTTTTCTTCACAAAGTCGACTAAAATTTGACTGTCTCTATGTCAACTAAAGCTCGACCACTTTTTTTCCTAAACTTCGACAACTATAAGTCGAACTCTTCCCCACCCCTCACCTTTACATCCTACCAAACCTTCATTCTTAATGACGACAATACATCCCCTCCTCCTACCTTATCACAGACCGTTAAACTTTATGTCGTTATCTCTATTACCGACCTCATTCCTTTTAAACTTGATGTGGACAAAGCTAATTATGACGCCCGGTGTTACTTCTTCAAAAATCATTATGAAATTTCGATGTCTTAAAGCATATCATTGGTGAATCTGCAAGTACTGTCTGCTTTGTTTGTTGAGTTTCGAAACAGTTTGAGCGTTTGTTCTCATTCCGTTCCAATTGCGAGGGGCTGTTAGTGGGCTTATTTATACTATATTTTTTTTTGAACGGCGGATATATTAACGAGCTTAGCAAGGCGCTAAAGCTCACAAAGAAACAATCTTATTTATATTAGATTGGTATAAGTATTTGTGTTAGATTTGTATTAGTATAGTTTGAGTCCAAGCTCAAGTGTTAAAGTATATATATTAGGACATATATAATAATATAATTAATTAATCAATGTATCAAGGTTAACAGTTTTTCACATCAAATTTTGGCCCTTTTAGACCGGGCATATTGTCAAAATATGAAACAATAATGAATGGAATGTAGAGAAATAAGGATGCCTCATGAACAGCAGCCGATGGCCGCTCTGTGCAGCCTACTTTTAACACCTTACTATATCTACTTGCCCGCGCAAGCATCATTCAGGCTCGGTGTGCCACAAACATTCGATGTGAATTTACTTGAGATGGCAGCTAGCTAACCATCGAGACCAACAACCTTAAAAAAACGGTCACAAGTTCCCCAAGCATGGGTAAATCTTAATTAACTTAGTTTTTTATAATGAAAAACTATGTATAATTCTTTTGTTATAAGACATACAAGTGCATCAAATGAAATGATGGTGTAGTGTAAATGATTGGTTATTAATTGTTTTTTATAAATGTGATGTATCATAGATAGAAAAGAAATGTTTATAAATGAATGATTGAATTGATGAATTGAATATATTAATTTTTAATTTAAACAAACATAAATAAGAATTGAAAATTAAGAAAGTGATATTGCAGAAAAGCGAATATATTTTAATTTGAAGTAAGTCCAAGAAAAATATAATACACATGTTAATTGCTATATTTAACTAAGATTGTGTATTATTTTATAGACTCCTTTTTTCCGGTGTAATTTGCAGTAAGTCAAAGAAAAGATTTTATAGACTAATTTAATATCCTTTTAATTACTGATTCTTAAAGGGATTATATATCCAAAGGCCGCCCAACTATTAAGCATTTTATTTTTATGCCGTTCATTTATTAAAACTAACTTATAAGTCACTCAATTATGTGTTTGTTTTCCTTTATACCAAATTCGTTCAAATTCTTGCAGGATATTCATACAATTACAAGAATAAAGTTGACTTTAACATATCAACACAATAAAATTATCAATTTAAACGTAAAACATATGTTAAATTATCTTAATTCATTTTCAATTAACAAAAATTGCACTTAAATAATAGCTAAAACTATATTTTACATTTCAATAGTCGTTTCTATTGTTTTAATATGTTATATTTAGCATTATTCTTGTTGCTTTAAAGATTTTCGTGATAAAATTATCCGAAATTGGTATAAACGAAAGCAAACCCATAAATGAGTGGCCTATAAATTAATTTTGATAAATGAATGGCCTAAAAGTAAAAAGTTACTCTAATAGTTAGGTGGCCTCCCTACTTACAAAAGTGCTCAAAGACAAAATGTATTGAAAGATATGTCAACTAGTTACAAAAAAAAAAAAAAAAAAAAAAAAACTAGTTACAAAATTAGAACTCAAAAAGTTAACTATTCCAAAAAAAAAAAAAAAAAAAATGTCAAACACCACTATTGTTCTATAGTTTTTTACTTCACATAATAGAAATTAGGCTAAGCCTAGCAGTGATCATGGACGACATTCATTTTACCTGTTATATCAGCTTACTCTCTTCTATGACTTACATATGACTTTTTACCACATCAAAACAACCTAAAAAAAAAGAAAAAAAAAAAATATTTAGTTTAAACACACAAACACACGCACAACTTATCGGTCGTGCCTGCAACCGATTCAAACAAGAAAAAAAAATTACTAACCGGTGACCTTCATGCCACAAAGAATTGGATCGATTGGGACCAAAAAAATAAAGGGTCGACCGAGTGTATATTACATTGCTGCGCCCAGCCTTAGATAGAGGAACAAAAGGTAAAAATATTTTTTTTTTATTTTTAGCATTCGAGTAAAAAATAATGTGAAAAAAAGTTACATTGTACATGATTGATCATCTCTTAGGTTAAAATCATTGCTTTTATTCATGATGGCCTTTCTTTTTAGCTAATATAAAATGAGTGAAAAATACATGGTACATATCGTAATATATCAAAAAACAAAACCTATTTTGACAAAACACAACTTATATATACCACAATTTCACAACACATTAGTACAACAAAATACTCAAAACATGGGTTTCACTCTCTTTTTCCTTATCCTAACCATAACCAATGTGGTTGCATCCCCAAATCCGTTCAACCAAATCCACTTACTCATGCCACATACGGGCTCAGCGGGCCACAAACACTCCAACCTCGACTGCTTGAGCTGGCGGCTAGCAGTCGAGACCAACAACATCCAGAAATGGACACAAGTTCCCGAAGAATGTGAAACTTACATTGGTCACTACATGCTTGGAGAACAATATCGTAAAGATGTTGATCTTGTCACGGAAGAAGCGTATGAATATGCTAAAGGACTTAACATTACTAAAAATGGCAAGGATGTTTGGGTTTTCGATATCGATGAAACCACACTCTCTAATCTACCATATTATGCTAGCGACGCAGTTGCTTTCGGGTAAAAACTAACATATACAATTTTCTTAAAATCATTATGTAACAACATGAGTACAAATGACATATCTATAATAGGTTTATTGCTCATGTATTTTCAGGGCAATACCATATAATGCAACGTTGTTTAACGAATGGGTCGAGGAAGCAGCTGCGCCAGCTATACCAGGGGCTCTCAAACTATACAAACAACTAATAGAACTCGGATTCAAGATCGTGTTTCTCACCGGGACAGAGGAAGCTTACACAGAAGCTCGTACAAAAAATCTGAAGGATGTTGGATATACTACATGGGAAAAGCTTATATTAAAGTAAGTAGTTATACATGGTCGTCTCATGAATTTCGTTGGCCCAATGCCATTACCATAAAGAGGCCTTTAAACATACACACAAAATACATATTATAGAAATGCATGAAAGTTTGTGGCCCTCGTCAAGTGATGACCCTGGGCAATGGCACCTCTTGCACTCCTCTAAAGACGGCCATGTTGTTATATAACTTATGCTTTAAGTTGTGCCTATAATAATTTATGGTTGCGAAACGTGACAAATATGTATTTATTGCTGATAAATAACGTATTTACAGGGGAGTTTCGGATGGAAGTGGAGTTGTGTACAAACAAGCCAAAAGAAAAGCTTTGGAAGAGGGTGGATATCGGATTCGAGGCAATATGGGCGATCAATGGAGCGATTTACTTGGTAGCAACCCTGGTGATCGCACTTTTAAAGTGCCCGATCCAATGTACTACATCGGTTAATGCACAATGAAGTGAATTGATCGATGTAATGGTATAAGTTTGTATGGAAAAATAAGAGTTTGATGTAAAAACTCGTTTTGATTTTTATCTTTACTCCTACCGTTGTAATAATTTGGAAGCAGTTTTAATAAAAGGCTAATTATATCGTAATGTATCTAATTATCGCTAGATGATTATTATCTAGGGATGTGTTTGGCAAAAGTGAGTTGTGAGCAGTAGTAGTGAGCAGTAACTGTGAGCTGTGAGCTGTGAGCAGCAGCTGTGAGCAGTAGTTATGCAACTCACCGCTCATCGCTCACAGCTTCTTAAAGAAGCATTTAAAAATTGAGCATTCCTAAAAAATAGGAAAGCTCACCGCTCCTTTGCCAAACGACTACTAAAAATCAAAATGCTCATTGCTCACCGCTCATCGCTCCAAAAAGCTTCACATCGTTCGGTGCCAAACATACCCTAGAAGGTCTTTTGTCTAGTGGTATATGAGTAGTTCATCAATCGACATGTTGTGAGTTCAAGTCTCGTCAGATTAAATCGACGTGGATTAACTTGTGACATTAGTTGTTCACACCTAACATGTGACGGGCTCATACGATAGTTTTACCAGCCAAATCTTAACAAATTTACATATCACTTATGTTAGGCTAATGCTAATGGTTCGGTTGGTGCCCCCAACCGAGTAGGTGACCGAGTTATGCCCGCTAGCCCAACCGAATGCAACCGATCAAACACACAACCTTTCAATTGTTTCGGTTTGTCAGCCAACCACAACTTTCATTTTCTTTTGTGTGTGTATTTTGTTTTTATTAGTGTTTATGAGGTATGTTTTTTTTTTGTAGTTGTGGTCGCCTTATTAAAGAAATTGTGATTGGGTGTAGTCTTGGAGAAAGAAAGCTGATGTGTGACCACAATATTTATAAGGACAAAGATTCTCTCAAGTTGTAAGCACATATTGCCTCAACTTGAGTCAAGTAACTTGAGAAGATCCCATCCCTATTTATCCCTATTTATAGTTGCCATTAGCATTGATCCTTTCTCATAAAAGTCACATCAGCAAAACTTAATATATGAATGATTGATCTAGAAATAAATGAATGATAGGGATTGTGTACCCGGTATTATACACTGCAACTCTATAGTACCCACGTTTGAAACATGGCTCTGGATTTATTTAAATGGACCACAGCATGTACAATTGGACCACATGGTGAGTGGTGACACGTTGGTGCTATTTTGTTATGGTATGGCTTGGCGTAATAAAGAAAGCCCAATACAGCGATACCGCATTATCGTCACCTCTGCCACATTATCGTCACATCAGTTTTCTCTTTTTACTTCAACTCCGCCACCAATTTAATAAGACAGCCAACTTTATCACGAAAACATATCTCACGTTAACACAAATTACCCCCATAAAAAAGAAACAATTTTATAAACACACAGAAAACAAAGCTCTCACAACCCGGTGACAACCAAGTCTTCGATTTTTTTATCCTTCGACACATCTTGGTTGGGTGGCCGTAATAAGGCTCAAGTGTCTTCAGGGTGCCACACTGGCAATGGACACGTCTTATGGTTTGATATTACGGATGGTCTTAACTCTCTTCTTGTAGTTTAAAAAAGATAAGATTTTTAATATCAAGTGTTTGAGACCATTTATTTACTTTTAACTTGATTTTTTTAGAAGAAAAAAAAAGGAAAATTCTCCCAAAGAAAGGTTACAAAACATTTATGATGGTACATCTTTCACAATGTTGGTTACAAAATGAGTTTAAAACCAGCTCTTATAAGAAAAACACCAAAACTGCCGAAAGCTTTATGAATTTAGGATACATGAGTTATTAGCTAGCTATTGATCCTTAGTGTCGGAAGTGCCTAACACCGGTGAAGACTAATGAAACGTTATATTTGTCACAGCAGTCGATTGCATCATTGTCCCTTATGCTACCACCAGGTTCAGCAATAACACCAATCCCACTTTGACATGCTTCCTCAACCGCATCGTTCCATGCTGTTCACAGAACATTCTCCAGTTATTTAGAGTATATATTGAGCATTAAATTGTTATAATGAAACTGGTTAAAAAATTACCAAATGGGAAAAAGGCGTCACTGGCCAAAGCAGCTCCTTTGACCTCATCCCCTGCTTTCCTCACAGCTATTCTCAAACTATCCACACGATTCGGTTGCCCACTTCCCATACCTAACATACAGTTGTTCTGCAGCAAGAGAGTTAAGGTTAGCACTAGACGTGTCAAAATGGGCAGATTGGGTGATAATTAAAACAAGTCATTTGGTGCGGGTCGGATTAACGAAAGAACACTTTGTAGGGTTTTAAAAACATTTTTTGTAAATAATATACGGATCATCTACGCAAAGGCCAACCATTTTTCTTTTTTCTTTTTCTTTTTATCTTAACTATCGTTCCTAAGTACATAGATCAACATTGCCACGTCTAGTTAGAATATTGTCCTGCATAACGTTACAAATATGATGAAACCAGTTGTGGTGACAACTAACCTTTGCGATTACAATGGCATTGCTCTTGACGTGTTTCACACACAACCATGCAAACTTTGCATCACTAAGCTCACTATCTTCTGGCGCCTTCTTGGACTTTACATCAAATGTAATTTCTTCTGGTGTTAGATCATCTGAATCCTGAGCTAACCAACCTCCACCTACTTGTCTAAGTGAGAGTTTCCCTCTGCTGTTTTTCTTTGCTTCAAGAATTCTTAAAGTCTTTGACTTTCCACGAAGGATCTCGAGACCCTTTTCGCTATAGCTAGGAGCAACTACAATCTCATAGAACATTCGGGTTTCACCGTCAATTGGGCTTCTGAATTCACGGATATCCTTAGCAAGAGCCTATAGAACAAAGTGATATGAATAGTCAGGTTAAATACCAAAAGAGATGGTAAAGGGAGTTCTATGTATTAAATCAGTTGGTGAAATGGATTCACAAAGACAGAAATTTAACTGACCTCATCGACTTCTGTGTTGAAGGCTACAATACCACCAAATGCACTCACTGGGTCGGCTTTTACAGCTAACCTATATGCTTCAATCAGGTCATCACGTGAAGCTACCCCACAAGGATTTGTGTGCTTTACAACAACGCAAGTGGGTTTTTCAAACTCACAAACACAGTTCCAAGCTGCATCAGCATCCAAATAATTATTATATGACATTTCCTGCATAGAAAGGAAAACATGACTGTTACATTAATGTTTTGCTCAATACTGCAGATTCTACTGCTTCAATAAAGAAAACAAGAATGCTATGCATGATACAACGGAGTCTCACCTTTCCATGGTGTTGGATAGCTGTAGCAATACCACCACCATTAACTTCAGACAAGCTACTGTCGGTGTAAAATGCAGCCTTCTGATGAGGATTTTCACCATAGCGAAGTGAACTCTTGAGAGTGAGTGGCACAGTAAAGCTTGGTGAAAATTTATCTGCAAGCATAAATAAGAGTACATTATTAAGTCTAATATTGCATCTAAACAATATCTGCGCGTATAGTCAGCTAGAATATAGAATTTATTGTTGAACCGAATAGAAGAGAGTACCTCCTTCAGTCTGCTTCCACAACCATTCAGAAACTGCAGAATCGTAAGCAGCACAATGCTGGAAAGCTTTCCATGCCAGCTTTCTTCGAAATTGTTGGTCATCCTTGTTTCCTTTCAGGAATTCAAGAAGTACAGGATAGTCTTCTGAATCAACTACAACCAAGACATCCTTGTGGTTCTGTTCAAAGAAAACACTACACTAAATATTGGACACAAGAAAGACATGAAGGTCTTGCTACCTAAAATACGAGTACTGCTACATCCGTTTAAGCTTAGTCCTGCATTATCTTCCTAGGCAGAATTCATTCACACACACACACACAAAAAAAAAACAACATTACATAATCTTTGTCAGGTGTCCATTAGAAGGATTTGTTAAGACAAGTTAAGGAGGATATAAATTAACTTTAATGAAGCAATATTGCAAACCAAACCATTATAATAAGTCATTAATCTCGATACTATTGAATTTTTCAAATCTAAGAGGAACGCTTTTTGTATTACAGTCGTGGAACATGAATAAAAACTCATACAATGGTTACGTTGAGTTATAATAACAACCTTTGCTGCAGCTCTGATCATTGTAGGGCCGCCAATGTCAATGTTCTCGATTCCATCGTCAAATGTAACTCCACTGGCAGAAGAAACTTTTGCATAGAAGGGATATAAATTTACAATGACCAGTTCAAATGTACCTACAAAATAGAAGTCTTTAAATAACTTCCACAAGCAAATATGGCAAACTAAGTCAAAGAGCTGATTTACAGCACAAATACCGTTTTGTGGGATAATTCAGCAGGGTATCCTTTATGTAACTTACCAATGCTGTGCTTCTCTAAAGCTTCCATGTGATGGCTTTGGTCTCTTCTAGCGAGAATACCTCCATGTACATTGGGATGTAAAGTTTTTACACGACCATCAAGCTGCAAACAAAGATGGTAAAGGAATTCAATTTAAGAACACAAACAAAAACCAACGAAAGAAGTAATTCTGATGCTTTAGCGAAATCGTTGCCATTTCAGGGAAATTGGTAAGCTCTTCAACTTTCGTTACAGAGATTCCAGCTTTCTCAAGAGCGGATGCGGTCCCTCCAGTTGACACAATTGTGTACCTGCGTATTCGCGTCACAGACTTCATATAAACTTTCCGGGTGCAAAAATTTCAACTTATAAAACAAATGTTTATGCACAGAATGACAGAAATACATATAATTGTCTAGACAGCTACACTTTAAGTGCGAAACGTATCAAAGATGAATATCAACTCACAAGTGCAGCCGATTATAAAGATCACAGTTAAAAAGTAAAAGTCGATGTTACCGAATATAATGAAAGTAATAACAGTGTCTATAATTAGCAGCTTACCCTAATTCTTGTAGTCCGGCTGCAAGAAGGTCCAAATTCTTCTTGTCCGACAATGAAATCAACGCATTCTTGCTTCCTGAAAAAGAGTAGACATAACATAAGTAAGGTAAAAAGTAAATAGCAAGTGTTAGCTCTCCGCACTCAGCATGCTCCTTAACGGATTCTCATGGACCAATTCAATGCCTAATTTCTATTACAACACTATAAAGAAGTAAACACACACACACACACATGTAATCATGTATGCCTCATGGATAACATCGCACAAAAACCTTAGCAATAAACGAAACTACAAACAATATAAACAAGTACTAATTTATTCTAACATTATCTTCACAGCACATGCTTATAAACAGACCTTTTTCAACTAGTGCTAACTTATACTAATACTCATTCCGTCCCAAAATAATTCAGTTTATGAAAAACATAACTATTATTGCTTTCTCTCTATTACTTTTTGCAGAATGACAGTTTTGCCGTTAACTAATTAATTACTACTACTACTACTACTTTAATTTGTGACAACCGTAATGCAAATGTGGACAATAATATCGGGACGGAGGGAGTAGACGTGCTTATAATCTTTGATTTTTAAGGTGTATATTCAGGTGCAATAATTATTCAAGTCTAATTACCAGATGGAGAAGTGACTGAAGCAGCAGCAGCAACAGTTTCAGGCATGGCCTTATTATTCTGATAACAATTCAATCTCAATTGATGTCCTTCAATCTATATAAAAAACTTAATCAGTTACTACAATTTTATATAACATAACATAATTTGATATGAAATGAAGGATGGATAATTAAAGACCTGTTGAAATGAGAAGCTGGTGGAGAAGAGGGGGGATGAAGAAGTGAACGGAAGTTGAGATGAAGTTGCCGGAGATGTGCGGCTGAGTACGGCGGTGGTGGTCGGAGCTCTGAAACTGAGCATGTTTTTCGGAGGGTTTTCAGTTGGCGGCGTTGTGAAGCTGACTTTTTTACCCTTTCAAATTATTATTTGTTGGCCCGTTTCATTTCTCTTTATGGGCTGCTTGGTCTACTCACCCAGCCATCTTGGCCCGTTTGGACTTAGTTCAGGGGTGTTCATCGGTTCGGTTATCGGTTTATTCGGTTCGGTTAGTTCGGGTAATTTTTTTTTCTGGGTATAACCAAAAACCGAACCGAACCGAATTTAAATTTGATTCAACCTAACCGAAAACCGAAAACCGAAAATCGAACCCCTATAACCGAAAACCGAACCGAATAACCCGAATTACATAATTTTAATTATATATATATTTTAGCACAAAATATTTTTTTCAAACTTAAATCATGTTATATTTATACTAAAAAAGAGTTTTAGTGATTTTTTTTCATATATATACATAGAAAATATATATATTTTATATGAATTCGGTTTTGGTTTTCATTGACAAAACCATATCCAAACTGATAACCAAATATTTAGTTCGGTTCGGTTATGAATTCGGTTCCGTTATTTTCGGTTCGGTTCGGTTTCGGTTACTGTGGATATTACCCAATCCGTGAACACCCCTAGTTCACACAACCTTCTTTAGGTAGGGGTGTTCATTGTTGGGTAATACCTGAATAAACCGAAAATCAAAAACTAGGGTTGAGCATCGGTCTAAAACCGAATTGACCAGACCCGAATCGATTAAACAAAAAACTGAAAATCGTGAAAAATCTAAAGCGAAATCGAACCAAATATGGTCGGTTCGGTTCGGTTCGGTTTTGTGTCGGGTCCGTCAGTTCGGTTCGGTTTAGATGTTTTTATGTATGTTTTTGTCGGTTCTGGCCTTCTAGGTCAAACTGAACCGAACCGACCTGACCCGAAACAGAAATCATGAAAAACCTAAACCAAAACCGAATCGAAGGGCTGTCTAGTCGGCTCGGTCGGAACCTTCCATGCTCATCCCCACCAAAAACCGAATTCAAATAAATATAAATACTTTTATATATTTATATAAAAAAAGTATTAAAACTCTTTCATTCTATAAATAAAACATTTTTTAAGCTTGAATTTTTATTTTTATTTTTATTATTATTATTTTTTTTTGTTGCTAAAAATCTATCTATACTACATTAAAAGCAAAAATGGTCAATTGTGAAATGTGAAAAAGTCAAGAAGTGAAAAGTGGAAAACCTTATATTCGGTAAGTCAAGAAGTGCAACCTTATATTTGGTAAGTCAATAAGTGTAACTGAAAATGTGAAAAAATATTACGATATGAAGAGGAGACTTTTATATTCGGTAATAAAGGAGACTTTTAACACAATGGCAAATAAAGGGTATGACTTAAAAAACTAATAAAGGAGGCTTTTAATGCTCCCTCTAATTACAGGAAGCTATGGCCGGAAACTTTTAAACTTGAAAAAAATGAAATGTGATTTTCCAATCGTAATACAGGAATGATTTGCGGAGCGTAAATGTAGAAGTAGACAAGTCAACTTCACAACTGTTAGCTTTCACAATTGAGGAAAGTCAACTTCACAATTGAAACATGATTTGCCAATCGTGTAAAAATTTTAAGATGCACATTTCTACACTCCTATAAATACTGCTTACAAACAAACCAAAGATTATCACAACCTCATTCATTTTTCCACTACAATGCATGTACACTTCAACAGTTGTATGCATAATCGAATAATAGGAGCGTCCAAGTAAGTTTTCATTACAAAACATATGCATATACATTAGTTAAGAGCATCCATGTATTTTATTTTATTATTACGTATGTTGTTTTTACAGTTACTGGGTCGACCCTCCTACGATTTGATATGAAAGATGGTAATCAAGCTTGGAAGAAGTTCAACCTTTCCAATTGATCTTTTAATCCTTCAAAAAAGATATCGATCGTTTCAGATGTATCTTCATCACATGAACTTGTATTCTTGTAATAATTATCTTAAATATAAAAGTAAGTTGCTATGTCTTATAGTTTATGTTATCATTTGGCATAATCGAGCTTCATGTGATAAAGATTAATCTGTGTGAAGTTATCTTACTAAAGATAAAGTAGAAAGGCGAAACTTCTTGTGTAACATGCCATGGTTTCATATGCATGATCTTGCAAGTTCTAATTAACTACTTCATTTATTCTTTAAACGAACACACGTCCGTGATAAAATTCTCCATCAAAACTAATTTTCTTACGGATGAACCAAAGATATAGGATTTGACTAGAGCAAACACTTTAAGATGTATATCGCGCAATCTATTTGGTTTTAAAATTTAACATCAAAATGTTAGCCATGCATTCACACATTCACAACTGTGTATAAGTTAGTGAAGTACGTTGTTTTCTGCTACACTTTTTGGCATATAAAGTACTAACAAAATGGTTAACCTTTTTAGTCTTTCTAACTATTATACAAGTACTCAACTTTTAAGTCGACATGTGATAATCATTTATTATTTAAATGGGTTTTATGAATTTAGTCTCATGCATCACTAGCATATCATCTTCTGATTAAGCTATTGGGAGTACTTTAGTACTCTACCCATCTGATGTACTGTATGAGCAGACTGGGCTCATATTGCTTAAGATGCCAACGATAGGTATCTTTACCACCAGTTACATCGCGTGTAATAGAATATATACGTCATCACTACTAGGTGCGAGCTTTACTTTACACAATTGTTCTTTGGGCCTTAAAATGAAAAGAACACGCAAAAGTATCGATGTATTTGAAATTTTCTATACAAAACCGTCATATCTAAGCCTCGAATAAGGATAAAAGAACACGCAAAAATATTGATCTAATCGGAATTTGTCGAAGACTATACACCGCTGCCGTTAGGCGCGGGTACTCCTCTAGTATGAATAAATAATTAAAATTATGTTATTCGAGTAACCGAATCGATGAACACTCCTATCTTTAGGTAAAGCGTAATAAGAACACCCATAAACAACTTGACCAATGTCACCTTAGTGTCGCATCAATTTTCTCTCTCTACAACCAATTTCACAAACAACTTAATGTAATAAGACAACCAATTTTATCACCAAAACATAACTTACTTCAACACATATATACCCCAAAAAAACCATTTAATGAACACACACAACATACCACCCACGACTCTGTCGTCTGCACGACCGAGTCATCGCACCCTTAGTGCGGGTGGTCTTATATACGACCAACAAGTTTAACCGCTTTCACTGTATAAACTAACTTTTGATGTCGTTTGTTAATGATGTTTTTTGTTTGATCTGAAGAGGTGAATTTAAAGTATTTAAAATTGACAAAGCGATAATTAGACAAAATAGAAAATATGCAGAAATAAAGTGAAAAAAAATCATTTTTTTGTCTATCGTGTCATCAAATACAAACACATTTATTTAATTTCTTATTCTCGCATGTAGATAACTAGATATAATAGAAATATACAAATACCTTTCTTTTTATGTCAACTGAATGTGTAAGCCAATTGAGGTACACTTCTGAGTTTTGGCTTCCAAGTTGTTGCAACCAGTTGAGCGTGTTAGCTAATCGAACCTGGCTCTTCATCGAAAGTCTCGAAACAATAACTTTTAACATCGAACTAGCAAATCTAATTGCATCAGAATTAACCTCAGCTTAATATCGAACTAGCAAACCAGCTTCAATACTACAAGAAAAAATAGGAAGTAAAATGGAAAACTGAATGCCCCATATGAGAAATATGTATCTATTAATTACTCGAACTTCATAAAATGAATATAGTATTGAATTGGAGGTCTGGACACTGCTGTCGTCAGTTTAGGGTTGTTTGTATGAGTTTCATGGTTTGTATGTTGTCTGGTTGTTTTGTTTTAGCTCCAAGGTCAGATGCAATGACTTGTCATTAGCTCTGTTTTGGATATTTTTCATGTATCTTGGTTTTAAGCTAATATATTTTTCACCTTTGCACACACAAAAAAAAAAAAAAAAAAAAAATGACATAGTAAATTAGCTCCATTGGTTTTCCTCGAAAATCAAGATACCTCAATATGCTCGTTTAGTTATTTCATGACAATTACACCAAGCGTTTATAAATGTCAAAATTTAAATATTTGGCATGTACTCATGTAGCTTGACTTATAAAGAGCTGATACGACTTGTCTAATTCGAACAAATAACTTATGATATACAAGTAGCTTATATTTCAAATTTTCATACCCAGGTTGTAATAAACTATGTATTCTTCAGTACTATATTAGCTTAGCTGACAATTTATTTTATAAATAATCTTATCCTTCAATGCCTTCCAAATCACAATATATATATATACAAAAAGAATTTTACACAACTTTAAGGTTTTGTCCAAAGGTCATTCATATTTCTTTTTCTAGAAAATTATATACGATATATATCGATTGGGTTGTTGTACTTGTCAATAGTTGATTAGGGACGGCTTAACTTGAAATGCTCCAAAGATTTGCAATTTGCAAATACCACCACATTATAAATGAAGTCAAACAAAATCATCTGACCATGACTAGTGAGGGTCATCTTCACCTTATCAGGATTATGAATTTTATATAGACAAAAAAGTACTCCCTCCGTCTCGAATTATAAGTCCATATTTGACTTTTCAAATTTTTTTTTTCTGACTTTGACCGTAATTATTTTTTTCGTGCTATATGATACTTGATGAAAAGTGCACAAATGAAAATAAATTTGAAACACGAATCCATTTATATATTTTGCATCAGTTATTATATAACACGAAAAAAAATAATTACGGTCAAAATATGAAGAGAAAGACTTTGAAAAGTCAAAAGCGGACTTATATTTTGAGACGGAGGTAGTAGTATTGAGTATTGGACTATAGATTATGTTAGTAGGACCGAAGAATATATGTTAGACATTGTAAATCTCATGGGTATTATGTTTTATTAAAGAGATATTTATAGATTACAAAGCTTCATAAACCTTAAAACTTAATGGACCGAAGCTCACAAACAGTCTCAGACCTACTAGCATAATCTATAGTCTAATAGCTTTTAGGTAATTATTTTGGTTAGCTCAAACCCAATTGTAAGATCATTTAAATGTAAAACCGTGTTGTTTATATCCTAAGTCATGGTTTTATTGTATGTAGACATGTAATGTAACCATGCTTATATAACATATAATATCTTCATAATCTTTCACAGACATAGATGATGCCAAGTAGATGCACCAAGTAGATTATATGAGTAATGCAATCAATGTAGTTAGAGCTTATAGTATATAATTTTTTATTTTATTTTATGAGTTCGTGTGATAAACAAAACTCTTCATCTCATTACAACCAAAGTCGAGCTTTATTAATAATTCGTTTAGCTTAAATGATGATGATGATGATGATTTAACGTTATCAACAATAATATATTGTGGAATCATATCATAATCTTTGATAGGATATTCTTTATTGTCGATTAAAAAAGTAACATATGACAAATAGGTAGTTGTATTTTTAAGATTAGTTTCATGCTTTTGGTAGGGTAGGTGATTTGCAAACATAGATTTTTGATTTGTATACATCAATGTATAAGTAGTTAATGCATGTATAAATAATGTATAATTGTTTGATACATAAAATAGAGTGTATCAATAAAAAATAAAAAAGTGCAAATCAATTCCCTTTTGCTAATGAGCCAATTAATATACTTCTATAACTAACTTAAATATCATAATATCATATATCATAATTTCATATTTTGTCAACATGTTTTAAAGTCATTGTAATGCACTAAAAAGTTGTGTTTTGAAAAGAAATGAAATTTTATGTTTAGTTTGGTAAACATGGATTTATTCATTTGCTAAAAACATCTTCAATGTAAGCACTATTTGTACTTGTCAGCACTAAAATAATGCAAAAATGTTACAAAACTCTTCTAATGTTAGCACTAAATTCTTGCATTATTTTATTTATGGGCCGTTTGGTTTATAAGTGGGATTTAATTATGATTTGAATTTAAGGCCCGTTCGATTGCGGGGTTTTCATGGATTTGGGATTAAAAGGTTAAATTTAGTTGTTTGTTTGCAATTTTAAGATTTAGGTTTAGATACATAAACCAAATATTAGGGTGTGTTGTAAAGACGAGGGTTGTATGGGTTTATAACAAATGTGGGTTCATGTGTTTTCTTATCATTATTTTTTCTTTTTATCCTATCAATATTAATATAAATATTTTTTAATTTATACGTAGTATTTAAATATATAATATATTTTTAAATATTGTTTTTTTTTCTCCAACCTCAAATCAAATTCAAATCTAAAACTAAATTTAAATTCAAATCCAAATCATAAACCCATCTACAAAACAAACGGACCTTTAGTTTAGAATTTGGATTTGAGATAGGTTTAGGAATGAAAAATTATATTTATTTAAATATATTTTATAATAAATTTTAAATAAAATATATTATTTGAATTATAAAATAACAAAAGTAGTCCACATATACAGTATATATATAGAGACAAATGAAAATGACCTACGAAGTACACAAATCTATTTGAAAACCTACCTAAATCCCACCTATCAATCTTTGATTCAAAGAAAGAACCAAACAAGTAATAAATATCTTTTCAATGCGAAAGTCAAGTGTCAAAACAAACGGGGAATTAATAGTTCAATGAATAATAACGAGGAAAAAGCATCAAATGTATTGCATTACTATTTATTACACTAAATATTCATATTGAATAAGTGAGATATGCAGCTATAATATAAACATACTCATAGTATTACTTTTCATATGATATGCATATTTCTATAATGACAGAATATTAATAAGCAATACTTCGTATACTTAAACAGTTAAACCACATCACCGGGCATACAAATTTTTTTTCGAGCATAAAAGAAATAAAAATGAACTAAAAAGTATAATTTTCATTAAAACTAGTAAACAAATTAAGAAAATATTAATTTTTATTAAAGCTAGTTAACAAATAAAGAAGACGTGTATTTTTTTGGACATATTAGAGAACTAACTAAACAAGACATGTATTTATGCGACATAAATGTTCGAGACCAGGTTCATTTCGAAAAAATCGTAATTTCTAGTAAAAATTTATGCTAGACAACGAACATCAATCGAGTTTACGTAAACCCTGAAAACCCCCTAGGGTTCGCCCCTTAGAGCATAAGGTATGGTGTAATTTGTGGCTAGTTGAAATGACATGGAATGCTTTTAGCCACCATACCAAGTATTTTAGCCACTTTAGTTTGTGTTGGTTTTTCAACACAAAAAATGACAAACATCAAAATGGACCACTTTTCATTTAATATATCACTGGGGGTGTTTGAAAAAATAGAAAAATAAAATAAAATTGAGGGTGATTGGGGCCCAAATGGTTATGTTGAAGTTAGTTGTGAAGGAATAGTATTTTGATGTTAGAGTGTTGAAATGAGGTGGCAAATGATGGGGCTCAAATGACTAAAAATTTGTAGCCACCATACCTTATGCTCTTATATTTGATGTTTCTTGTTGAAAAATATTTCCATTTTATATGTCAAAATTAATGCTATTACTGACAGAAACAAATAAATATTTAAATGATATCTGGTATTTTGATATGCTTAAAATAACTTAATGTAGAGTAATTGAAGATTTAGTGCAAATTATACTACTAAATAATTTTTTTGGAGCACATAGTGCTAAATATTGAAGCAATTTTTTTAGTGCAACCATATTCTAAAATATATTCTAAAATGATTTTTTTTTTGTTATATGGGTTTTCGTCTTTTCGACTTAAAATTGCGAGCTGACTAATTTCAAGGTGATTACTTTTTTGGATAACTCGAAGTCAGGCGCAGGTGAACCTCCGCTGCTATAAAAAGTTTAATTTTCTCATTATTAGATTCGAACCTTTGACCTCTGCTTTAGAAAGCTGATCTTCTTACCGTCAGAGTGCAAAATTATAGTACTATCTTCTTCCCAAAATAAGTGTCAGGTTTAACTTTTTAAAGCCTTTTTTACTCAACTTAAATCGTCAATATTTTTATTTGTGTTACATAATACATGATGCAAAATATATGAATGAATAGGGTTTCAAAATGTAGGCCCGTTTGGTTGGGTTGTATGGGTATGGATCTATGACGTTGAAAGTCATTAATGTTGTTTGGTTGGTTATAGAGTCTACCATAATAGAATGAGGATACCAAAATATAAAGATTTTCTCAAATACTATGTGTGTGGGTGGTTTTTTTATACCCGCCATTATTATTCCACTCTATACCAACACCCATACCCATACCCATTGTGATTCATAGCGACAAATCAAACGCACCCTTATAATTGATATAAATTTTATCAAGTATTATACAACACAAATAAAAATATTTAATATTAAAGTTGAAAAAAGAACTACAAAAAGTCAAACCTATTACTTATTTGGGTTTTTCTAACTTGTACCCTAAAGGCACAAGTTAATCATATCTACATAAAGGCTCACAAAAAAGTACACAGGAATTTACATAAAAGTATAAACAAATACTCCCTCCGTCCCATTTTTATTGTCCCTTATTGACTTTTTTAGTATTTCTTTTTTAACTTTGACTATAATTATTTTTGGTTATGTAATATAATACTTGATGAAAAATATATAAATGTATTAGATTTTAAATGTTTTTTTCATTTGATATAACTTTCATCAAATATTATATAACACAAATAAATATATTAATGGTTAAAGTTGAACAAGAAAGACTGGTCAAAGTCAAAGGGGACAATAAAAATAAGACAGAGGGAGTATATTTTTATATCGATCCTTAAGTATTTTTTATGTACTTTTGTTATGCTTAACTTGTGCCAAACCCCTTATTTTAGTTGAGGTAGAGTACATATATTTCTAGATGCTGTAATTGGATTGAGATAGAGTACATATATTTCTGAGATAGAGTACATATATTTCTAGATGCTGGAATCGGATAAGTTAAAAAAGAAAAACCATGTGTGAAATGAATAATAATATGATTGACAAGAACAAAGAAGCAAAGAAAAACACGACTTATCTTAACACATAGACACAACAACACAAGTACAACCGACCAATTCCGTAATCAAAACAAAATCCAAACCCAACCCCCCTTCTTAAAAAAACATAAACACACATGCAACACTGATAAATATACAGAACGATCCTTTAATTCCGTTGTTGTTGTTGTTGTTATCGTGGAGTCATATAATAGAGAATGACTCGACGATGCTCTCATTGCAGCAACAACGGCCACAACTCACGCACGTGTCCATCACGTGACACTAATAGTAGTACTGGTGGTGTGAAGCTTTTTGGTGTTCGGTTAACAGAAGGTGATGGTTCCATAATGAAGAAGAGTGCTAGCATGGGCAACTTATCTGCTCTTTATCATCCCTCCTCTTCTTCATCTTCTCCGGTTGCTAGTGGTGGTTCTCCGGCGAGTAGTGATCGGATTGATGGTGCTGGTGGTGGTGGTGGTTATCTTTCTGATGATCCTAAACGACGTGCTGTTGCTGTTGATCGAAAAAAAGGTCACTTTTTACTTTTACTTTAATAGCATTTTTGGTCCATGTCGTTTGGCCAAATTGCAGGTTTGGTCCTCAAAACTCTGAAAGTGCAACCATAGTCCTTATTTTGAAGTTTGGATTGCATTTTTGGTCTACGGATAAAGATAAATAACAAAAATACCCTTTGTCACAAAGGTAATTTGGTCATTTCACACCGATAAGGACAAAAAATGCAACCCAAACTCTAAAATAGGGACTATAGTTGCACTTTTAAAGTTTTGAGGACCAAACCTGCAATTTAACCAAACCACAAGGACCAAAAATGCAATTAACTATAAATTTGTTATATTAGACGATTACCCGCACATAGCAGCGATGGTTTACAGTAACGTTAATTTGTGGGGTGTGTTTGTTGAAACTAGCGGTTAGCAATAGCCCTTAGCGGTAGCAGTTTAATTTATAAATGGGTTTGGTAGAGCAACTGTTGCTGGAATTTTAATTTGTAAAATGACGTAACGCTAAATGTTAAATGCTGATTCAAAGAGCATAAAGTAATTAGCGTTTTTATCATTTTATAAATGCTTCCTGCTTTCTTCCAAACGAGCTTTTTAATAATAATGATAAATGCTAAACGCTGTGTGGGCAATTATTATTTTTATGTATGTATGGTGTAAAGTAGGTGAGAGAGAAGAAAGTTACTAGTTTAAATGGTAATTAAGTATGTAAATATTTAGGAGGTGTTTGTTTCGGCTTATACAGCTGGCTTATGGCTTATGGCTTATTTGGTTCTGTGCTTAGGTTTCATAATCTCACTTTTTGTGGTGTATTTTGACATTTTTGGGTTTATAAAAGTTTATTATGACTAATAAACTTTTATAAGTTGAGTAGTTTTAAAATAAACCACAAAAAGTGAGCTTATGAAACATAAGCCCAAAACCAAATAAGTCATAACCCGGCTGTATAAGCCGAAACAAACACCCCCTTAAATAGATTTAATTGCCTTTTATAAGTAGGGTATTTTAATATTATCATAGTTTTAAGCAAATGTGTTTTCTCTTTATATATGTAATATAATATATAGATGTGAACGGATGATATTTGAGGTTTTATGTTTATTATATGTTTATGTTTATTTATGTGTTTGTATATTTTATATTATCTTAGGTTTGTTTGTAGCAGAATTAATAATTGGATAACTGTGTTGTGGTCCTTTTTGAGTGGATGACGACTTTGCCTTTAATAATCGCCTTCAGCTTGGAAAAAGCATATTTGGCCAGCATTATAGAATGTGTGTTGGTACTTAATAAGCCGCTATGATACGCTATCTACTTGTGAAGAATTCCAGACAGATAATTAAATAGTGTATATGATATTGTGATTCTTAGGTACAAGAGTGGGGGATATTTTTCTTAGTCTTTGACAGCAACCAGCGAGGTTTGTTTGGGGAATGTAGAGATATGTTTATGATAGTTATCAATAAGTTTGTTGTACAATAGAAACTCATAAGTAAAAGATGGCCAGTTAGTTTGTGAAAGCGTTAGGGTCACAAATTAAACATGGTTTCCGACCTTTTAGCCGACTAATTCACGAGGTTTGAACCCACCACCACACAGAATCAAACCAGGTAAATCCCTCCCTTTTCAAGAGGTTGACGTGGCCACTTTTTGGGTTGTTTGCACCTAGCAGGAATTGAACTTGAGACCTCACGCATCTGAGTGTGATAGTAACAAGCCTTTATGTCACTAGGCCACCCCAGAGTGGTTAATCAAACAGAAAACCTAAAGATTACTTAAGATGACAGTATGTTGAGCTTTTATCGAATCACGACCAAAAGTGTTTTCCTTGGGAAAGAATAACTAACATCTAGAATGAATATCGAGGTTGATATGGCATGTCTATAGGTGGCCCATCATGGTAGTCTGACTACTTCCCGTGAAATTTTTGAACTTAAATGGACTTTACAGTCACACAAGATTACACAAATTTATCACCGTTTCAGTAACTCTGCTAATATTGTAGGACTAACAGCCTCACTAATTTCTCCATAAAGCTATAATGATGATCAGGACAGAACATATCCCACCTAACTTCTTGTCTGGGCATACTTGCAACTTCATTTATTTCCTCAACAACATTATGCTATTTGACATTTCATGAGCTTTCTGTTATCCGCAGTCACCTTCCAAGTTTTTCCTGTAAACCTCAAACTTTAGTTTGACAATTTGACTCGTGTTACAAAGCGATACATTACTGGTTATAGCCTTGTACTATGCCATGGTATCCTACTTTGTATACTTTTTGTGACTTCGGGCATTATACTAAACCTTAGAATTAGTGTAACCTTACCGTAACAGGGAAAGACTCTATCTCACTCTCACATTTGTTCGTGCTTGTTACTATGTTATTAATATATTACATAAGCTTAATCATAGTTACATATGTTGTCCGAACTTGTTTCGTCGTAAGAACACACTTCGTCACCCCCATCAGATCATGTATTTTCCTGATATATAAGTATCATTGTCATTTGTCAAACTCTTTTTATCAGCGAGTTGGGTCCAGAGAAGCGCCTTCATTGTTGACTTCCATGACATAGAGCCAAATCTATTGAAAAAATACTTCAGTTTCAACCTGTACACCACGCTGAATATACCAATCCCCTTCCATTTTATATTGCAGAAGCTAAAACCCTGTCAAGTATAGTTATCTTCCAAAGGCTCATTAACTCTATACAACAATAGCAAATTATATGCTGAATGTTGACTTGCTTTAGTCGTTTAGTGCTTTCCTAATGTCCATCCCCATAAACTTGCTAACCTTCAGCTAGCATCAGCTGTAACACATCCTTGTAATATTTTCTTTTTTGATCAATTGTTCCACCACCTAGTTTTGAGCAGTTAAACTTCATGTGATGCAGATGTGTCACCTTATGCAATCTCCGTATGACTTCCTAATCTAAATGCATGACACCATGAACTCTTCTTATGTGGACAAAGCCAACAAGCTGGATTTTTACCAGTACTAATAGGTTTACTAGACAAGAGTCGGGCTTTTGAAAGAGTTTTGTGTCTCTATTCCTTAAACAGGAATTTTAACTTGATAAAATTTGACACAAGATTTTAGATAGTACACTAAATAATTGCACTACTGCAGGTACTCCCTGGACAGAAGAGGAACATCGACTGTTCCTACTTGGTCTCCAGAAGTTAGGCAAAGGAGACTGGCGTGGAATTGCACGAAACTACGTCTTATCCAGAACTCCTACTCAGGTTGCTAGCCATGCCCAAAAATATTTTATAAGGCAATGCAATTCCACCAGAAGAAAAAGGCGTTCTAGCCTTTTTGACATGGCTCCAGATACGGTTTGTCTTTTTTTCTTTCTTCTTCTGTAAATGGGTACAACTTTTATAACTGTTTCATATGCATAAGAATTGCGTGTGTCACAGGTGGAAGAACCGTCAGAGGATCATTTCATGCTTCCTCAAGCAGCAGGTCCAGATCATCCTGACAACGACCCATGTTCATTAAAACTCTCTTTAAATCCCAATTCTGATCAATCCATGGAGGCTGCTGCTCCAACTGAAACATTGGAACAAGACATCAAAGAAGAAACTTCAACGACTGTAAAAAGTGATCAGCTTCCACCAATAATACCTGCATTTTATCAGGCTTACATACCCATTCCATTCCCGGTGTGGCCATCAACCATGACCCCGCTCGAGGAACCAACTAATAATAACAATACGGGACCAGATGGGTCTTACCATCGAGTCCTGAAACCAATCCCAGTCCTCTCAAAAGAACCCATGAATTTAGATGAGCTAGTTGGAAAGTCGTCACAGTTGAGCCTAAAAGACACTGACCATCATTACATTGAACCCTCGTCTCTGTCATTGAAATTAATGACTGAACCCTCAAGGCAGTCGGCTTTTCATGCCAGCATTCCGGTGGTTGGTAGCTCGGGTAAAGACAAGGGAGTTGGTAATGGTTTCCGAGCAATTTGATGTGCTGTGGTTCCTTTCAAACTTTGCTATGCAAGGTATTGACTGGGATGTGATGTTAGATTAGTATGTTTGGTTTTACAAATATATTTAATTCTTTTAACTGTATGTAAACTGTCTGATAGCGAAAATAAAATCTAGGTGTTGTTTGTCAGTAATTATCTGTGTTTTTTGTAATATGTGAAAAGTGTTTTAATTGATGTTAAGTTTGCTAGCAATATGAAAAATGTACTTGGCATACTATTTCCTTGAATGAGATGAAGAATAACAAAGTTAAAATTGTACAAGTAGTTAAATACAGTAAGCATGTATTGTTAAAACTTAGATGTTACATTGAGCTCCTTTTCTTTTCTGTATTACATCCAGTTCGTAAACATAATCATACTCGACTATTACCCGGTTCATAAACATATTCGTACTCGGCTATTATCCATTTCATTAACATCTTCGTACTTGGCTATTACCCGTTTCATAAACATAATCGTGCCTGGCTATTCTCCGGTTCTCATATCATATCTTACCTGGTTACTATCCGGTTCATAATCATAATCATGCCACAGGGTGTATTAGTTATGCACTAATTATAAACATGCATAACATAAAGGACACTACTAAACATGTTGTGCTATTCATTACTTACCTTATAAATTCCGGTTAGGCGTTCCTCTTGCTTGCCTCGACCACCTAAGCATATAACAATCATATATACACTATTAGAAATCATTAAAAAACTATTACACATAAGCTTCATCTTTAATTACTAAGTTTGACCCCTTTAAAATCTCACGCCAAACACTCCCTTAACAACTATCAATTAATCACATTCATATACCCATTTCATGAATTCTACATTCGGGAACTAGTATATGGAATTTAAGCTATGTAGAAAACGCGACACACACACCCTGTACACGACAGAAAGTAAACGATCACACGTATAATGCTTTCAAACGATTCTTTATTGATAATTAGAAAAAAAATATATATTGTACAATGAGGGCTCTGACCAGCTTATAACCGACTCCAAGAAAGAGTGGTATTGGGCTAAAAACCATGACAGAGTAGGCTATGATACTTGCCTTTCAAGGCAAGTAATATCCTCCTAATTAGACTACAACTTAAGCTAAACAATTAACATCCTAAACTAGATTATATAACTAGCTACCTCTAACTATCATCACTAATAACAATTTCCACCTTAGTGGTATTTAGCATTCTCTGATACGCATCAACTTCAACCTGTGTCGGAACTTCGAACTGGGGACCGACTTTTTCAAGGCATCAGTAGCATTACCCGCTACTAACATTAGAATAAATCCCGACTCTATTGAGAGTCCTATTAGCCAAATGGGCTCTTGTATCGCCTTTGTGTCGTATATGTATTTTTTGTGCGAATGTTTTACTTTTTCAAAAAGACAAAAATTTCTAGAGATTATTTTTTTTTTAATTTTTTTATTTTTAGAAAAGTTTGTCTTTTTTGAAAAGATAAAACGGTGGCGCAAAAAAAGAATGTCACACAAAAAACAATGGTCGCACAAAATGTCTCTTCAGTCGAAAAAAACATCTACCTAACCACTGGACACTTGTCAAAAATATGATTGAGTCGCACAGTCTATTAGTCACACAAGACTAAATTTGAAAAACGAAAAGTTAGTATCTATTTTGTGAGCACATTTTTGGCTTATTTTTTAAATTGATTCAAGAGGTTTTGAAAAACGATTCTCTAAAAGCGTATAGTTTTGATGTAACAAAATTTTGGAAAAAGCATTTTGTGGATCAAAATTTTAGTCTTTCATTCAACTTTTTGTTAATATATGTATCAAAATTTTATTATGCATCAAACTATAACAAGTTAAAAAGTTTATGCATTACAACTTTCTTTTGCATTAAAAACACTTTTAGAAACTCAAAAATTCTAAAACTTTTTCACAACTTTTTTATAGGGTAAAATTTTTAATTAAAAAGTTTTTACTTTTTACAAGTGCTTTTTACATTTTACACTTGTCACAATAGAACATTATCTTTAATAATTTCAGAGTTACCTAACTTGAAAATCATATCATTTTTAAAACACAACTTTTTAGTGCATACGTACAATACTTTTTAAAGCATATGTTGAAAAAATATGAAATTATCATGTTTAATAGCCCTATCTTTATAGGAGGGAGGGTTGTTTTTGATGTTGTGGTGAATTCTAATGTGTTATGGAAAAAGTGCTAGTGTGGCAATACTTTTTTCATAACGCGCGTGACGGCATGAAGGGTACCTTATGCTCTAACTATCATCACCAAGGATGTGTTTAGCAGACAGCTTTTAAGAGCATTTTAGAGCAACTAGCCATTAACATTATTATTACAAAGCTCGTTTGGAAAGAAATAGATATCATTTATAAAATTATAAAAACTTTAGTTTCTTAATGCTCTTTCAATAAACATTTAACATTTAGTGTTACATCATTTTACATATTAAAATTAGAGTGAAGGCCGAATATACGTAACAAACTTTCTCAAATTAACTAATATACGTAACATACTTATTTTATTTTCAACATACGTAATATACTTTCAAATACTTACCAATATACGTAATATTGACAAGTTATCAGTTTTTAAAGTAACAGTAATGGTCCATGTCGTTTGCGTTCACTTTCATCATTAGTCCTTTGGCATTTTTCCACTTAAAAAGTTACAGTAATGGTCTATGTGGTTTGCTTTGACTTTCGCCTTTTTACATACATTTTTACATGTTTTTATACATTTTTTATATACATTTTTACATGTTTTTATACACGTTTTTATACATGTTTTTAGACCTTTTTATACACGTTTTGTACACGTTTTTTTATACACGTTTTTTACACGAATTTATGCATATTTTTATACACGGTTTTATATATTTTTTTTGCACGTTTTTATATACATTTTTTACACGGTTTTTATACACGTTTTTACACACGTTTTTATGTACGTTTTTTACACGATTTTATGCAATTTTTTATACACGGTTTTATATACGTTTTTACACACTTTTTACACGTCTTTTACATGTTTTATGCACGTTTTTATACACATTTAAAAAATATTTTTAAAAACGTATATAAAAGCGTGTAAAAAACATATATAAAAACGTGTATAAAAGAATGTAAAAAAGGTGTAAAAAAAGTATAAAAAAACGTGTGTAAAAAACGTGTAAAAACCGCACATAAAATCGTGCATAAAAACGTGTATAAAAAGATGTAAAAAACGTATAAAAATTGTGTAAAAAATGTGTATAAAAACGTGTATAAAAACATGTAAAAAAACGTATATAAATTGTGTTTAAAACGTGCATAGAATCGTGTAAAAAAGGTGTGTAAAAAACGTGTATGGAAATGTGTAAAAACAAGTAAAAAATGTACATAAAAACGTGTGTAAAAACATGTAAAAAACGTATATAAAAGATGAAAGTCAAAGGACTAATGGTAAAAGTCAAACAAACTACAAGGACCATTACTGTAACTTTTTTAAGTGAAAAAATATCAAAAGACTAACGGTGAAAATCAACGCAAACGACAGAGACTATTACTGTAACTTTTTATAGTGGAAACATGTATATTGTGTTCATTCAAAATTACAAGTGCCACTATTCTACCAAACATCCTAAATTAAAAGGTTTTTATTTCTTACCATTGTTTTTTACAGTTGTCACAATATAACATTATCTCTGTATATTAATGGTTGACTCTTTGACCATAAGCATTTGCCCCCAAATGCTAGGGTTGCAAGCTCACACATTCTGAAACCCAACTTGAAAATGAACTGCAAACGTTGGTAAGACTCTGTTTCTCATTTATTTAAAACTATGGATGAATTCACTACCAAAAAAAATACCCTAGAAAAAGATATGGAGTTAGTGTTTGATTGTGTAATGCCTTACATACATGACCTTAATTCTGTTTCATTAGTTTCTAGGAAGTATTTTGACATCGACTCCTTAACGCGTAAACACGTAACTGTCCATGTGCATTACCTCCCCGACCCGGAACGTTTAAGTCTAAGGTTCCCTAATCTCGAGTCCTTAACACTTAAGTCGTATTCCTATGGACGAGATAATTCTTACGAATGTCGTATTCCAGTCACCCCATGGATTCACGAGATAGCTGTTAAGTTTACGCGTTTGAAATCACTGTCTATCCGGAACATGGTTGTGTCTCCTTCTGATCTCAAACGCTTGGCGAAAACACGAGGTGATAGTTTAAGGAGTTTAGAGATTCGTAGGTGTAAAATGTTTACAGAGGGTGGTTTAATGGATATCGCTAGGTATTGTATGGATTTGAGAAGTTTGCGTTTAGAAGATAATGAAATAGATGGTAATGCGAATGGGAAATGGTTGCATGAGTTGGCTTTGCGTAACACGGTTATGGAGTCGTTAGATTTTCATTACCCTTTTGTTTGTTACGATATGAAAGATGTTACACGTCTTGCAAACAAATGTAGCAACTCGTTAGTATCTCTCAATGTTTATCCGGAATCTTTAAGTGATTTCAGAAAAGTCTTTAAGCATGCTAACAAGCTGGATCATTTTGGCTACGCGATTATTGATGAAGATTGGTACTATAGTGGTTTTAAATTCCCCCCGAATATTCGTAGTTTACGTTTTCAGCAGCTGCGCGAAGCTTCATTCCCTTTTCTACTCCCTTATCTCAATCAACTACGGGAATTGGATCTCGAATGTCGAGATCTTGATCATAATTGCCAATGTTTCTTCTTTGAGAGGTGTCCCAGTTTGGAAGTTTTAGTTACCACGGATATATGTGGAGACGAGGGATTGCAAGTTATTGGTCAGTTTTGCAAAAAATTGCGCAAACTTACCCATCGTGGGTCGGTGACTCACATGGGACTTTTAGCTCTGGCACAACGATGTCCTAATTTGGATTATTTAGATGTTACTCTCTTAGATATTTCAAATGAAGCTCTCGAGTGTGTAGGAACTCATTTGAAGAATCTGCTTGATTTACGTATATGGTTGGCTATTGGAGAAACAGATTCATCGCTAGACAATGGGGTTCGAGCTATGCTAATGGGTTGCACCAAACTTGAAAAGCTAGATATCGGTTTTCGTTATCGTGGATTGACGGATGTGGGTTTAGGATACATTGGGAAGTATGGTCATAATTTGAGATCTCTCTCTCTATGCGGTATAGGAGAATCTGATGTAGGACTTTTGGAGTTATCAAAAGGGTGCCCAAATTTAAGAAAGCTAAGATTGACGAATTGTCCCTTTAGCGAGCAAGCAATTGCTACTTTTGTGTTTAGCATCAATCATTCATTGAGATATATTAGGCTTGATGATAATTTTCCTGATGTTTTGGTACTCACTCGTCCAATGGTTTCTGCTGAGGTAATACTACTGAAAGCTTGACTTATTAGATTACCAGGTTGTATGCATCTTTTTCCAAAAACGCTTTCGTCCATTTTTTTCAATTCCTTACAAAAGGTAAAGCGCTACCTATGATTACAAAAACAATATTATTGGTGAATTGGTGATATGGATAGTTTGGTCGGTCTAAGTAACCGGTTTTTTGTCCTTTAAACCCAGTGCCTAAACTTGATGTTTGCGTTTTGCTGATGTGCAGGCACATGCTGCTTCTGCTGTGTTAAATTTCAGTGAGAACTGTACACCTGATATTTTGACGCCTTACCTGGATGCAATAGCGAGCAAACTGATTCAGGTAAAACTCGAGGACAAGAAGAATATACAGACAGAATCAAGGCTGTTTAATATAATTAATATTCATTGGGGTCATTTGTTTAGTTTTACACGGTGTTCATAATGGTTTTTTGTGCAGAATGGTAAACAAATGGTACAAGTCCAAAAGTACTATGATGCCGTTATGCCCAACTTGAAAACAATATTAGTTAACGCGAATGACATAGCTAACTGTATGCTTCGAGCTAAGGTCATTGAATGCATTAGTCTGGTTGGAATGGCTGTCGGAAAGGACAAATTTAGAGATGATGCTAAGCAGGTAATCATTCACATTTATACATTCACTTTCATGTATGCTTGCATGTTATGACATCGAGTTATCTCAATATCTACTTGACACTCTTGTAGATGTGATTGTGTATGTGTATGTGCATGTAAAGACTATCTGATGCTTCCACTTCGTAATGCAAATTTTCTCATTGTGGTTCAAAATAGCGGAAGTTAGTAGTTATAATGTTTTTAGTAATCTTGAAAATGGTTGGTGCTGACATGCTGTTTCTGTTAGGTAATGGAAGTTCTTATGTCCCTGCAAGGAGCTCAAATGGAGACTGATGACCCCACCACAAGTTCTATGCTTCAAGTAAGTGTTATTTCAACAGAAAGCACATAAAAAATCTAGTGTTTGCCCTCTTCCTAACTCTGTGTGCGTCTTTGTTGCTGTAGGCATGGGCCAGGCTATACAAGTGTCTGGGCCAGGATTTCCTTCCGTATATGGCAGTTGTTATGCCTCCTTTGCTTCAGTCTGCTCAACTTAAACCTGATATGATCATCACATCTGCCGATTCCGATAATGAAAGGTATTATATGCATTTAGTTTAATGACTTTTAATGTGGTTATGGAACATATCTTATCTGAAAATTCTAGCTCAGACTTTTCACGCACTGTTTTTTTTTTCCGGTAACTGAAGTTGTATATTCTGTAACTTTATGCAGTATGGAGACCATCACAATTGGTGATAAAAGAATAGGGATAAAGACTAGTGTCCTTGAGGAAAAGGCTACAGCTTGCCATACGTTGTGTTGCTATGCGATTGAATTGAAGGAGGGTTTCTTTCCGTGGATTGACCAGGTTTGTCCGCATCAATAATGTTTTTAATCAATTATATATTGTTTTACAGGATTTGCTAATATGTTTATTCACTAGGTTGCCCCAATATTAGTGCCGTTTCTCAAATTTTATTTTCACAAAGAAGTTAGGAAAGCAGCTGTTTCAGGTTTGAATGTTGATCCTTGTTTGCAATTAGTAATACGTTTTCAAGTTACCATTCTTATTTCTTTTCTTTCTTTCAGCCATGCCGGATCTTTTGCGATCTTCAAAATTAGCTATAGAGAAAGGGCTTGCTCAAGGCCGTGATGGAACTCATCTAAAACAGCTGTCTGACTACATAGTTCCAGCGTTAGTGGAAGCTTTACATGAGGTAATGGTGGTACTATATATAAAGATTAATTTTATTTATTTTTGTTTCTTTCACCTCGTAAAGATATGTGGATACCATATTGGTCGTAATTTTATAAATATATATGCTGCAGGAGCCCGATACAGTAATTATTGCAAACATGTTGGCTGCTTTGAGTGAATGCCTACAGGTTAGTCGATGTATTTCTTTCTGTTTCAGGTTGTTTTTCTTTGGTTTGATTTTCTGAAATCACCAGCTAGGTATTGTCGTTTCACTGTTTTTTGCTCTCCAGTCATATTGCATTGAAATTCAGTAAATTTTATGTACCAAATTTCAAATGGTTATTTTTCGTGTTTTAACGAGTGGTTGATAGCGTAACTTTTGGTTGCATGTTTGAACCTTTTTAACTGTAGTCTAGTGTATGACGACCATTTCTTTCACTGTGTTGCTACGCTTCTTATTTGATAGTGCTTTGTTCATAAATCTTAAGACTTGAATATGTCATTCTGACAATTGTTTTTAGATCTCTGGACCACTGCTAGATGAGAACCAAGTCAGAAGCATTGTGGATGAGATAAAGCATGTGGTCACTGCCAGTTCAAGCAGAAAGGGAGAACGAGCTGAGAGGACCAACGCTGAAGATTTTGATGCAGAGGAAGGAGAGCTACTTAAAGAGGAAGATGAACAAGAAAAAGAAGTCTTTAATCAAGTTCGTTCTTTTGACATTATTGATCAGAACTAGTAGAGGTGGCAATAGGGGCTGGTTGGGTAATGAGTCTGTGATAGGTAACTGTGTTACGGGTCAAATTGGGTGATTATGGCACGGGTTGGGATGGATTGGGTTGGCTTGACCTGAAACCCTCCAACTTATCATTTTAAGCCATTTCTGTAGCCAATTATTTTATTTCAAACATTTTGTCCATCAGAGAGCTAACGTAACATAAATTGGTCCATTCATAACTAACGGATCGAATTTACCATTTCCTATATGAAGTAAAACCATAATTTGTTTGAATCATATAAATTCTCTTTTCTGACTCACCTTTCGTTGTTACAGGTTGGTGAAGTCTTGGGAACTCTAGTAAAAACCTTTAAAGCCTCTTTCTTGCGTTTCTTTGACGAGCTATCGTCTTATCTGATGCCTATGCTGGTAAGTAGCCAATGCTAGCTATTCCTGGAATTTCTTTTTGAGTTAACCAAATTCTTTTAAGGAGTTTAGCTATTTGGGTAAATAATGATGCATAATTTCACTTAATTGAAAGGGCAAGGACAAAACAGCTGAAGAAAGAAAAAGAGCTATTTGCATCTTTGACGATGTTGCAGAACAGTGTCGTGAAGCAGCTCTAAGGTACAAATATCGCTCTGTATTTGCTTTTTGGTTCAGGTCTCGTTGAAGACATATTTTGTGCCCAAAGAATTTTAACTTCATGTAAGTAATCAGTAGTACTCGAATTGGGATAGATTGGGAGTACTTTGATTATTTTTATACAAATTTTGAAATTATATGTATGACATGTTCATAGGACTATAGAATTGTTCACAGAAGCATAAAAATATGTGTATAAAGTAGAACTGTTAACACAATTCTTCAAATACTTCAAATCGAGTTTTGACTGAGTTAACTTCAAGTGTTGACTGAGCTTTTACCGAGTTGACCGCATTTTGATTGAGTTAGTTCAAGTTTTGACCTTGTAGAAAGTAATTGATTACTCGGCTTTGTAATCCTTGTTTTACAACACTGCTTAGTAGTACTTTGGTTGACTTTTGATCAGCTTGACCTATTTGACCCATTATTTTTTTATACTAATATTTTGATTTTTTACGTTTGCACTTTTGAGATAATTAATTACTGAATCGACCCATCTACTATTGATTTAATTTCTACCTCTATATTTCTTCAAAGAATGGCTACCTTAATTTCGTATATTAATTTAATGTTTAATTTTATTTAAAACCAGGTACTATGATACGTATCTTCCCTTCCTCCTTGAAGCATGCAGTGATGAGAATTCAGATGTCCGACAGGTCTGCATGATTTACAATCTTGATTCTGTCACTAGTTAGTTACAAACTTACCCTTTTGGATCATATTTTCAGGCGGCTGTATATGGACTTGGTGTATGTGCAGCACATGGAGGTTCTGTCATAAAGCCTCTTATCGGAGGTAAATTGGATATCATCTAGATAACAATCCACACTCTTTACATTTTATATTGACTTGTTTGCTTGCTTTCGCAGAGGCTCTTACAAGGCTAAATGCTGTGATAAGGCACCCTAATGCCCTTCATCCTGATAACATATGGGCATATGATAAAGCTGTTTCTGCTTTAGGGAAAGTTTGTCATTTCCATCGTGATAGTATTGATTCAGCTCAGGTAGGTCCTTGCTTTGTTTTATTTTCATAGATCTACATCTTTGTTTTTATAACAGGTTTGGGGGTTTTAGGCATTAATTGTTACAGTTTTGACCCGTTTGACCCATTTTCTTGTTAGTTATATTTATTGTTGTTATTTTTTATACTATATATAAATGTACTGGCGGTTACACAAGCTAGGTTTGTGAGCTCACTATAATTTTGGTGGAGATTGTGAAAATATTTTCCCATATATATTGTACAAGATTTACTTTTCATGTAATCTAGCTTTATTTCATTAATGTCTGACTAATGCCGCAAAATATTAAGGATTTGCTATATCACAGTCTTATTTATTTGTTTGACCTGAATTGTCTCATTTACAAGAAAAAGGGGTTGAAATTTCCATCTTCCAAATTTTCGTTTGCCTAGTTAACAAAATACCATGAAAATACAAAGCATGCAAATATGCCAAAAGGATCGCAACGTGTTACATATTATCAAAATTAATTCATATTTTCCTTTTATTATTATATACCAATTTGTCTAATGTTTTATTTGTATTAATTTTGCTTCTATTAGGACTTCTTCTCTTCGAAGGGTTTTCGTGTTTTCATCTAAATTTGCTAGTAAATTTGCCAAAAGGGCAACGGCGTTAACATTTGTATATTTCAATATATCTTTTGACAGGTTATTCCTGCCTGGTTAAACTGTTTGCCGATAAAAGTAGATGTTATCGAGGCTAAAGCTGTTCATGAGTTTCTTTCTCTAATGGTTGAAAGGTAAGTAAAAATACACATTACCAGCATTAGTAATCCAATCTCCTATTCACTTTCATTTGACGTCATTAACCTATCTCGTTTTACAGGTCAGACGCGGAACTCTTAGGCCCCAGCAATTAAAACCTTCCTAAAATTGTTTCCATTTTTGCTGAGGTTTGTATACTTCTGTGAATTGGTTTTTTCTATGGAGTGTACTTTTACAATTTGTGTTTGAAAATAATCTCAATCGATATTTATTTTCGTGTTGTAGATTCTATGTGCTGGTAAGGACCTTGCTTCCTATCAAACCATAAGCCGCATAACCAATATTTTGAGACAGCTTCAACATAAGCTACCACCTGCCACATTGGCTTCAACATGGTCCGGCCTGGAGCCCCAGCAAAAATTGGCATTGCAGTCCATTTTGTCGTCATAATACCAGCGTCGTCACATATATTGGATGGGTTGTTTGGTTGGTTGTGAAGTATGTCGCAAGTTAGATAGTAGGATTTTGGTTAAATAGTGTTCACATTAGACTTTTGAAGCAACGTAGATCTGGTGATGTACCCTAGAAAGTAAAGAGGGGGTTGTACTACTTTGTGAGTATTATTTACTGTGTAAATTCAAAAACCGTTCCTGTAGTTTGAGGAGATTGCATTTTTCATTCCCGGTCTTTCAAAAGTGCAGATAGACTCAAGACTCCCAGTGACCAAAGGTCGAGTTCAATTTCGTCTCTCACAATATGAAAATGTACTTGGCATACTCTATTTTTTGAAACCTAAAATTAGATGGAGAGTAAAAAAGTTAAAATTGTACTAGTAGTTAGATACAGTAGTAAGCTTTGAAATTCGAACAACTTAAAACTATGTATTGTTGAAAAGGGCCAAAATTAGATGTTATATTGGGCTCCTTTTATTGGGCTCTGTTATGTGTTTAGAGTAGAGGTGCACGGTTAAAATTTAAAACCGAACCGGTTTTTAAAACGGTTTCGATTTGATTCAAATGGTAAAAAACTGGTTTTTGACTCAAAGCGGTTCGGTTTGAAACCGGTTTTGGACATAAATAAGCGGCTGCATGACCAGGTTCGGTTTAAACCGGTTTGAGACCAAACCGGTTGAAATTTAAACATGTAAATCGGTTTTCAAACAGCCGGTTCGGTTATACTAAAAACGGTTTTCCCAAAATCGGTTTCGGTTTTTTTCTCCATTCAATTCAAAAATCGGTTAATTTGCGCACCTCTAGTTCTGAGTGTTATTTAGACTATGGTCTAGGTCCGATGACTATAAAATGACCAATTGACCATTACATTTTTCAAGTATTCTAGTGTTATTGCACACATTTTTTGTATCATTTTGTTTCAAACGATGAAATCTTTTATATATGTTTTGTGACAATTCATCCTTTTATTGTTCAATAAGAGAGCTCGATTGTAAAATCGAGCCATCTTTTTGGCTAATAAAAGTCAAAATAAATTAGTTTAATTAAACTTTTTAAACATTTAGTGGAAAATAAAAATGAAAATACACATGGCTTGTGAACTCATCCTTCTTCTCTTTTTATTTTTTATTATTTTTTTTTTTTTAAATTTTAGACTTGACTATAAATAAAATTGGTTAATAGAATTACAATAAAACATTGAACTTTTAAAAAGAGGCTAATGTTAACTACATTAAACTTTTTAATTTCAGACAATCCTAGTTAAGTCCAATATTGCACACACGAGATTTATAAGAGCACCCGGTGTGGGTATATCATAGCTCGCCGTGCCTCGCAACCATACCGCCCCCCTTGGCCATCCCTCGCCGTCGGTTAGCTCGCCGTTTGCACGACGGGCGTTTGCTTGTCCTTTTTTTCCCGTGTCGTTTTTTTTTTTTTTTCTTTTCGTATCGTGTTTTTTTTCTTATTATTGTGTTGTTTAATGTATTTTTATTTTTAATGAAATGAATTTAGTTTATTTGGAAATTTGAATAAAAAAATTAAAGATGTAGTGGTGGACCCAAATGAAGAGGTTGAGGTTTGTTATGAGTGAGGGGGGGTTGTTGTGGTTAGTTGTGGAGGTTTGTTATGATGATGTGGCAGTGACGTGGCAGTGATGAAGAGATATGTGTATATCACCACACCGGGTGCTCTAATTAGTATATTAACGAATTTTCTAACTTGTGTCATGGTGACACAAGTTTTAAATCATTAAACAAAGTAAAATTATCATATTTATATAGGGTATGTTTGGCAAAGGAGCTGTGAGCTTTCCTATTTTTAAGATTGCTAATTTTTTCAATGCTTCTTTAAGAAGCTGTGATCTGTGGCTACTGCTCACAGCTCACAACTACTTTTACCAAACACACCCATAGTATTAGTTAATATTGATAGTTAATCAAATTGACGAAGTTTTATACTCCTTCCGTCCCTAAATAAATGTCCACTATTGACTTTTTAAGTCTTTGCTATTCAACTTTGACCTTAAATTATTTTGTTTGTGTTATGTAATACTTGATTCAAAATATATGAATAGATTGAGTTTTAAATGTATTTTTATTGCTATAATTTTCATCAAAGATTGCATAACACAAATAAAATAATTTAAAATTAAAGTTGAAAAAAAAGACTTTGAAAGTCAATACTGGATATTTATTTAAGGATAGAGGAAGTATAAAATAAAGTTTTTGTTTTGAAATAAATGCATTTATTTAATGACTTAAAGCTTGTGCCACCAAAAGTTATAAAAGCACGTAATATAAATGACCAAAATATAATTGGTCTTGGACATACCCAACACTACAATCAAACACAAATTAAATTAGAAAACATACATGCTGAATGTACATCAAAGCATTTGTTAAAAAAAAAAGAATGTACATCATAGCACCATAGTACTTAAAGTCGTTAAAGGTCGACCCGAACCTGATAAGACCTTATAAGGTCGGGTTGATTCGGGTTCAATTTAGCTTGTCGGGTTTATTAGGTCAATTTGATTTATCCATTGTAAACATGCTTAAAGTAATAGTTATACGCGTTTATTAAGTCACAAATTATAAACTTTTTGATGTTAGTTGATACTACTAATTTTCTAACTTTCGAACATACTTTTATTTTATATGGAAATAAATATATATTTTAGGGTAAATCGCATAAAAAGGTATTCATCTTATGTCCAATTTCAATTAAAGGTATTATTTTTTTTTTTCTCAATTTAAGGTACCCGGCTTTTTTTTGGGGCCGATTTAGGTTTTTTTTCTAACTTCCGTTAACTATTTCGTTAGTAAATTACATGTTTGGTCCTTGGGTTTGTATAGGCATTTCATGTTTGGTCTATTTTCGTCCGTTTGCATACGCTTGCATACGTTTTCGCCCGTTTTTACACGTTTTCATCCGTTTTGCGTTTTCGTTTTCGTTTTTGCACGTCGTTTATTGCGTTTTCGTCCGTTTTACACGTTTCCGTTTGTTTACACGTTTTCATCGTTTTGCACGTTTTTCGTTTTCGTGCCCGTTTTTGCACGTTTGGTCCGTTTTCATCCGCGTTTTGTCCGTTTTGCACGATTCGTTTTCGTCCGTTTTTACACGTTTTCGTCCGTTTTTACACGTTTCCGTTTGTTTTACATGTTTTCGTCCGTTTTTGCACGTTTTAGTCCGTTTTTGCACGTTTTAGTCTGTTTTTACACGTTTTCATCCGTTTTTGCACGTTTTTGTCCGTTTTTGCATGTTTGCGACCGTTTTTGCACATTTCGGTTCGTTTTTTTCATGTTTTCGTCCGTTTTTGCACATGTAAAATGGACGAAAACATGTAAAAACGGACGAAAACGTGCAAAAACGAACCGAAACGTGCAAAAACGGTCGCAAATGTGCAAAAATGGAAGAAAACGTGCAAAAACGGACGGAAACATATAAAAACAGAAAAAAACAGACAAAAAAAGGTGTAAAACCAGACGGAAACGGGTAAAAACAAACGAAAACGTGCAAAAACGGACGAAAACGTGTAAAAACAGACGAGACATGTAAAAACGGTCGAAAACGTGCAAAAACTGACGAAAACGTGTAAAAATAGACGGAAACGTTGAAAAACGAACGAAAACGGACCGAAACGTGCAAAAACGGACGAAAACGTGTAAAAACGGAAGAAAACGTGTATAAACGGATGGAAACGTGTAAAACAGACGGAAACATGTGAAAACGAACGAAAACGTGTAAAAACAGACAGAAACGCGCAAAAACAGACGAAAGCGTGAAAAAACGGACGAAAAAGTGTAAAAACGGACGAAAACGTGCAAAAACGGACGAAAACGTGCAAAAACGGACGAAAACGTGTAAAAAAGGGCGAAACGTGTAAAAACAGACGAAACGTGTAAAACGGACGAAAACGTGCAAAAACGGACGAAAACGTGTAAAAATAGACGGAAACGTGGAAAAACGGACCAAAACGTGCAAAAACGGACGAAAAAGTGTAAAAACGGAAGAAAACGTGCAAAAACGGATGAAAACGTGTAAAACAGACGGAAACGTGTAAAAACGGACGAAAACGTGTAAAAACAGACAGAAACGTGCAAAAACAGATGAAAACGTGCAAAAACGAACGAAAACGTGCAAAAACAGACGAAAACGTGTAAAAACAGACGAAAACTTATGCAAGCGTATGAAAACGGATGAAAATAAACCAAACATGAAATGCCTATACAAACTCAAGGACCAAACATGTAATTTACTAATGAAATGGTTAACGGAAGTTAGAAAAAAACCTAAATTGGCCCAAAAAAAAAAGTCGGATACCTAAAATTGAGAAAAAAAAAAAAGAATAGTACCTTTAATTGAAATTGGACATAAAATGAGTACATTTTTATGCGATTTGCCCTATATTTTATGCAACATTAGTGTTCATTAAATAGACAATCCCTAAATCATAAACATAATAATTTCAGTAAATTTTTTCCTAATTCCTTAATCCTAATTAAGTAACATAGATGATGTCATAAATAGTAATGTATTTGAAACTTATTAATGATATTATTTTAAAAAAAATACATAATAAATGCTCTTATTTAAGCAAACTAGCCGGGTACCCGCGCGTTGCAGCGGCGGGTACCCGTATGATTATACTTTTTGGCGATAGCAAGATTTTTCGATGCATTACTTTTAAAGAAGGATAAAAAAGAATGTCCAACAGAGATTTTTAATTGGAAATTAGTTTGATTTCTTACTTACGCATTTAGTAACATAATAAAAAGCTTTTAGAGCAGGGTGCCTACGCGATTATATGTTTTTCGTGATGCTAACTTAACACATGGCGATAACTTAATGGAATAACTTTATCGCACAATATTGATTTAAAAAATAGCAGACTTGCATCACGATGTAACGACGATACGAAAACGATGGTCAATGACATAGCTATTCGTTTAGGACGTGTAATAAGCAAATATCCAAAGGGACCGATTGACTAAAAGTCCAAAACTATCAATTCCTGTTCAACCTTTTAAAAAGAGTAAATTACACCGTTCGTCCTTGTGGTTGGCGTTGACCGCAGGGTTTCGTCCTTTGACCAAAAAAGTTGCACCGTTCGTCCTTAAGTGTGAAAACGTTATGCGCCGTTCGTCCCTTGACCAAACGACGTTAAGTTTGACTGTTAAAATCGGGTAAAAATACTAAAATACCCTCACTATCTTCTTCTCTTAACCATTACCACCATCATTTCAAGTTTCTTGTCTATCCTCACCATTTCTCTCTTTTATACCCTAACCCTAAACCTAATTCATCTCTTTCTCTCTCACCTCATCACCGGCCGTCGCCACCACGTAACCACCATCACCCACCACCACTGGCCACCTCACGCCTCGTCGCTACCACGTAACCACCATCACCCACCATCATTTCATCTCGAATTTTTGAAGACTCGAATGTTTGTTAAACGAGTTGGTGTAAAAGGTTTTGTTAAAAATAACAATTCACACTTATTTATGTGAATTGGTTGTGAACCCATCAACAACAAATAAGTGTGGCTTGCGAACCAAACCGCCGGCACCCACCACAGCTGAACCAAACCCGAACACCATCACTACCACTCAACCCGAACATCACCATTTTGTTTCAAAACCACCAATCACATAACCGGTACCATGTTTTCATCCGAAACCAAAACAAAAATAAACAACAATGACAATAACAACAAGAGCATTATCAAGCACACAACAAGGCCACACCGAGGGCTTACGCTCTCGGCTGCCGACTCGACACGCACAAACACGACCAAGACCACGGATACCAAGATGTTTTTAACCACGTTTTTATTATTAAAAATTCATTTCCCATGTTTTTCTAACCAAACCTGAAGCAAAACGAGTCAACTCGTGACTCGTTTCACGGGTTACAAAAAGAACGAGTAACAACTCGCATGTGTGACCCTACCTTTATCTTCTTTGTGAATATGACACGGTGGTGGTGCTATAGCGGCGTAAGGGTGGCGCGTGGGTGAAAAATACGAGGGTGGGGGTGGTTTGAGGCGCGTAACATAGTAGATCGGAAAGAGGGTGTAGTGGGGAGTATTTTGGAGTGGGCGGTGAGGGGTGGTTGCCGATGGTGAGGCGGCGGTGGTATGATTTTGGAGTGGGCGATGAGAGTTTGGTGGCCGGAAATTATATAGAGAGAGAGGAGAGGGCGGTGAGAGTTTGGGGTTAGTCACGTGCCACAATCCTTATAAATACAAGAGTAAATTACACCGTTCGTCCTTGCACCGTTCGTCCTTATGGTGTTGAAATGACGATTATACCCTTAGGTTAACAAGACTTAACGAGCGTTAGTGGGCCCCGTTAGTGGGAGGGACGAACGGCGCATAACGTTTTCACACTTAAGGACGAACGGTGCAACTTTTTTGGTCAAAGGACGAAATCCTGCGGTCAACGCAAACCACAAGGACGAACGGTGTAATTTACTCTTTTAAAAATAATGTTTTTCTAACATGTTTTATAATTCTATCAGAGTCCAACATTTTCAGTCAACAAGTCAAAGACCAAAAATAAATCCACGTGTTATAACATAATAGGCCTGTCATGATTTAACTGTCAACACTATGTAAAACAACACTAAAAATATAAACTTGTTCATGCATTCTATCCATCTATCATCAGCACTTACACGCGTTGATGAAGTAATTAAAGCTTTTTTTGTTAATCACTTTTCATTAAATTCACCCTAACATTCACATTTCACATCTCACATTTCAGACCACCGCTAGCTTACAACCTTAAAAAAAAAATCCAATCCATGGCTTCTAGCAGCAACTCGCCCGTCGAAGATCCTAAGAACTTGTCTGTTCACAACGAGTTTGAGACGCGAAAGGTTTCTGCTGTTGGTAGTGGTGTGGATCAGGCTGATGAAGAGAAGATGTGCATAGGAACTTTGATCCAATCCCCTGATGAAGATCCTAAGAAGTTGTCTGATGACGACGAGTTTGAGCAGCAAAAGGTTGTACTAGGATTGTCTGCTTTTGCTCGTGGTATGGATTGGGCTGATGAAGAGAAGATGTGCATAGAGAGTGCACCACTTCCAACAACCTTAATCCAATCAATGGCTTCAGGCAGCAACTCATCAGACAAAGATCCTGAGAACTTGTCTGATGACAAGTTTGAGGAGCGACAGATTGTACTAGGGTCGCCTGCTGTTGAGGAGATGTGTATAGGAGCGAGAAATTTAGGGTTGTCATGGGGGTTTATAACGGATCAAGGTGGCAGGAAGCATATGGAGGATCGGATTTTTACATATCCGAATTTCATGTCATTGAAATGTGATACTTTTGGTGGTTGTACCGCACCCAAGTGTGAAGCTGCGTCGGTTGAGTCTCTTGTTCATTACTTTGGTGTCTTTGATGGTCATGGCGGTGATGAGGTAAGAAAATAGTTAAATTTTGTTTGATCTTTTTGGAGTTCAAGTTTGGATTTTTAATTAGCAGCTGATTGTTTTAAGCTGTTTTTTTGGTACATTTCAGACTCCTCAGGTTTTACTTTATTTTTCCTGCTCAAATTTGTATATATGTTTCTGCCTCATAAGTACTTTGAACTGTATATGTGAATTGTTTGTGTCTTGAAATATAATTGTACATCTTTAAAGCTAACATGTTTTGATATATTGTCTACTATTTAGGTGTGTTTATTATGGCAAATATAAGGAATTGTGTTACACAATCAGTATTCTTTGTATGCGTGTCTTGAAGAATGAACGCAGATATCGTATATGGATATCCGTATACGTGTTGCAGCTTACATTTTATACATCTAACCTCAATAATTTAGTTAGGTGAATAAATGATAGTACATGATAATGTTAGATTCATTATTAGTTATTGACGTCATTAGAACAAATCAACGAAGAGCCCCGTGATATCTTAAACGTGCACGTGAATAGCAGAGATCGAAAAATTATACGACTACATAGTTAAAATATATCAGCCAAGTATATTTTGAGAAGTTGTAGCACAAAATTAGGATTCCACATCAACGAAAAGGGGGAAAGGATTAGTGTGAGACTCTTTCATTGCACAAACCTTGAAAAAAAAGGTGTAGCATCCCAACTAATAGATTTTGAAGGACACACCTGAACCGTACGCACATTATATAACATGAAACTCAATCAAGTCTAGATTTGATGTTTAAGTAATAGGCCTAATTGAGTGACACTTGCAGATAAAAAATGCGATGTCCAATTAGGCTAATAATCATTGGTTGATCGATGAAGTTCATGTTTGTTGAGAAGAAAGACATAATTGCTCACACGAGCAAAAACACATTGTTGAACAATTATTTTACATTATAAGTGTAAAAATAAGAGACATGAAATTCATGCATATTTACGTACGGAATTCCAAACGACGGAACTATGAAATCTTCTCAACGTGTGCATATATAGTAATACTGTATATAAAGGGGAGGGTTCATAACTAAAGTTATTACTAAGATTACTCTTAAAGTGCACTAGTGTGTATTTGTGAAACATGTGTTCTGTTTTGATGAGTAACAATAGCATAAACTATATATAAGGGTCCATCGCATCACTTTTCTTATTTCTCAATCATCGCCGTTTCAACCTTTCATGAGAAGGTATAGAATGAATAGAGCCAGCGGCAAGTTATCTTCTAGCTATTTCATTGTTTGAGGATCCATTAGAAAGTTAAGTGTAATTTTATTAAGTAGCATTTGAGGGATATTGATTATGTGAACCAATACTAATTATATTAGACGGAATGTATATATGATAGGTATAATGACATTTTAGAAGGCGTTGTTTTCTGAATGAATTCATTAAATTTATGGACTTATTGATCAAATCTTGGAGCTGTATGATAAATACATGATCTCTTATGTGAATACGTTGTGGTGAAATTTACGTCATTATTACTCGATGTGACCTTGACAGCGTGGGGGGTCCAACATATGCAAACTTAATTAACGTTGCTAAAGAACAGCTTAGGTTTTTTTTTTCATCATCTGTAGATTTAACATTTAGGCCTTGATCAAAACTTCTGCTATAAAAGTGACTATAAGTAGCTTGAATCTAATTGTAATAAGATGAAGGGTCAGAATGATCAATTTTACATTGACGATATGGATGTCTCGGAAACCATTGATATTTTTGGAAAGTGAAGACCTAATAATCTTAAGGTGGAGATTGACAACTTGATTAATCAATTGATTGGATATGCTTGGTTAAAAGTATGTACCATTAATCTGTTTAATTTGTTAAATTATGATAGAGCATGCTATTAGCCTTCGCGGAGCTACTCTATCTGATATGGTTGAGGCCAAAAACAATGAAATGCAAAATTAGTTAAAGACTTAAAGCTCCCTATTTTGGTTATTTCATTAGGCCACCTGATCTTAATACTAGATATGAATCCTCGCTCCCTGCTTGGATTCGGCTCCCCTACACTCCCTTGCCATTTTTGACACTTGCATACCTTAAAAGTTCTTTGAGACCACATATACGAGGCATTATTTGGTATCCTTTCGAGTTTTGAGGGACTAGATTGTGGAAAAATTGAATATGCAGTAGTAAGGTGGCACTGACAACCTTACTGAGAGCCAAAAATACTCATTTGGTCATCTATGATCTACCTCTTGATATAATTGAGCTTTACTGCATTGACTATAAAAATTTGTTTTGTTGTTTTAATACACATTCTTACATGCACGAAACATCCGGCCAAAGCATTTGATTACTTAATAACTTGCCCTTGCTAATCATAAATACTTAACTTATGTTAATGGTAATTTTGTGAAAATATGCATTACGACTATTATATATTACAACTATCAGAAACACACAAACTGTGGATCAATTCTCTCTTATGGAATTAACCGTTGAATATAAGTCTTCAGTTATTTCCTTATCTTGCTAGATTAGAATATAGTGAGTTTAACGGACTTATGATGCTACTCCAGCAAGAATATAATCCTTATTTTTCTTGGTGACACAGGTAAGTGATTATTGCGCGGACTCATTGCACACAGCAGTGAAAAAGGCATGGTTGAGGTCTGAAGGTCTTATAAATGAATGGATGGAAAGGTTGCAGCATTCTCTCACTAAAGGTTATGAGAGGGTCAACAGGGTTTGCGAGCAGAATTTTAGGGGTGGATCAACTGCAGTAGTTGTCCTTATTTCAACTTGCCAAATCGTTGCTGCTAACTGTGGGGATAGTAGGGCTATTCTTTGCCGCGGGTCGCATACCATCCCTTTGACGGAGGATCATAAGGTATATATTTATTATATATGCCTAATACAGTAAAACTTTATTTTTTTTTCAATATATGGAATTTTCGCTAAGAAACTTGGTAACTGTTATTTTAAACAGCCTGACAGGGAAGATGAGCTGGAGAGGATTAACAAGAGTGGGGGTCGTGTAGTGAAGGACTCGTGGGGTACAATGAGAGTGAATGCTAATCTTGCAATGTCGAGGGCAATAGGTGTACAAACTATCTTCTGAATTCTGGTTTTATAAGTTTGATATCTGGTTTGATGCGTAGATAAGTCGGGGTAGGCGTAGCAATTTCCAGCACAACACGAAATAAACGGGTTAGGGTTGGATCTTAATGGGTTCGGGTTATATACCGGTCAATCCATGTAACCCTTTTAATAGGGTTTTGGTCATTAAATAGCAATGAACTTTTTCAAATGTACCGATTTGGTACATGAACTCTGAAAAAGTTGTGTAAATGTAACGAACTTTCACAAAGTGTTCCAATCTGCACATTTTGATGATGAGCGTGGCACCATTTATAACGTGACACGTTATCTAAATGTGCATATTGGAACACTTTACAAAAGTTTGTTACATTTACACAACTTTTTCAGAGTTCACGTACCAAAACGAGACAATGAAGAAAGTTTGTTGCTATTCTATAACCAAAGCCCCTTTTAATATTGTTGAACAAAATGGTTTTAAATGATTCCATGCTTTCGTCGTTTATACATTTCTGATCAAACTGGTTTTAAAACACATTAAGCTGCAAGGTATGTACTTAATTATAAGTTTTTATTTTTATTTTATTTTATTGTTATTATTTTTTTTAATGTTTAAAGTTGGACAAATATTTGACTTCTGGCGACTAAATTTCAGGAGATAAGCATCTGAAACCGGCTGTAATTTCAGTTCCTGAATTTACTTTCGTCAGGAGGAATCAAGAAGACGAGTGCATAGTAATAGCTAGTGATGGCCTGTGGGATGTCTTGTCTACAGAAGTAGCGGGAGACATGGCTTGTAAACTGCTGCAACACGAGCGTATATCAGGAAGACCTGATGAACTCCCAACACAATCTGTTGCAGAGTATCTTTTAAGCGAAGCACGTTCAAGATCAAGCACTGATAACCTTTCAGTGATTGTTATTGACTTGAAGCCAAAGGGAACGAGCTAGATGTATAGCTCTAAACATGTTGCAATTATGTCACAAACATCAATCTATTAGCTATATACAATCTTAATGAAGTTTTTCTAGTTCATATGTGGATAATGGATAACATACATTAGTTTCAGTTTAATGTTTCAAATCTTGTTACTCCATATTCAATATCTTTTTTAGTCTAGTGCTTATGCGCGTGTTTATTCTGGAAGTACGGATTTTTAAAGGTGTTGCATATAATATGATGGAGAAAGGGAATCTCCTTCTCTTGTCCCCTAAAAGTCACAAAATCATATTCTGATCCCTTCCCACCCACCCTTGATAAGCCCTTTGTTCTTTAATAAAAGCATTCGATGTGACTATACGACTTAATGTAAAAGAAATATGAGATACTATATGAATATTACACTTTCACAATACCACTTATAAGCTAAAATGTTCTTGAGTTTGTATCTTATGCTACGCAGTACGTTGAAGATTATCAAAGGCGTGTCTATAGAGGCCAATGACAAGAATTATTGCGTTTTCAAGCGATTGGAACTTTCTAATTTCATCCTTTTAATTAGTACTATAAAATGAATTATCAAGGCTACACTAAACTTCTGTTATGCGGGTAATGTGGCAAGATGGACATTATGGTAACGGGTCGTCTGGGACCACTTTGTTGACCCGTAACACATTATGTCCAAATTAAAATTCTAACTACAGTACTCGTATTATTTTTATGACATAGTTAATTCAGATGTGATTATGATAATATTTTTTCTAAGCATAATCTAGTTCTTTTGAATTTTACTCCTTTGACCCGTTAGATATAGTAAAACATAACCCATATTGACAGTTAATAACTAAATAACTTGAGATTGACACCTTTACTTACACCTGAAATTTGATGAATTGATGTGAGGGATCTTATTTCTTTTCATTCTTCTTTTGGGCACAACAAAAAAGAGAATCGTTTCGTTTAGCAACAAACACAAAAAATTCTGATCCTATTAGTAAAGTTCTGACAAGGACCACCAACTATATGTAACCCCTATGTGCTAATTGGCATGTGGAATAAGTGCTGTTACGTGCACCAAGTCGATTATGATTCCGCTTGGTTTGTGTAAAACATTGCCATATAACTATTTATCACACACTGCCTAGAATGTGATACCACTTGGCAGCATAATATAGGCAAAACAGTGAATGGAATGAATGCGCTGACTTGCATAAATTTGAATCATGATTTTGTCTTGTTCCTTGTAATGGTTTAACGTCAAATGCCACTCATATATTAGCATCATCTGTCCATTTCGAAAACCTAAATAATGGTTGTATATTGACATGTACATAACTATAAGCTAATCAACGCATTTGCTAAAAAGCATAAGCTGTCAAAAACTTAAATACTGGTTTGTGATATTTTATACCAGATTATTTGTTCACTAATAAAGCATCACAATAAGCTTTTTAGTGTAAAGATATTGGTAGGCTAATATTAAAATGTTCTGATGAGATTCAGCCATTTAAGTATAGAGATATTTTCTGATATAGTATTAACGTTATTTGTTACATCTGAGTAGTGTGCTTTTTATGATACCATGAGCCACCCAAAATTTACATTCCATTTTTTGTCGATTGCTTACTATGGAAAAATGCTCCCCATCCAAAATACCAACCAAATAAGCGTATAAATTCCGATGCAATTTGTAGGTATTTTATATTGCATTGAAGTGAAATTATTTATTCATTATTCTCGTACTAGTTGGATTTTGGACATGGCCGGAATGAACCTTTTTCTCTTAGCTTTTCGCTCCATATTACCTCCAGCCCCTCACCCAAGAATCCAATCCACGTTCCTGTTGGCATGCAAAAAGCAGTAAAGGATCAATAAGCTTCTTATGTTGCTTGTTATGCCAAATCCACTCTTTTTCCTAAATTTGTAACATGTCATATCGTTAATGGGATGCTATAAACCAATAAAATTTATTTGTGACATGACATGATAGACATATTGCTGTCTATGAGCCTATAAAACCCCGTCCTCTCATTCCATATTTAGCATCAATTCATTTCACTCTTTGATTTAGTAACCTATTTTAACGCATACACACGCTCTTTGTGTGTTTTCGCAAGTTTCATCAAGGGGTCAGCTATGCAAAGAAATCAAATGCATAGTCAGATTGCTAACCTTCGCAAGTCTCTTTTCGACCAGGTTGGTTTTATTTCATTAGCTATTGTTACAATCATAAAAAGGGTATAAATGGATAACAAGAAAGGAACAATGACCCATGCACAAAAAGGGTATAAATGGATATGATAAGAAACTATTATTCAAATATTTCATTTGCTTTCAGTGGTAATAACTTGTAGATGTATTCGAATCTAATATTTGCAGGGGTATCTAGACGAACAATTCGTACAATTAGAGGAGTTGCAAGACAACTCTAATCCCAACTTCGTTGAGGAAGTTGTCACCTTGTTCTATCGTGATTCAGCTCGTTTTCTCTACTACATTGATCATGCTTTGTAAGCAAACTCAGCTTCTTTTTCTTTATTTAAATTACATTATTGCCTTATGTATGATCAGTTAAGTAATTAAATTATATATTCTTTTCAGGGAAAAAAGGCCTATGGATTTTAGTATATTAGACAGCTTGATGCATCAGTTTAAGAGTAGCAGCACTAGCATTGGAGCCAAAAAAGTCAAAACTGAGTGCACTCACTTCAGAAGTCATTGCAATGCCAGAAATGCTGAAGGGTACCATAATATTTCAAACTCTTCATATTTTATCTATTTGTTTTGTTATTTATCTAGCTAATAATTGTGATAAGTAAATAATGCAGATGCAAAAGGAGCTTCCAACAAGTCAAGAAAGAGTATTCAACTCTGAAAAAGAAGCTTGAAACATATTTTCAGGTATTTTCGCTATTTCAAAAGGCATGCGGTAATTCATAAAAAGAAAATGTATCTAAAGTTTAAGTCATCGTAACTCCGAAAGCACTTGCTTTATATCAGCATTTCGACTACTAGAATATATCAGTGTACGCCGATATTTTGCAAAAACGCAAACTAACCCTTAATTGCTCTTTTAATTTTGTGATTAGTTTTTTAACCTTTGACAATGAACATGACTAATGCTTTTTGTATATGTGACCACAGATGTCAAGACAAGCTGGGCCTATTGAAGTAGCATGCCGGCCCAGATAGAAGCCTTCGGATATCAATGGGCTTAATATGGCCCATTTAGTAGAGTATGTTTAACAATCCATTGGGCCTCATATGATAGAATTCCCAAATATGTTTTATTAATCCGATATATATATAAGGATGCATGCATAAAAACCCAATGGTTCCTAAGCCCACACTCGGGCTTGGGCCAACATACATAGTCTAATAATCTTTAGTACAATAGCATAGTGGCATTGTTGTCATAAAACGAGGCTTAAGATGCTTGTACGGCGTGGCGTTATACTTGTACTTGGTTTTGGTATTAATTAATAACTAATTACTCGTTGCTTACCATGAGCTTAATTTACGTTTTTTTCATGATTTTGTTGATTATTGATCTGATGGAGTGATGGGTGCATAACTAAATGTCTAAAAATAATAGTTATACATGAGGTTAACAAAGTGACCATATGACATTTTTTGGCTCAATTAAACAATAGTTGTAAATAAAATGAAGACGAAACAACACTATCTAATTCTGTCGGAGCGGGGTATAAGAGAGGTAGAATGCAAACTATTCATAATATTATAAACGATAATGAATCTAAAACATAATATTATAAACGATACTTTGTTAAAATAAATATTGTATTTTGTATATGAACTTCTTGAACAATAATGCATCTGAAACATAATATTATAATAAATATTCAAAAAGTTAAGAACTTATACAAATTTCGAAAATACTACGATCATCCAAGTTCAATTTTTATTTTGTACTTCGATGACAATAATGCATCTGAAACATAATATTATAATAAATATTCAAAAAGTTAAGAACTTTATACAAATTTCAAAAACACTACCATCATCCAAGTTCAATTTTTATTTGTACTTTGATGACAATAATGTACCCGAAAAATTACTATTCTAAAAATCTAACATGTATATACACAGTAGCATATAAACCACAAGCATCTCACTTCTTTAACCTGTTGGTGGTTATTCGCCCAGCAGCAGGGTAAGATAATCAGTAGCAATGCAATACCACTAGGTGGTTACCGGATATCACTTGCAATCGTGTAATCACTTTCCAAAGTAAACTATTCGACCCTAATGCCTGGGTATCACGAATATCTACTTGGGATAAGACCAAATGTATGTTAATGATTTAGGCACAAATCAATAACCCTTTGCTTACAAGTGTTTTTGTTTTTCTGTATCTCCTTCATGCATGATATGATTTCCTATTTATAGGAAAATACTCACAAGCTTAGTCAAATGGAATCAAGAGAATTAATCGGCCCAATAATCGCCTCATAATCATCCCCATTAAAGCTACTAGTGGTTACATGACCAATTAAACGTGGTCATTATGCAGTTGTAACTGCCATTTGAATAGGTCAAAGCCATTACAAGTTGGTTATGATTCATGATATAAAGCTCATTGATGAGCTAGTCCCTGAGAGGGTTGTTCACTGAGTGTGTTCACTCAGAAGTTCACTCACTGAAGACATGAACTAACTGTTGACACCACTTCCTGATGAGATCCATTAGCTTATTACTCAGAGAGTACAAAGCTAAACTCATCAACCTGATGAATGTCGTTCATAGTCAACTCACTGAAGAGTAAACTCCCTGAATTTCATCAAAGACTGAACCATACTTTACCACTATGAGAGTCAGGGTGTTCAAGGACCTTATGGGTGTACACTCCGTACCTCCTGACCCATTACCAGGTGTGAACTAATCCCACAAGTGCACTAAATTTTCCAACAATCCTCCCCAAATTTAGTCCACTTCCTTTGCATGAAAATTAAACTTTAAACAAAACATGTGCATAAACGAAAATATCCTGAGGATTGAATTTCCATCTTAGTACATTACACGTTCAAATATTCGAGAATCAGGGTGTTCTAAGAATTTAACCCTTCAACCCATTTGAATACCTGAAGATAAAATACACACAAGTTGTTAAACACTTAAAAGCTCCTGACACTATACAAGCCATGTGTTCATATCCAAATTCATAAATGTTGTAAGAGCCAAAAGTCCAAAGCTCCCTGAAGTGGCAAAACTTCAACATTCACATAGGTGGTTCCTCTTTATTCATGCTCCTGCTTAGCACTTTTTCAAAGAAATTAACCATTAAGAAGTAAAGACTTCATCCTCCTTTCCAGCAGGTTCTGAGCACAAACTTGGGATGTAAAATAAAACATGTGCTCTAGTCCACTGAATGTTCAGCTTTCCACATTGAACTCAGCTCCTAAGTTTCCTTTCAACTTTTTTAATGATTGAAATATCTTCCATAAATATGTGAATTTTTTTCTTATTTATGAAAAATAATTATTTTGAGGAGCCAAAGGCATATTATAAGTGAGGAATTAATATTTCATTGCGGGGTCCATATGCATTGAAACATAAAAATATAATATGTGATTTATGATTATACTCTTAAATATATAATAAATAAACACTATATATAGTAACTCACTGAAAACAAATTCTATATGTATTGAAAAAGAACAATGTATGTGTATGTAATATTGTTAGATCCCAATATTGATCAAACAACACACATCTAACCTATAGAGAGAAATTGACGTGAGGATAGAAAGACAGAGAAGTATTCTATAGAGAGAAAGATGCAAAGAGAATGGGGAGAACTTGGAGATATTTCCTTGTTGATTAATGAGTTCTCACACCCTATCCACGTGTAGGAGAAGGTTTATATAATCCTTGCAAAGCTACAATAAGCCGAGCCTTAGGCCTTCTCTTGGGCCTAGGCGTTTAAGGCTTTACATTACATAATGGACTAGTACTAGATCATCCTATTACATGTTTACATGATATTAACTATTAGAATACTTGTTGACTCGGTACTGATCATCACTTCAATACCTAACAATCTTTCCCTAAGGGGAGATTATTGAGATCTCTCTTTGATTGCATTAATGATTAACACTTTCTATTTCTAACAATCCTCCCCTAAGGGTGATCACTGAGATCTCTCTATGTGACCTTGATATTTGATCTTTGATGCTTGTTGTCTTGAACTTTGAGTCTTGTTGTGTAATAGGTGTGCTAGTTTATTTTTTCCAACCTCTTGCATTGTAATCTTTAGAAAATTCTCTTGTCTTTATCTTGCCTTTGATCAACATCTTCAAGTGTTTGTTCTTTCATTTTCTCCAACATACTCATACTACTTAGTCTTTAAACTTTGATCTTTGCTAAAATATCTTTCGTCATTTATTCTTTAAACTTCATCTTGATTTTCTTGACTTTCTTGACTTTGATGTAGTTCTTTGTCTTGAATTTCTTTCTCTTTAACTTGATGATTATGAGTCACATAAGTATGAGTACGCGGAGATGAATATGTTGACTTGTATGGTGGTACTTCAGGAGTTGAAGCATTCATCATTACCTGCAAAATAGATGGCTTGATTTGTTTGTTAGTCCCCAGAACTTAGTGTATAAATATCTCAAACGGATACATCCTAAGACGCTAGTGATGCTCTTCGAATACTCTAGAACAGATGCATCAATGATGCTAACAACGTTTAGAACGGATGCATCAATGATGCTAAGAACAATTTTTGAATACTCTTAGAATGGATGCGACCTAAGATGCTAACATAACATTTATGGATATCTTCCCACTTGTCATTCCTAAATCCAGATGCTTGTAGGCTAACGACGGATAAAGGTGAGCCGCTGGAGTACACCTACGTATCACTCCACGTCTGTAGACCGTTTGAAGCAAAGTAACCACTATCAATGTACTGGCAAAATTAATATAATTTGCGAAGGACTCTCGTACAACTTGTTGATCCCAGTTGAGCAAACGATCTAATATAGAAACTGACTTAGAATAAAAGCTTATTAAGTATTACGCGGAATTTAACACTTAACCTTAAGAAGAAGAACATTTAACATTCAACACCTCAATATTATTTATTAATACGAATACTCTTACAGTATTAGGGTTTTGCAACCTTGAAGTGTATCGACCTTAGATATATAACTTTCTCGTATATCTAATCTAACCTAGGACCTCCTTTTATAGACTAAGGAGTCTTTTACATAATACAATACGTAACCTAAAAGATAAATATCTTTACCATATTTATCTAATACAATAAACTAAACCGACTATACAAAACACTAGCAGTGGTTACAATATATCATCCGTGGTTACACACTACTATTAGCCGTGGTTGTCTTTATCAGCGGTTACATTCTTTTGTCCGTGGTTATATCAAACCTGTCCGTGGTTCCGATCGAAAGTAATTCATGATTCAAGGAACCAAAACCCAACAATCCTCCCCTAAACTTGATACATTCCAACAGAATTCTCAAGTTTCCTTTAAGCTCAAAACATCTGAAATGGAGGATGTAGCCAAACACTTATGAGATTTAAGGATTGTCTCATATTTCTTCAACAAATCATAAGCTTGACCATCATAGGGTAACAACATCTTGATAATACCAGGCTTCAACATCCGAGCAATAATTTCGGATACTTATTCAACTGAGGATAATCACCTTCTACAAGCATGTGAATAACTTTTCCCGAAACAGTTAAAACATGAACTCCACAAGTTTGATATAAAAACCATCTTGTTACAGTACCATTGTAGAGTCCTTTCCACTCAGGTTCATCATGAGTTGGTTCAAATAAAATCTTCAAATTATAATAAACCAGTCTCTCATGATAATCATTTGGATGTACTTCACCAAACTTATTCTTGTAAAGTATCCAAAGATTCATCAAATCATCTATTTCAAAATACTGAAGCATTTGTGAAAATTTATTATACTCATAAACTTCATTGTTGAGTCTTTGAATTTTCCAAACTCCTTCACTTCCATCATTAAGATAAAACTGATAAGAAACAATTTGATTAACATCTGCAACTTCTTTCAATCTTTTAGAATCAGATGTCTCTTTAATCTCAGATTTTCTCTTTCTTTTACTTTGCATCCACTCATCATACTTCTTAATCCACTCTTCATCCTTCTCAGAATCCATTGGACAGTAATCATCATGATTAATCTTCATACATCTTTCATAAATCTCAAGAATTCTTTCAAATGAACATTTACTAAGATTTTTAGAAATGTGAATGCCTGAATTCTTAATAATTTTCATTAATACATTCCTCATCTGTGCCATTAAAAGAGGTTTCTTTCTTATAACTTGCTTCCTTTCATTACCAACCTTCCTTGCCCATTCACCCAAAAGCCTAGCTTTTTCCTTATCATCCAACAATTTCCATTCTTGTGCAGTATATTCATCATGTATTTGTTGAGAAGCTTCAAGAAAGTTTTGTGATTCATACCATATAGCTAACATTCTCTGACTAGCTTCCTCTTCTTTCTGCTTTCTTTTCTCTAAAGCTTCTTGTTCTTCAGCAACCATATTCTTTACATACTCTGCATCATAAGCTTCTTGTTCTGCTTTAGATTTAAACTTCAACTCAGGTACTGCAACCCCTTTACCTTTGCCAACATCAGATTGAACCACTTTCTTCTTCAGAGGTTCACCAATAACTAAACTTTTTCCTTTGGATTTGGGTTTAGTTGCAGTAGATTGAACAGATAAAACAGGTACAATGATAGGTGTAGAAATAGATGAAGTTTTACTTAGATTTATCAAAGTACTTGCAGCTTCTTTCTCAACTTCTTTAGACTTAGGTGGTGATACAGAGAGAGTTGTGACAACAGTAGAAGTGGTTATGATAGCAGTGGGTATGATAGCAGTGGGTATAGTTGTAGTGGTTATAGTTGCCATGTCGATCTTTGCAGCAGTGGTTAGAAGAGTACTAACCGTGGTTTCGACATACCATCGGTGTTTGTGTTCGTACTACATCTTCTACAACTTTCTTCACATTTTCAAGAACTGCCTCATTCCCATCTTTATCAGATACCAAAAACGTTTGATCTCCACTATCAACATCTTCTTCAATAGATACATTAACATCCTCCCCTGAATTCTTGCCGTCATTCCTCCCTGTTTGGATACGACCTCCATATTGAGTGAAGAGGAGTCCACCTTCTTTTTCGTCTCCGTATCTTCCTTAAAGCGACAATCCCAGGCCTTTTCATCTTCTCCAAAACCAAAACCCTGTGCTTCAATCTCCGAATATCCTTACCTTGAAACACAACCAACTCCTGTAGACCCGAAATCGTTTCCTTCATCTTAGTACATTGAGCCGTCAATTCATTAAAGCGTTCAAGAATATCCTCCCCACTTCGACCTGTGTGAACTGGTCCGAGAGGTGGTTCATTGGAAAAGTCATCATGTACAAACTCAGAATCCGTCAATTCATGTTCAGGTTCCAACCTATCCTCATCACTTCGAGCTGTGTTAACTGCTCCGAGAGGTGAATCCTTGGATATAGAAAACATAGCATCAGACCGAGCCTGAACATCTATGCACCCTGTATTAGCCAAGTGGCTAGGGATTCCTCCACCTGTGTTAAGTTCCAAGGAACTCTCCACATTAGAAGTTTCCAAATGTTGGGTCTTATTTATGTTTCCACTATCCTGACCAGCAGCTAAGCATGTATCAGTAGTGGAAGCCCTTCCAATCATGTCACCTTCACCACCTGTAACAACCTCATGAGCAACACCACTAGCACTAGCCTGAGGTAGCTCAGTGCCCTTCAATCTCATAGTGAAAACAATAGGTGTATCAGTGGTTGAAGGTTGACTAGAAGTGGATTGTAAGACACTATCAGCATTTACAAGTATTCTATCAGGGATTAGAGTTTCATCAGCAGTGGTTTCAGTTGGTGCAGAATCCTCATCAAACTCATGATCAGTGGGCAAAGAAAGCATATGAGGAAATAAAGGAACATCATTAATGTTTACATTTTGTGGCTGATTCCTCATATGTGCAAAAACCTTAGAAAGCATATGATTTACTTCATACTCCTGAGTATGCTCAACAGGCTCCGCTATTTGACTTTCCACAATCAACTGAACAAACCTAGGATACAAATAGTATTTACCCTTTTTCCTAATGTTTTGAACTAGCCCTTCATAGATCATCTTAGACCAATTAAACTTTCTTCCATCAGACAAACAAATAATAGCAGTAGCAATTTTGGAAGGAAAGTCATTAAATCCTGTGGCTTATTACTCATACACATCAATAAGGTGTGAATAAGAAACTTCCATTGTTTTGAAAACAAACTCTTAAAATACTGTACCTTATCACCTCTGTGGGTATAACCTAATCTTTCCAAACCTGCCACAATCTCAACATCTGAAAGATTATCAACACCATCAGCATCATCAAACTGTAAAACATCCCTAATGATCTCCTCAGAAACAGAAATATCATTCTCATCCACAACAGTGCGAAACACTTCTACTCCATCAACCTTTTCAAGCTTAGCATTCCTCCAGAACTGATGTATGTAGGCTTTAAAAATGGTTGGTGTAACAGTTAATGCATAGTGAATAGGACTGTGAACAAGGAAATCAATCATTTGATGAAACATGTTTTTGTGTTTTAGCTACCCTAACAACATGTTTTTCTTTTTCATCTAGGGCCTTTTGTTTTGCACTCTCTGCCAGTTCAAGTTTCTCTTTAAGCATTTTAATCTCTTTATTCTTAAGATCAATTTCACCACCTAATATATTGATCTTATCTACATACTCAAACTCACATTTAATACAGTATTTAAGCTTCTTTTCCACACTCTCTAGACCAACTCTATAACCTAAGTTATCCATAGTCAGTCTTTCTACTTCTTTCCTCATACTCTCAGTGATAGTTTTTTGAGATTCTAAGTTATCATGACATGATTTAAAAGAACAGGTAGAATCATTAGATACCTCATAATCTGAACCAGAAGATGAAGCATAGGCCATGAAAGCAAAGTTATGCTCTTTTGAAGCTTCACTAGCAAGAAAAGCTGCATTGGGACCTTCTTCAATCTGATCACTCCAATCATAATCACCAATCCCATCTTGAGCAACCAAAGCTGCAGAAGCAGCAGGCTCTTCTATAGTCTTCTTTATGCCTTCAATTCTTTTAGGAGCTCGACATTCCCTAGCAAAGTGCCATTTCTTCTTGCAGTTAAAGCACTCCATCTTGCTTTTGTCGAACCTAGCTCTCCTTTGACCATCATACTTAACTTGTCTTCCAGTCCTCCTCAGAAACTTCCTTGCTTGGAGAGTCAACATTGCCATTTGCCATTGAAGATTAATCTCTTCAAGATCATCAGGATCAATTTGATCCAGATCTTGATTCAACACAGTAACACTAGTAGTTAAATCAGCGAGAAAAGCACAAATTGCACCATCACCGACATTATCACTAACAGTGGTATTGTTTGCAATAGCCGTGGTTATACCATAGGCAGCAATGGATACATCTTGTGGGCTCTTGTGATTAGTGGATACAAAAGCAATGTTTTGATTAGCAGAAGATGAATTAGCAAAGTTATTTTCAGACTCATAAACCTTCAAGTTGTTGAAGAGATTGTCCAGAGTCATCTTATCAAAGTCCACCTTATTTCTCCACACAATTGTATGAATAGCCCATTCAGATGATAAACTCCTAATGAACTTCAAATTAATATCTTCTTGAAGAACCTTATAATCTACTGACTTCAGTTGGCTAATAAGTTTTTGAAGTCGATTGTATGTACCATAAATTTTTTCTCCACTAAGAGCAGTGAAGGTTTCAAATTGATGCTTGAGCATATTCATCCTTGACTTCTTAGTAGCTTCGTTACCAGCAAACCTTGTTTCAAGAGCATCTAATAAATCTTTGGCAGACTCATATTGTTCAAAGTCCAAAGCATAGTCATTGGGTATTCCCACGGAGAGAATACTGTGAGCTTTGATCTATAGCTTCCTTTTTGCTTTATCAATTTCACTAACAATAGCTATCTCTTGACCATCCTCACCCTTCCTAGGAAGAGTGTCTCCCTTTTCAACGACATCCCAGAGAGCATAATCAATCATACGAATGTATTGTCTCATTCGCATTCTCCAGATTTGATACTCACCATGCTTGAGCATGGGTACCTTTGAAGCAATTACCATGTGAGTTTCGTGGACATCTTATCTTCCTTGAACAAAACTTAACTTGACCTCTTCTTGATTACAGTTTCTAGATCACAAGCTCTGATACCACTTGTTGATCCCAGTTGAGCAAACGATCTAATATAGAAACTGACTTAGAATAAAAGCTTATTAAGTATTACGCGGAATTTAACACTTAACCTTAAGAAGAAGAACAGTTAACATTCAACACCTCAATATTATTTATTAATACGAATACTCTTACAGTATTAGGGTTTTGCAACCTTGAAGTGTATCGACCTTAGATATATAACTTTCTCGTATATCTAATCTAACCTAGGACCTCCTTTTATAGACTAAGGAGTCCTTTACATAATACAATACGTAACCTACAAGATAAATATCTTTACCATATTTATCTAATACAATAAACTAAACCGACTATACACAACACTAGCAGTGGTTACAATATATCATCCGTGGTTACACACTACTATTAGCCGTGGTTGTCTTTATCAGCGGTTACATTCTTCTGTCCGTGGTTATATCAAACCTGTCCGTGGTTCCAGTACTTAAAGTAATTCATGATTCAAGGAACCAAAAACCCAACACAACTTGTATTCTTATTGGTGAACAACAAGTGTATATATTTGGAATTTGTGGCCTAAGAGATCTTTAATCTCATGGCTCTAGACTCAATAATCGTGTTTCGGTTTTAGTGAGCGGAGGCTGGAGCGGACTGCCACCTTTTCAATACCAACACATCTCGGAGTGAGAGGTCGATAGATTACGTGTTAGTCTATGTGAGAAATGAAACAAGAACCTTTGGAGAGGAAGTTGAGTAGCGGGGAAGGGTTGTGCATTGCCTCACTGGGTCCATGATATCTTGTCTTGAATAACGGTATCATCTTTGTAATAACCGATAGATTATGTATTGACCTGGTTTCTGCCCTAAGTGTATGGAAGAATCATTGTTTTCACCTTTTCACAACTTTTTCTTTTTCATTCTTCAATCCCTTCAATGCATATCGTGTCGTCATGACTATTACCTTGCTATGATTGTTCCACTAATAGCTTTTACAATGATAACATTCTTCCCTTTTCTCATACTCCACCATGACCTACGGACTTTCTATTTCTATCTAGGAAATGTCCATGGGTAGGTTCCTCTGACTCTGGCTGGATCATGGAATATAAAACCCTAACCTAACCACCTTATGTCTCCTTGAATAATCATTGTGAGTTTAGGTTCGTTTGTTGTAGATCGTAGATTTCTTGAAAAACTGGTTTTATGGCTACTATTTGAAAAAGCAATCAAAGTATCTAGATGAAAACATATTTTTATAACACTTTGAAAGTTTTCATTTTGATAAATACCCCCCTGCACATGTGCATTATATTTAAAACAGTTTTGCACACGAAGGTAAAAGTTCGCACTTTTGAAATGATAAACTCTATTTAGACAAGTCCTTTGCGAGACACGTTTACTTCGCTAGATAAAGAGATCCATCATTAGCTTTTAAGTGACGACTAGCTCTAGTAACTAACTTGAGATTATTACACGTCTAGGCATAAGCCTATTAAGAGTTTTCTCACAAATTTTCAAGCAAACTTTGAGTCAAGCCTTGACCACATTTCTCCCCCTAAAAAATAGCATATCCATAATATTTTTGATATCAAAGTGATTAAAAGATATGCTTTTTTCGGAAAGCATATAGGGAGAAAAATCAAACATGATTTCGATGGAACACTTTTTCACTTTTAACCATTTCTCACTTAAATGATGAATACATCATTTTAAAAATCGTTCAAGTGATATGATCTTTTCTTTTAAGCTCTTTTATCCCCCTTCTAAAATTGCATAATTTTTGAGAAATTTTAAACTTTGGAGTGTTTTGGAGAGTAAGGTTTTGAAAACTTTTTAGAAAAAGTCATAATCTCAAAATGATTGTGAGTCAAAATCTCGAGCAAAATTTTGAAAAGTTTTGAATTAGGATAAGTGCACTAACACGTACACCTTACTTTCTTTAAAAGCGCGGGTTTCATACTGAAGTATACGAAAGCCATAAAGTTTAAGTCCGAGTCTTTAGCTGAAATACTAAGAAGTCATTAAAATGAAGTGCGAGTCCTATACTGAAATGTATAGAAGTCATGATTTTGAAGCGTGGGTCTTGAACTGATATGTCCAAAAGCCATTATGTTTAAGCCCGAGCGTAAACATAATGGCTCTGATTCCACATGTTAGATCCCAATATTGATTAAACAGCATACATCTGACCTAAAGAGAGAAAGATGTAAAGAGAAGGTAAGAGAACTTGGAGATATTTCCTTGTTGATTAATGAGTTCTCACACTCTCTCCATGTGTAGGAGAGGGTTTGTATAATCCTTACAAAACCACAATGGGCCAAGCCTTGGGCCTTCTCTTGGGCCTAGGCGTTTAAGGGTTTACATTACATAATGAACTAGCACTAGATCTTCCTATTACACGTTTACATGATTCTAACTATTAAAATACTTGTTGACTCAATAATGATCATCGCTTATATTTCCAACAATCTCCCCCTAAGGAGCGATCATTGAGATCTCTTTTTGATTGCATTAATGATCAACACTTTCTATTTCTAACAAACGTGTACTAGACGTATAACCGCGTAAAGCGACAGTGTATAGCGACACATAATTATACTTGTGAAATCATGAATTTGGTTCGACCCCTGATGCAAAGCGTGTGTCTTTTGAAATATAAAACGTGTATTTTTTAAAATTCATATAGTGTTTCTTTTTGAAAACTTGCTAAGCTTAGAAATGATAAAATAAAGACATAATTTAAGTGACAAAGTTAAGAGGTACTTAAAGGTAATTTAATCAAACTACATTAATTTAAGTTTAAAGATTTGGAGATTTAATTTTCAAGAAAAGAGATACACTCTTTATAAGTAGTATATATATATATATATATATATATATATATATATATATATATATATATATTGGCTTAATATGAAACTGTCGTTGTAAAGAAAATGAAGTTGTAAATACAAAATGTTTGTTTTATTAGTCGTTTGTGGCGACTTGGATGGGACGATAAAGAAAATAATGATGCACCATGCAATACAAATGTTCATGTTGAAGAGCCTTCAAGTGTTTGTAGTGGTAAGACGAAAAGTAGAGTAGTATTAAGTAAAGCATGTAGTGATTGACAAAGATGCTACTAAGATGCGCCAAGAGGTAGATTTGTACCAGGATTTCAAAATGAAAGTTAGCATCTTAAGTTCTAAGCTTTCTAAAATGAAATAGTTTTCTCAAATTAAAGAGTAAGGTTTGATAGAAGAAGACAGGGGCTTGGGTGAGGTATTAGTGTTGGTCCAAAGAATTGAGTAAATCTTGATATAATAAAGAACAAATTCATTAATAATGAAGAACAATAGTTACAAGATTTCTCAATACCAACTAGACTTGATGAAAACATCCTCAACTTTTTATGGGGATAATTTCGGTATATTATCCCCATTGAATGACAAATAAACTCTTATTGATCCAAGCTATGCTTGTGTTTCAATGAGAGGATGCTCCTATCAACTAATACTAAGTATTATGTGTTTGTTTAGGATGCATATCTATCTCTATTACAATACAAACATATATATAGAAACTAAAATACAAAGACATGTGATGATGGTAATATGTCATGATCAGGTGGTCCCTCTTCATCTTCCTCTTTTGGAAAAGCACCAACCATTCTTTTGAAGGTGTCATCACTATATTCCCACTTTTATGGTAAAGTCTTGTACTTTGTCTTGAATTCTTCTTTTGAAAGTTCCCACCCATATTTTTCAGTCTATTTGTAGAGATAGCGTTTTCAGGATCACTGAGACATTTGTCAAATCTCAGTGTCATTGGTGTTGTTTGTAGCTCATATATTTTACTCACTGACACCGTATCAGTGAGTAAAGAGCACAAAACAACACTCACTGATTTCTTTATCAGTGAGTCACTCACTATTTATTTAGTGAGTTAGGCTATTTTATTTTCAAATCTTGTTCAGGGTGATTGGGTCAATATTTGAACCCAACAGTCTCCCCCTATTTGAATATACAAATAGCCTAAGGTGATTCGTAGAAAGTGTGGGACTGAGGGTTCAGTTTAAGGGTTTTTGACTGAGGTTTAGTACCTAGGTTCAGGCTGTATAAACCTTTACGTCTCAGTCACCAGGTTCAGTGACCCATTTCAGTGGAAGGGTTCACTGGCTAAGGTTCAGCTTCAGTTACTGGTTCAATAACTAGGGGTTTAGTGAGTAATTTCCAGTGGGTTCAGTGGCTAGTTCAGTGAGTGGAGGTTCAGGGCCCAAGTTCAATGATCAGGTTCAGTGAGCTAGTTTAGACCCTAAGGTTCATTTTAATGCTAAGAGGGACCTGGTTCAATATTTGATGCATTAGTGTCCATTTTCTTTTGTCACTTGACTTGGTATTACAACACATACATTTATGAATACAAATACACCCCAATATACTTATAATCACAACATTCCCTGATGTTGCAAAGACAACTCAACCCAAAAACTACGTTTAATACTCTGATGTTGATGTTGCCCCAGCTATCACTCTGTGATTCCAAGCCCGATCACTGATCAGACCTGGTGAAGCTTGTTTTTCACACTTTGACATATTCAGGCTTAGCCTGAAAACACATACACACTCCCTGAAGTTGTACCACACTCGAATCAGGCCATTGGCTTAGGCTCAGTTTAAACCCGAAATACCTATCCGCCTTTGATTCAATCCTTTCTATTTTTAGCCTGAAAAACCACTTGAAACCCATATACCATTCATAAATCACTGACTTAAGTCAGTCTAACTCTCACCATTTTCAGGTACGCTGATTTGAATTCCAACAGGTTTAGGCTTAGCCTGAAGATACTAACTTTGATTTGTCAGCACTCCCTGAATTACAATCAGAAAACATCATAAGTTCATCATGGGTTAGGAGACTCTTTATGGACTCCTTAGGGATTCCATATTCTTTAGGATCAGATACTCCATTTTGGAGACTTGAGTTTCAGGGACACTTTTGCCTCAGCTTCAACTCGAACAATCCATCCTCATCCTTAACACACATCAGCTGACCTGATTCATATCAGTCTATCTGATAATACCATATATCAGTTTGTTGTTGTTATACCTTACCGATTGTTTTTAATCAGCTTCAAAAGCAGATACAGACACCCTGAGTCGCGATCAGAACCCTGATGGCTCTATCCAATGGTCTTTATAACCTCATGAGCCACAATCAGCTACTGACCCGAATCAATAACCTATCCACTCTTTGTGATATTCGATTCTCACCACATCCTGAGCATTCTTCTTAACATTCTCAGGTTAAGCCCGACAATAAAACATACCAACCTCTGATCTTTTAACACACACGCTAACACCATGATTCTTACCCGACTATTTTAACCCGATCATGCTTAGCCTGAACATCTCATAAACACTTCTTAAGCTTAATAAGCTTAACTCCATCACTCACTGATACTTTCAGTATCATAACTTTCTGAGTCAAATCACCAACATATGACCTAATCCTAAACCCATATACCTTTTTTGATAACCTTCAATCTATTTTGATCCGACCCAGAGTCTGCATCATTTTTGACATGGGTTTTTTAGTTGAGGTTAAATTAGGTGAGGTGATTGGGGTTGTTTGAAATTGTCGGAGGTGAATCCGCCGCAACTAATGCCTTTGTTGGAGCTGTTTATAATCGTCGCGAATTGTTGAAGGTTCTGGTGATTTGATGTGTTTGATTGATGGTGTTAGGATTTATGATGAGTTGTTTTGAGATTTTGTGAGTCGGTTTTGGTGATGATTTTTTGTGGATCTAGTGTGTTTGTCTGCAGTGTTGTTTATCTAGGTTTTCATCTTTCGATGAGAAGTCGGTTTTTGTGATTTTGATGGAGGGTGATGGTTGATAGATCTATTCTTTGTCAATCCGGAGCTGAGATTTTTTTTGTGTGATTTAGATCTCGTTTTTGGATCTCGATTCTTGTTGTTGAGTGATATGGAAAGCTTTTTGTTGTGGTGATTTTTTTTGTAGGGATAAGATGTGTGGGGTTAGGAGTGTATTCTTTGACAGATTATTTCAACCAGTGGTTTTTTTGTGTGGGTACTTTGGTGGGTGTTAGTTTATTGTTAGATATCAATGTCTTCTCCCCCTCAAAAATTGCTATTACAATAACAGTTCTTGAAGGTTCACACTTGATTTTTTGACAATGAAGATTGTTATCAGCAGTCATTCGAACGGATCTGGATCACAAGAATAATCCACCCGCTCTGATACCACTTGTTGGTCCAAAGAATTGAGTAAATCTTGATATAATAAAGAACAAATTCATTAATAATGAAGAACAATAGTTACAAGATTTCTCAATACCAAGTAGACTTGATTATAACATCCTCAACTTTTTACGGGGATAATTTTGGTATATTATCCCCATTGAATTACAAATAAACTCTCATTGATCCAAGCTATGCTTGTGTTTCAATGAGAGGATGATCCTATCAACTAATACTAAGTATTATGTGTTTGTTTAGGATGCATACCTATCTATATTACAATGAAAACATATATATAGGAACTAAAATACAAAGACATGTGATGATGGTAAGATGTCATGATCATGTGGTCCCTCTTCATCTTCCTCTTTTGGAAAAGCACCAACCATTCTTTTGAAGGTGTCATCACTATATTCCCACTTTTATGGTAAAGTCTTGTACTTTGTCTTGAATTCTTCTTTTGAAAGTTCCCACCCATATTTTTCAGTCTATTTGTAGAGATAGCGTTTTCAGGATCACTGAGACATTTGTCAAATCTCAGTGTCATTGGTGTTGTTTGTAGCTCATATATTTTACTCACTGACACCGTATCAGTGAGTAAAGAGCACAAAACAACACTCACTGATTTCTTTATCAGTGAGTCACTCACTATTTATTTAGTGAGTTAGGCTATTTTATTTTCAAATCTTGTTCAGGGTGATTGGGTCAATTTTTGAACCCAACAATTAGTTGCACATAAACCCACTTATTCACAAACCAATAAACCGTTATCATGTCGATTTAAGAGAGCTAGTCACATGGTTAATTGGTCTCTCAATCATTATCCTTTGTAGAATTAGAATGTGGTTAAGACTTACGATAATTTATCATTGAACTATCATCTTTCAACTATTAATATGTCATTATGCATCGTTGGATATTTGTATTTGAGTATGTTTCGTCCTCCAAGTGCATGGTCAAGTTCTGGAGTCTAGGTGTTTGCCAAATGTTTTTATCTTGATGTTAGCTAAAGTTTGAAGGTGATGCATGGGCATTATTTTTGTTGAAGGTGCAAGTATGGTTGCCTCTTTTTCATCTAAACATTGTTCTTATCAATGGTTTATAGTATGTATCCACACAATGCCTCTTTGCAATTGTGTGCTAGCATTCAAGCTGTTTATGTTGTACAGTGCCTCTAATATTATTAGTAAATTCCACCCTTACCTAAATGTTGTTGGAATTATATACTATGACAATCATATATAAAACACATAAAACATCGGAGAAAACATGCGGAAGCGTATAGGAACGAATAATGAATAATTAACTAACATAAACATAAAGTATGCGTACCTTTTTTATTCTAGCCGAACAAGAATCAATTCCACAAAACTAGCAATTAAGATGAACCCTAATTAGGGTTTATAAGGATTATGTACCGTTTTGTAATTCAATCCAAGATACAATCAATAGTGTGATTGTACCACGTTCTTGTACATACGTATTAAATCAAATTAAAGTAATGCCAGTTTTAAAAACACGAAATAATTTGTTTTGGAAAAACAAGATGATCGACACCCAAGGAGGGTTGTACGATCGATTATAATAAAAAACATACAAACAATGTTTTAGGTTTTAGATTATGAGTACAAGAGATGAAAAACTAAGACCCTAGGCCTTGTATTTATACCCAATATAACTTGGTAACCAAGTTAGATATGGATTGCGTTTGGAAAACCCATAACCGATCGATTTGAACTCCCCATGGGATTCTAGAACCTTCTCGATCTCTATTTTTCAATCTAGTCTTTCCAATTAACATTTAACGATCGTTAGTCCATTACACTTAATTAACTTAACGTCCGTTATATATTTCGTGTAAATAATAAATAAATATAACATTTTATATTTAATTATTAACTTTAAATCTCATACGCAAAGTGTGCAATCCCGTGGTCTCGAGTTCGATCCTAACACACATCTATGAATATTTTGTCTATTAAACCAACAGCTTCCACTTGGACATATCTTAATAGTGTGATCACATCGGTTAGCGTCTAGCAACACTTCGATGCCTCTAGTACAACTCGAGTAAGGCTCCTGGAAAAACCTTTAAATAGTTTCTCATTATTATTATCCTTTTGTTTCTAATACCATGTTAAATAAAGATATGGAATTAAGTCGTTCTTTATTCAACCATTCTGTTTCTCGTTATAAGTGATTGAGCAAGATTACCAAATCTTCTGAACGTATTCAGAGGAGATCTTGGGCATGGCCATGCAAACATCTTGTCAACCTGTAACAACCCGCATTTTTCGAGTTACTTTTCATATTTTTGAAAAGTTACTATTCACTTTCACTATTCACTTTCACTATTCATCCGTAAAATTTTTAATCCACATTCTCGTAAGATAAATTATTTTAGTAATAACCTGAGAGTTCGACCATTGTTAGATCATTTTCGCAAAAGTTATTAAGAAAACATCATCTTAAAGTTTCATTTTGGTCGGAACACCATTTAGTCATCACGCGCTTAACGAAAAGCAACTCTGATAATTTTCCTCACATAAGATAAATTTTTAAATCTCTCATAATTAATTAGAGAATTTTTAGGATTTCATTTTTTAATATTACCAAATAAGCCCAGCGCAGTACAAACTAAACTTACGTTTTAAACAATTCTACTTACATCCAAACCTAACGATTCCTGCACTGTGTTTCTAATATGTTTTTGACGCTTTTACATTTTTTGGAAAAGTAAAACATATTTCCCTCCTCCTTTGACCATAAAGAAATTAAGCTTGTACGTTCTACGTTTTTGCTTAAATCGCGTAACTTTTAAACTTCACGAATAACTGTAAAGTCATCCCGCGTATGACGAAAATCACATTTTAACATCTCGTATCACTTTTAGAGTAATTTTAGTCTACTCTAAATAAATTCCCGATCATTTCCCTGAAATTTTGTTCTTTTCTGATAAACTGCGAATTACGCGTTTTTGACCCGTGTTTCCAGTTTTAAGCAGCGTTTTTGCACCCAATGAGACTTATCACCCATTTTATATTTTTAGATGGATTATAATGATGAGTTTAATCATTCCTATAAGTTTCATATTTTTACGATACCCGATTTTACGTTTCATGAATTAAATACTTACCGTTAGCGATTTTCGGGACTAAAACTCACTCCGTAAACACAAGATGAAAAACCAAAACTCTTAACCTCCTCATGAGGCTTCTCAAGGAAGCCTCCTAGACACATGGTTTGATCATGGCCATTCATTCCTAAGATCTTGCCAAGTATATAACTTAACCATGGTTAGTTTTTAACCTAATATATAGTTAACCAAAATCTCTAGCCTATAAATACCAAGCAAAACCTTCATATTTTCTTGCACCACCCCTTCTTAACATCTAAAGTCCTAAACCTAAGGCATTTCTTATAGATCTTGTAAGAACATTCATGTGTTCTTGAAGAAAACTAGCGTTTGATCTTCGTTCTTGGAAGTTTTCAAGAAAGAGTCGTTATAATCTTCAAATAAATTCAAGTCTCCAAAAAGACGTTGTTATAATCTTCATTTCTTCTTCGGGTTTTCAAGAAGGCGTTGTTATAATCTTCTAATAGCCTTGGGTTTTCGAAGATTGCAAATTCTACGTCGAAGCTCCGCTAATATTTTATTTTTTCATAATACACAAGTGTTCTATATTAAGGTAAGTATTTATAAGACTCAAACTTATTTAAATACTTATAAACTTGTTAGTTTATTTATTGTAATTATAAACTCTTAATATATAATAATCAAGTAATCAAAATCCATGTTTTACGTATTGAGCACTACAACACTAGGGAACTTCATGTGAGGGGTTCATTTGGGTAAACGGATCGACGAGTTGCTGGATTTACGATTTAAAGTGTCCTAGCTCCTCGAACGTTTACTGCATGACCTCTGAATTATCATGGCCCGAACGGTAGTACGATATCTATAAACTAAACATGTTTTCACAACTAGACCATTTCTATAAACAAACATACAAATACTACATCATAATCTATATAAATGCATATATAGGCTCGTTTATGTTCTCTTAGGCATTATTCTGAACCTAAGTCGCAACATTCTATTTTAGGTTGCTCGTAGAAGTTCTCACGGCATATCCATCATTCTCATTATACATTTGATATCATTTATTAAGGTGAGTTCATAGCCCCACTTTCTATTACTTAATTGTTTTACAAACCCTTGGGGGAGATACATGCTTTATTTTAAACCGAACACATTGCTTTCAAACTGTATACTTATCTGATTGTTATTAGCACTAAGTTACCGCATTTGCCAAACTTAAGTCCCTTAATCATGAATCATTAATCACTATGTGAGAGTGGGCGCGAATATTGTGAATAGATCTATTGGGATTGACGAATCCCGTTTGTGTTGACCGGGTAGGCAAACAAACGCACTATATTTGAGTAACATTGGTAAAAACGGCAATTTTACCTGATAGGGCACCCACCGACATTTTCTCCAATTAATTTTGGAACACGTTAACGCCTTGATTGCATGATGCTTAGTCTAATAATAACTGTTTTGGTTTTCAAACCATTGGTGTGAATTTATAACTCACACTACAAACATAATGTGCTCAACTATCAAACAAACTCTATGAATTTCACTCAACCTTTGTGTTTACAGTTTTAAGCATGTATTTCAGGTCCATATTGTACGAGGCTGGCACGGAGGAGCATGAATACTCAAGAAGGCTATAAATTTTCTTATCATTCGAAAACCTATTTACTATATTTTGTAAACAATGGAACCAACTGGGACCTCATTTTTGTAAACTCTGATATTTATATAAATCGAATGATAAATCCTTTTTAAACGACTCCTTTAGAGATCGTTTTCTATTGTTATGACTGTTGTGCCATGAAGTAACACCCAGTTTGAATTCCGCTGCGTATCACGAAATTGGGGGTGTTACACAACCCTACGAGGGGCCCAGCAGTATTAAACTCCAAATAAATTTGAAGGAACAAATTCTATCTTGACTACGAGACTAACCCACAAACTTTGCAACACTTCTGGAAATAACCCTTATGACTACCAGTTACGTATAACGTTAAATTGTTCCACAGAAGTGCACTACATTCATGACACTTATCTGGTATCTCAAGTCTGAGGATAACTATTCATAATTTACTTAACAACAATATCCATAAAGTAATTTATGTAGTTGGGATAAGTCCTATATTCAACTCATTGAATATCATCTGAAATTGGTATGCTTTCTCATCAATATACTTTTAAGTATATTCTACCAAATCACTCAGATTTGTTTTAATTTAACGATACTCCCATATCGTTAATTGACAAAGGACGATTTGGAATAAATAAATTTATTCACGGATTGAACATGCAAATATAGGATACAATATATTATAAAATCAAACATACCAAGTATTTGATTTATTATAATAATTGTTTAACATCCTATATCCAAATACCAAATAGATCAATGCATGAAAATTCCAGTTGATGAATTATGCATCAAGTAATGACAATCATACTTGTTGACAAGGCATAAATCAACCAACTTGATCTATCGTAATTTTGAGAACACTTATTTCAAGAATTCAATTAGTGAAGTCCTTGTATGTGTGCATTCACCAACCCACATAATAATTCATAAAGTGTGTGACATCCTCTATCACTAATTTATGACAATTAAACTTTCAAACATTTTTAAGTTTAAAGTATTCTTATTCTTTTAATGTATAATGCAACTGTGCTTTTAGTAGCACACAACTAGTTCACATGGCCATTAACAAGGATGAAATCCTACCATGACTAGTATTGAGTGTCATCTCAATTAAACCAGCATCATTGTATACAAACAACAATATGCTCATTAAAACTCCGTAAACTTTGATATCTTATTGTGTAATGTTTGATGTCTTCCAAACTTTTAAGTTTGTAGCTAATGACAATTTGCATAACAATTGACATATTGTTCATCCATAGAATCTAGAAGCAATTTCAGGATGAGGATGTAATTCTATTAGAATATTCATTACACAAGTTATCTAATAACTTTTAGTTAGATATCAATGTTGTCAAATCATCTATCATTCAAGAATGATACAACAATTTGAATACACTACATGAAGTACATGATGAATCTACAGGTCAAACTTAGATTTCATTTATGTTCTATCTTGTCAAAAGACATTTATCCATTTCCCAAATGATATATTATGTTTTATTAGAATCATTTATTTTACTGCACATGTTTATTAACAATAAACATATATTCCAAGGTTATATGTTTTAATTCTTAAATCTTACAAGTGAAGTTTTATTACAAACTAAGACTTAACATTTAATTTACAAGGAATGTTACTTCATATATGTTATACAACATATGAGATTTAAAACCTTAACATAATACTCCCACTAGCTTTTAGAAATACTTAAAATTTATCTTATTTAAATTATAAATCAAAACTAGGATTTAATAATTAAACATAAGAATAATTTCATAGATGCATGCATTTATCCATTCATGAATTATTGCACTTCGTACACTTCCAAAGATTATATGAATTCAAAAAACTTTCGATTACTTACCGTCCTCGCTCAAGTAATTTCTCGAGAAAGAGTTTTGATATTCCATTATCATATTTCATATTAATGAAACCAAGTATGACAATTATCATCTTTATATATTTAATGTGTCTTAGGAAAGAATATTCAATCACAATTAATTGCTTATATATGATTGATAATATTATCATAAAACATGCATTAAATATGTGTACAATTTTGTCCATATGATTTCTACACAGAGATTTAAACCACTAGAGTTTTTCATCTCTTTGAAGAAACTTATTTCCATTCTCTAGTCTAACTATTAAGATAAACCAAATTTCCAAAATTTATTATCTTTATGGACAACATCTTTAACATTCATAGTATGAGTAATTTACCCAATTCAATATTTGGTAATCCATCATAATGATTATCAAGTTTACTATAATCCTGTAACTCATGTTCTTCTCAGCATATAAATAAAATATCTGAGATATCATTGCAGATCCATGAATGAAAATTCCATCATCTTGAGGTTAATATTTCATATCAAGCCTCATCATGATATTTACTAGTGTATTTAAAAAGATTATGTATTTTGTAATTTTATCTTTCAAGATAAAAAAAAAACTCCCACTTGCCTTTTGTAATATATAGACTATCTATATATACTTAGCAATTAGAGCAAAACTACATTGTTCTCTTTTTAGGACATTACAAATACACATTGACAATTGCTGACTTTAGTTTGTTAATAACCTATTCATAAGTAGTTTAACAAATTCAGAATCTTCAATTTTAACACTTAATGTGATTCATCACATTCCATAATAAAATGATGTTTTATTAATCTTCATATTGAGTATATTCAATCCATACTCAATTTTCTAACCTTGTTACTTTTAAGAAAGAAGTTATGGTTATCTTGAATCAAACAAATCAAATAGTTTGATTCTCCTAACTGAACATACCATCAACTTGTGGTATTCATTAGAATTAATATTGTAAGACAATCTAACAATATATAAGATAAACATATTCCTTTTGGCTTATCTATTTACCAATTAAGTCAACTTAATGGTATAATAGACATTCCAAGCCAATTGCATGCTTTATAACACAAGTACTTTTTAACCAAGTCACTTCATATCCTTGTCTCATCAAGAAAACGTAAACTGTTATAATCCCATTATACGTTATAAATCATTGATCAACTCAATGACTTCTTGTATATGTCTTAATTAAAAACCATAACAAGTTAACGTCTTACTTTATTATAAGTCTTAAAAGACTTTATGTTTATGTCTCTACAATGAATCATAAACATGTTTAACTAAAGTAATTATGAACACAACTCTTGGTTTCAATGGTAATTTCAAGTTAATTTATTTACTTCACAATAATGTAGGACTACATTATTTTTCATTTATGTCATTCCAAAATACATAAATAAACAAATTGAAGTAGTATTAGATTACTTCATTTATTTATGTCATTCTAATAATACATAAATATCTAATTTGAAGTAGTCTTATATATCATTTTGACACATGTTCTAAATACTTGTCTAATTTAGAAACTGCAAATATGTCCATGCAAGGTCTGACTTCACATGGAGATTTACTTTGTTGTTGCAATCTCGCCAAGTTCTCACATGACGTAAATTGCAACATCAAGTGTTTCTTGAATTAGATACATACAAGTCATATTAGAACGTTAGTCTCTTACCTTGCAGTCAAGAGAATCCGTTAAATCATATACCTATATGTTGTACCTTGCACACAATATAGATTTTTTCCACTTGTGCATGGAACAACATCATGTAGCAGATAAACAACACGACATATGTTTGTTTATGTGACTAATATGATTGTGTCATTGATATTAGCATAACTAGTAGATGTAGAACCACGTCATTGTCCAATAAGGAAACGTACATGATTATCCTTGAAAACATAAGTGTCTACAAGTGGAAAATAATTATCTTAAGATATTCTAGAGACAATCTAAGTTACTACCAAGATGACAAAGCTTGTAACTCCCACTGAATTAGTGATCATTACAATAATTCCTTATTAAGTAATAAGAACACAATACTCCCACTGGATTTGACAACATTGTAAGTGTTTCATTAACTAGTGAAAAAAATAGTGTTCTATTTACTTCCCTACACTTTTGAGAAAGTCCATACATAACAATTACTTATGTACTAAAAGAGTGTATTTTACTATGTAGATGATGAATTATCCATCAATGCTATTAACTTGAAAAATTGGGCGTGCAATTTCTTTCTTAATAGTTCTACCATTCCAACAATTATAAGTAGTACTTTTAAATGGTCAAAGCACAACAACTAGATAAAATATGCAAGTTTGTCTTTTATTAATTTTGCAGTAAATTAGTCTAGCTTCTAATTTAATAACTCAGAAAATATGCAATTTTCTTAACTATTAAAATTTGCTTACGAGTTATGAATTTAGAATTTAGACAATTCTAATTTGTCCTATCATACCTTTTTCATTCATGAAAAGGAATATGATTGAATCTCACTCTTTCTTATGAAAAGAGGACTAGGTTTATTCTTTTAGCAAAGTTGACTCTACCAAAAACCCTTACAGGTGTAGATCAATTTACCAATACCGGAATAACCTACGTTTACGGTTTAATGTTGCATTAATACATTTAAAGAATTAGCAAAATTCAATTTTAGTATTTTCGATAATTAAACTTTTCAAGAAAATAAAATACCCAAGGTAATATTCATATAACCATAGAATTTTCTCGAAAACTAGGATCCAAATTATCATAGTTCCATTACATCAGTTGATCTTTTAGTAACGAAAGCACATAATAAGGTAATCTGTCGAACAATAATTGGCAAACATTTTCCAATTCCTAGATCATTATGGGATTTACATTTTCCAACGCTATTGCAAATGTAAACATGTTTTATCCCATCTTGTGTCTTAAGTCCAGGTCTCACTTACTACTCAATTTAAGTCGTCTAACTTAAAGAACTACAAATATGTTCATGTAAGGTCTGACTTTACAAAAAGATTTACCTTTCCATTACAATCTCGCCAAGTTCCCACATAACATAACAATTTATTCACGTTGTCACAAGATCGCATACAATTTCATGTCACATAACACTTTATTCATGAATTTATCACATAACATAATAATTATAATAAACCCTAAAACAATTTTTAAAACAATCGACTAAAAAAAAAATTAGGGTTTCAAACCAAAAAATTTTTGGTCGATCCATAAATAAAAACAAATTAGGGCAAAAGCCCTAATCCCTAAAATTAGGGTTTACATAATCATAACCAAAACACTAGAATAATCATATCAAACAACATACAATATTCGTTTTTTACGTGTTTAGTAATTAATTACTCATTAAACCAAGCTCGTGATGCCACTGTTGGAATTATATACTATGACAATCATATATAAAACACATAAAACATCAAAGAAAACATGCGGAAGCGTATAGGAACGAATAATGAATAATTAACTAACATAAACATAAAGTATGCTTACCTTTTTGATTCTAGCCGAACAAGAATCAATTCCACAAAACTAGCAATTGAGATGAACCCTAATTAGGGTTTATAAGGATTATGTGAATTACCCCTTACCGTTTTGTAATTCAATCCAAGATACAATCAATAGTGTGATTGTACCAAGTTCTTGTACACACGTGCTAAATCAAATTAAAGTAATGCTAGTTTTAAAAACACTAAATAATTTGTTTGGGAAAAACAAGATGATTGACACCCAAGGAGGGTTGTACGATCGGTTATAATCAAAAACACACAAACAATGTTTTAAGTTTTAGATTATGAGTACAAGAGATGAAAAACTAAGACCAAAGTCCTTGTATTTATACCCAAAATAACTTGGTGACCAAGTTAGATATGGATTGGGTTTGGAAAACCCATAACCGATCGGTTTGAACTCCCCATAGGATTCTAGAACCTTCTCGATCTCTATTTTTCAATCTAGTCCTTCCAATTAACATTTAACGATCGTTAGTCTATTACACTTAATTAACTTAACGTCCGTTATATATTTCGTGTAAATAATAAATAAATATAACATTTTATATTTAATTATTAACTTTAATTCTCATACGCAAAGTGTGCAATCCCGTGGTCTCGAGTTCGATCCTAACCACATCTATTAATATTTTGTCCATTAAACCAACAAATGTTGTATCCTGAGATTTTTGTATTTTATCTATAGCATGTGTGTGTTCATTAAACACCATTTATCTTTTAAAGCTACTCGGGTATTCGGGTAATTGGTGTCAAGTAAAGCTTCTAAGTAATGAAGCAATTGGATGAGGAGATCCTGTATCGAGTACAAATTTTTAAGTCTAGTGCTTGTGTGTGCGCGTATTTATTCTGAAAGTACGGGTTTATAAATGTGTATAAAATTGCAAAAAAATTTGATGGAGAAAGGGAATCTCCTTCTCTTGTCCCCTAAAAGTCACAAAATCATATTCTGATCCCTTCCCACCCATCCTTGATTAGCCCTTTGTTCTTTAATAAAAGCGTTAGATGTGACTATACGATTCAGTGTAAAAGAAATATGAGATACAACATGAATATTACACTTTCACAATACCACTTATAAGTTAAAATGTTCTTGAGTTTGTATCTTATGCTACGCAGTACGTTGAAGATTATCAAAGGCATGTCTATAGAGGCCAATGACAAGAATTATTGCGTTTTCAAGCGGATGGAACTTTCTAGTTTCACCCTTTTGTATTATAAAATGAATTATCAAGGTTGTTTAGTTGATGATACAAGTTTCAGATATCGAGTATCGTATTTTAGATATGTTACACAAGCACTACACCCAACTTCTGTGATGTGGGTAATGTGGCAAGATGGAAATGATGGTGACGGGTCTTCTGGGACCACTTGGTTAACCCGTAACACCTTTTGTCCAAATTTCTAACTACTCGTATTATTTATATGACAACATTGTGAATTCAAACGTGCATGATTATATTTTTTCTAAGCATAATCTGATTCTTTTTAATTTTACTCCTTTGACCCATTAGCTATAGCAAAACATAACCCATATTGACTGTTAATAACTAAATAACTTGAAATTGACACATTTACTTACATCTGAAATTTGATAAATTGATGCTAGGAACCTTATTTCTTTCATTGTTCTTATGGACACAAAGAAAAAGAGGATCATTTAGCAACAAACACAAAAATTCTGATCTTATTACTGTAGTAAAGTTCTGAGGATGAATAACAAGAAAGGTATGACAAGGACCACTAACTATGTGTAACCCCTGTTGGAAAACATAATCCATCAATCTTTGTCTTTCAAGAAGAAGCATGAATTTCCTGTGATGACTGCAAGTCGACACACCAGACAAGTTAGAAGAATTACAGAAGATTCACAAAGAGATTAGATGGGTCAAATAAGGCCTGTACTTTTCTGGTTTGGGCCAAGCCCCAAACAAACCCATTACAGAACCGGTTATTAAGATTTAGAACGGTTATATAGTTTAGGTTTTATTGAAACGGTATAACTCTTCACACACACGTTTCATCATGTATAAATAGATTTAGGAATCCTGTAAATTTGTTAACCCTTTTCATTTATCAATATCAGTTATAGGGTTCAACCCATATCTTCTTTGTTTCATTACTACTGATTTTTTGAATGGTTGATGATATATGTTGTTGTCTGATCATAATGATCCTGAAGAATTAAAACATGTGTCGAATTTATAACAACCCCTATGTGCTAATTGGCATGTGGAATAAGTGCTATTACGTGCACCAAGTCGATTATGATTCAGCTTGGTTTGTGCAAAACATTGCCATATAACTATTATTACACACTGCCTAGAATTTGATACCATTTGGCAGCATAATATAGGCAAAACAGTAGGTGTATAGTTAGTTTATTCTGATGGGTATAACTATAATCCAATATCCAAACAGAGAAGAATCGAGGGTCCTATCATTATATGAATTCGTGAAAGGAATGAACGCGCTGACTTGCATAAATTTGAATCATGATTTGTTGTTGTTCCTTGTATAGTAATGGTATCATCTGTCCATTTCGAAAAACCTGAATATAGGTTTGTACATCGACACGTACATAACTATAAGCTAATCCATGCATTTGCTAAAAAGTATAAGCTGTCAAAAACTTAAATATTGGTTTGTGATATTTTTAGTGTAAAGATATTGGTAGGGCAGTATTAATTAAAATGTTCCAATATAAATTTGAATCATGATTTGTTGTTGTTCCTTGTATAGTAATGGTATCATCTGTCCATTTCGAAAAACCTGAATATAGGTTTGTACATCGACACGTACATGTATAAGCTAATCCATGCATTTGCTAAAAAGTATAAGCTGTCAAAAACTTAAATATTGGTTTGTGATATTTTTAGTGTAAAGATATTGGTAGGGCAGTATTAATTAAAATGTTCCAATGAGATTCAGCCATTCAGGTATGGAGATATGTTCTGATATACTATTAACGTTATTTGTTACATCTGAGTAGTGTGCTTTTTATGATACCATGAACCACCCAAAGTTTACATTCCATTTTATGTCGATTGCTTACTAAGGAAAAATACCAACCAAATAAGTGTAATGTTCCGATGCAGTTTGTAGGTATTTTATATTGCATTGAAGTGAAATTATATATTCATTATTCTTGTATTATTTGAATTTTGGAAATGGAATGAACATTTTTTTTAGCTTTTCCCTCCATATTACCTCCTACACCGCCCAGAATCGAATCCACGTGCCTGTTTTGCATGCAAAAGCAGTGACGGATCGAGAAGCTGCTTTTGTTGCTTGGTATGCCAAATTCAATACCTTTTTCTTTTTCCTAAATTTGAATCTGTCATATTATATTGTTAATGCGATGCTGTAAACCAATCGAATTTATTTGTGACATGACGTGACTTATTGCTGTGTTTATGAGCCTATAAAACCCCATCCTCCCATTCCGTATTTGGCATCAAATCAATTCACTTCACTTTTAGAGTGTACGTATACACTCGGTCTTTAGATTTTGTGTGTGTTTTCACAAGTTTCATCAAGGGGTCAGCGATGCAAAGAAATCAAATGTATAGGCAGATTGCTAACCTTCGAAAATCTCTTTTCGACCAGGTTGCTGTTACTTAATCATTAGAATGATACTTGTTTGTTATGGTTTTATTATATATCTTTGTGAGTGAATAGTATATAAAAAATAAGGAAGAATGACCCATGCATTAAAAAAAAAAAAAAAAGGTTAAAATGGATAAAACAGGAAACTATTATCAAACCATCTTTATATCCGTCAATTCACTTTCTCTTGTTGGTTAATCACCTCTAAGTATATTCTAATCTAATTACTTGCAGGAATATCTGGACGAACAATTCGTACAATTAGAGGAGTTGCAAGACAACTCTAATCCAAACTTCGTTGAGGAAGTTGTCACCTTGTTCTATCGCGATTCTGCTCGTTTTCTTTACAGCATTGATCAAGCCTTGTAAGCAGACTCATATTCTCTTTCCATATACGAATAACGCACTCTCAATTTTATGATGAGTTAGATTAACTGAGCCATGATGATGTATTTTCAGGGAAAGAAGGCCTATTGATTTTAGTATATTAGATAGCTTGATGCATCAGTTTAAGAGTAGCAGCACTAGCATTCGAGCCAAAAAGGCCAAAACTGAGTGCACTCACTTCAGAAATCATTGCAATGCCAGAAATGCTGAAGGGTACCATAATATTTTTAACTCTTACATTTTATCCATTTGTTTGTTACTCCTATTTAATAATTGTGATAAATACATAATGCAGATGCAAAAGGACCTTCCAAGTTCCAACAAGTCAAGAAAGAGTATTCAACTCTGAAAAAGAAGCTTGAAACATATTTCCAGGTATTTTTGCTATTTCAAAAGGCATGCGGTAAAACATAGAAAGAAAATGTATATAAAGTTTAAGTCATCGAAACTCCGAAAACACTTGCTTTGTATCAGGATTTCGACCAATGAACACCTATATTTTGCAAAAACGCCGACTAACACTTAAGTACTCTTTTAATTTTGATTATTTTTAACCTTTGACAATGAACATGACTAATGCTTTTTGTATATGTGACCACAGATGTCAAGACAAGCTGGGCCTATTGAAGTAGCATGCCGGCCCAGATAGAAGCCTTCGGATATCAGTGGGCTTAATATGGCCCATTTAGTAGAGTATGTTTAACAATCCATTGGGCCTCATATGATAGAATTCCCCGTCGGTAATTAGTTATTAACAATCCATTGGGACTCATATATAAGGATGCATGCATAAAAACCCTAATGGTTCCTAAGCCCACACTGTGGCTTGGGCCAACATACATAGTCTAATAATCTTTAGTACAGTAGTATAGTGGCATTGTTGTCATAAAACGAGGCTTAAGATGCTTGTACGGCGTGGCGTTATACTTGTACTTGGTTTTGGTATTAATTAATTGCTAATTACTCGTTGCTTACCATGAGCTTTAATTTAACTTTTTTTCGTGATTTTGTTGATTATTGATCTGATGGAGTGATGGGTGCATAGCTAAATGTCTAAAAATAATAGCTATACATAAGCTTAACAAAGTCACCATATGACATTTTTTGGCTCAATTAAACTATAGTTGTAAATAAAATGAAGACAAAACAACACTATTTAATTCTGTCGGAGCAGGGTATACCGGTATAGGAGAGGTAGAATGCAAAATATTCATAATATTATAAACGATAATGCATCTGAAACATAATATTATAAACGATACTTTGTTAAAATAAATATTGTATTTTGTATATGATCTTCTTGAACAATAATGTATCTGAAACATAATATTATAATAAATATTCAAAAAGTTTATACAAATTTGGAAAACACTACCATCATCCAAGTTCAATTTTTATTTTGTACTTCGATGACAATAATGCATCTGAAACATAATATTATAATAAATATTCAAAAAATTAAGAACTTATACAAATTTCAAAAACACTACCATCATCTAAGTTCAATTTTTATTTTGTACTTCGATGACAATAATGTACCTGAAATATTACTATTCTAAAAATGTAACATGCATATACACTGTAGCATATAAACCAAGAGTATTTCACTTCTTTAACCCATGTGGGATGTAAAGTTGAAATGGTCTTAAATTTTAATGCACCAGCCGCAAATGTTTCAAAGACTGGCACCAAAAGAACAACCGTATAAGAAAATTTAGCAAGAAAGCAATTTCCGCCAGATCGTTCCACTTCCACAATTTATGTAGGTAATCTTCCTTGGGAAATTTCAAATGGCTTGTTGGGTAGTACTTTTGGTGGATAATATGGAACCATGTTACATGTTCGTGTTTTCTTTACATGTGTGGAGTATCCAAGACTATCGATGATAAACCGATTAAGACGATACACGCCTAACATGTTGAGAAGTAGTATCACTGCAAAATGCTACTGCAGTATTCAAGAAAACTGCCTTTCAAGATGGGGAAATTTTGGCATTGTTCTACTCTAGAGAATGTTGAGCAAGTGTATATCTAGAAACAAAAAAAAAAAAAAAAACTTTAGCCGGAGTTCATACTCTCTAACTATTTAGACGAAAACGGAGGCCCATTTCGAAGATTCTCGTGGTTGGAAACTAAATATTTGCCTAAGATTGCATGGTCGAATGAAAATTTCAAGTTAGTTGCTGGTTGTATTAGGGAAAGTTGTGTATTCTTGATCTGACTGAACATATGAAAGAAGGCGAATCAGCATTTTTAATGATTGAAATACTTCCATAAATATGTGAATGTTTTTCTTATTTATGGGAAATAATTATTTTGAGGAGCCAAAGGCATAGTATAAGTGATGAATTAATACTTCACCGCGGGGTCCATATGCATTAAAACATAAAAATATAATATGTGATTTATGATTATACTCTTGAATAAATAATAAATAGACGATATATATAGCAACTCACTGAAAACAAATTTTATATGTATTGAAAAAGAACAATGTATGTGTATGTAATATTGTTAGATCCCAATATTGATCAAACAACACACATCTAACCTATAGAGAGAAAGTGACGTGAGGATAGAGAGAGAGAAGTATTCTAGAGAGAGAAAGATGTAAAGAGAATGAGGAGAACTTGGAGATATTTCCTTGTTGATTAATGAGTTCTCACACCCTCTCCATGTGTAGGAAAAGGTTTATATAATCCTTGCAAAGCCACAATAAGCCGAGCCTTAAGCCTTCTCTTGGGCCTAGGCGTTTAAGGCTTTAAATCACATAATGGACTAGCACTAGATCATCCTATTACATGTTTACATGATATTAACTGTTAGAATACTTGTTGACTCGGTAATGATCGTCCCTTCTATTCCTAACAATCTCCCCCTAAGGGGCGATTATTGAGATCTCTCTTTGATTGCATTAATGAGCAACACTTTCTATTTCTAACAATCGTCCCCTAAGGGTGATCACTGAGATCTCTCTATGTGACCTTGATATTTGATCTTTGATGCTTGTTGTCTTGAACTTTGAGTCTTGTTGTGTAATAGCTAGTTTATTTGTTCCAACCTCTTGCATTGTAATCTTTAGAAAAATATCTTGCCTTTTTCTTGCCTTCGATCAAAATCTTCAAGTGTTTGTTCTTTCATTTTCTCCAACATACTCATATTATTTAGTCTTTAAACTTTGATCTTTACTAAAATATCTTTCGTCATTTATTCTTTAAACTTCATCTTGATTTTCTTGACTTTCTTGACTTTGATGTAGTTCTTTGTCTTGAATTTCTTTCTCTTTAACTTAATTATTATGAGTCACTAAGTATGAGTACGCGGAGATGAATATGTTGACTTGTATGGTGGTACTTAAGGAGTGGAAGCATTCATCATTACCTGCAAAATAGATAGCTTGATTTTTTCGTTAGTCCCCGGAACTTAGTGTATAGATATCTCAAACGGATACATCCTAAGACGCTAACGATGCTCTTCGAATACTCTAGAATAGTTGCATCAATGATGCTAACAACGTTTAGGAGGGATGCATCAATGATGCTAAGAACATTTTTTGAATACTCTTAGAATGGATGCGACCTAAGATGCTAACATAACATTTTTGGATATCTTCCCACTTGTCATTCCTAAATCCGGATTCTTGTAGGCTAACGACGGATAAAGGTGAGCCGATGGAGAACACCTAAGTATCACTCCACGACTGTAGACCGTTTGAAGAAAAGTAACCACTATTAATGTACTGGCAAGATTAATATAATCTGCGAAGGACTCTCATACAGCTTGTGTTCTTATTGGTGAACAACAAGTGTATATATTTGGAATTTGTAGCCTAATATATCTTTAATCTCATGGCTCTAGACTCAATAAATGTGTTTGGGTTTTAGTGAGCGAAGGCTGGAGCGGACTGCAACCTTTGCAATACCAACACATCTCCGAGTGAGAGGTCGATAGATTACATGTTTGTCTCTGTGAGAAATGAAACAAGAATCTTTGGAGAGAAGTTGAGTAGCTGGGAAGGGTTGTGCATTGCCTCACTGGGTCCATGATATCTTGTCTTTAATACCGATATCATCTTTGTGATAACCGATAGATTATGTATTGACCTGGTTTCTGCCCTAAGTGTATGGAAAAATCATTGTTTTCACCCTTTCACAACTTTTTCTTTTTCATTATTCAGCCCCTTCAATGCATATCATGTCGTCATGACTATTACCTTGCTATGATTGTTCTAGTAATAGCTTTTACAATGATAACATTCTTCCCTTTTCTCATACTCCACCATGACCTACGGACTTTCTATTTCTATCTATGAAATGTCCTTGGGTAGGTTCCTTCGACTCTGATTAGACCATGGTATATAAAACCCTAACCTAACCACCTTATGTCTCCTTGAATAATCATTGTGAGTTTAGGTTCCTTTGTTGTAGATCGTAGAGTTCTTGCAAAACTGGTTTTATGGCTACTATTTGAAAAAGCAATCAAAGATTTAGATGAAAACATATTTTTATAACACTTTGAAAGTTTTTTTTTGATAAATACTCCCCCTACACATGTACATTATATTTGAAAGAGTTTTGCACACGAAGGTAAAAGTTCGCACTTTTGAAATGATAAACTCTATTTAGACAAGTCCTTTGCGAGATACGTTTATGTTGCTACATAAAGAGATCCATCATCAGCTTTTAGGTGACGACTAGCTCTAATAACTAACTTGAAATTATTACCCGTCTAGGCATAAGTCTATTAAGAGTTTTCTCACAATTTTTCAAGTAAACTTTGAGTCAAGCCTTGACCACACTTCTCCCCTTCAAAAATAGCATATACATAATGTGTTTGATATCAAAGTGATTAAAAGACATGCTTTTTTCGGAAAGCATATAGGGAGGAAAATCAAACATGATTTCGATTGAACACTTTTTCACTTTTAACCATTTCTCACTTAAATGATGAATAAATCATTTTAAAAATCGTTTAAGTGACATGATATTTTCTTTTAAGCTCTTTTATCCCCCTTCTAAAATTGCATCATTTTTGAGAAATTTTAAACTTTAGAGTGTTTTGGAGAGTAATGTTTTGAAAACTTTTTAGAAAAAGTCATAATCTGAAATGATTGTGAGTCAAAATCTCGAGCAAAATTTTGAAAAGTTTTGAATTAGGATAAGTGCACTAACATGTACACCTTACTTTCTTTAAAAGCGCGGGTTTCATACTGAAGTATACGAAAGCCATAAAGTTTAAGTCTGAGTCTTTAGCTGAAATACTAAGAAGTCATTAAAATGAAGTGCGAGACCTAAACTAAAATGTATAGAAGTCATGATTTTGAAGCGCGGGTCTTGAACTGATATGTCTAAAAGCCATTATGTTTAAGCCTGAGCGTATACATAATGGCTCTGATGCCACATGTTAGATCCCAATATTGATTAAACAACATACATCTAACTTAAAGAGAGAAAGATGTAAAGAGAAGGTAAGAGAACTTGGAGATATTTCCTTGTTGATTAATGACTTCTCACACCCTCTCCATGTGTAGGAGAGGGTTTGTATAATCCTTACAAAGCCACAATGGGCCAAGCCTTGGGCCTTCTCTTGGGCCTAGGCGTTTAAGGCTTTACATTACATAATGAACTAGCACTAGATCTTCCCATTACACGCTTACATGATTCTAACTATTAGAATACTTTTTGACTCAATAATGATCGTCACTTATATTCCCAACAATCTCTCCCTAAGGGGCGATCATTGAAATCTCTTTTTGATTGCATTAATGATCAACACTTTCTATTTCTATCAAACATGTACTAGACGTATACCCGCGTAAAGCGACAGTGTATAGCAAAAAATAATTATACTTGTGAAATCATGAATTTGGTTCGACCCTTGATGTAAAGCGTGTCTTTTGAAATATAAAACGTGTATTTTTTAAAATTAATATAGTGTTTGTTTTTGAAAACTTGCCAAGTTTAGAATTGATAAAGTAAGACATAATTTAAGTGACAAAGTTTAAGAGGTACTTAGAGGTAATTTAAACAAACTACATTAATTTAAGTTTAAAGATTTCGAGATTTAGTTTTCAAGAAAAGAGATACACTCTTTATAATTAGTATAGATATACATTTTTTGGCTTAATATGATACAGTCGTTGTAAAGAAAATGAAGATGTAAATACAAAATGTTTGTTTTATTAGTAGTTTGTGACGATTTGGATGGGAGGATGAAGAAAATAATGATGCACCATGCAATACAAATGTTCATGTTGAAGATCCTTCAAGTGTTTGTAGTGGTAAGACGAAAAGTCGAGTAGTATTAAGTGAAGCATGTAATATACTTGGTGATTGACAAAGATGCTACTAAGATGTGCCAAGAGGGAGATTTGTACCAGGCTTTCAAAATGAAAGTTAGCATCTTAAGTTCTAAGCTTTCTAAAATGAAATAGTTTTCTCGAATTAAAAAGTAAGGTTTGATAGAAGAAGAGAGGGGCTTGGGTGAGGTATTAGTTGCACATGAACCCCCTTATTCACAAACCAATAATTACCGTTGTCATGTCGATATAAGAGAACTAGTCACATGGTTGGGTCTCTCAATCATTCTCCTTTGTAGAATTAGAATGTGGTTAAGACTTAAGATAATTTATCGTTGAACTATCATCTTTCAACTATTAATATGGCATTATGCATCGTTGGATATTTGTATTTGAGTATGTTTCGTCCTCCAAGTGCATGATCAAGTTCTGGAGTCAAGGTGTTTGCCAAATGTTTTTATCTTGATGTTAGCTAAAGTTTGAAGGTGATGCATGGGCATTATTTTTGTTGAAGATGCAAGTATGGTTGCCTCTTTTTCATCTAAACATTGTTCTTATCAATGGTTTATAGTATGTATCCACACAATGCTTCTTTGGAATTGTGTGCTAGCATTCAAGCTGTTTATGTTGTACAGTGCCTCTAATATTATCAGTAAATTCCACCCTTACCTAAATGTTGTATCCTGAGATTTTTGTATTTTATCTATAGCATGTGTGTGTTCATTAAACACCATTTTTATTTTAAAGCTACTCGGGTATTTTGGTAATTGGTGTCAAGTAAAGCTTCTAAGTAATGAAGCAATTGGATGAGGAGATCCTCTATCGAGTACAAATTTTTAAGTCTAGCGCTTGTGTGTACGCGTATTTATTCTGAAAGTACGGGTTTATAAATGTGTATAAAATTGGAAAAAAATTTGATGGAGAAAGGGAATCTCCTTCTCTTTTCCCCTAAAAGTCACAAAATCATATTCTGATCCCTTCCCACCCATCCTTGATAAGCCCTTTGTTCTTAAATAAAAGCGTTAGATGTGACTTTACGATTCAGTGTAAAAGAAATATGAGATACAACGTGAATATTACACTTTCACAATACCACTTATAAGTTAAAATGTTCTTGAGTTTGTATCTTATGCTACGCAGTACGTTGAAGATTATCAAAGGCGTGTCTATAGAGGCCAATGACAAGAATTATTGCGTTTTCAAGCGGATGGAACTTTCTAGTTTCACCCTTTTGTATTATAAAATGAATTATCAAGGTTGTTTAGTTGATGATACAGGATTCAGATATCGAGTATCGTATTTTAGATATGTTACATAAGCACTACACCCAACTTCTGTGATGTGGGTATGTTGGATGTAAATGACAAAACCAGAAACTTAGTAGTATGTTTAAGTTATTATATGTAATTCCAATATATCAATACAATTCATAGAATTTCTGCACTTATTCTTTTACGTTTCTATTGCAAGATTACTGCCCAAACACCCTTGTGTCTGCAGTTATTATCTGTTCTAGTCACAACCTCAGAAAAATAGCCTTGTTCGAAGGCCTAAACAACTTTGTTTTCTGTCCCAAACCTGTACAATCTGAAGAAGAAAGCAACAATTGGTATCAGAGCAAGAACGTTTCTGGGAATCAATCAAAAGAAAGATAGAAGAAAAACGACTCCTATTTGGAAATCTATTTATTGATCAGAAGGAAGGATATTGGAATTACGAACCAGAAGGAAGGAACACACGTCTCCTGTCTTCCCTAATCAACCTGTTTTTCTTTTTAAGTCTTTCAACCTTTTTTATTTTTCTAAATACTCCATATAATTTAGGAAAAGTTTTGCTAAGATAGAAATTCCCATTAGCGAAAAAAACCCCGGATTGATTAGAATATTAAAGACCATTTTCATTTTAGATTCATAGCAAGACAAGCGAATTCTTCAAAAATTCGTTTTACAAAATAGCAAGATAAATCGAACCCTTTGTGGTTCATAGCAAGCCAAACCGAATCCTAGTGATTCATAGCAAGTTATACCGAACCCTTTGTGGTTCATAGCAAGTTAAACCGAACCATTTGTGGTTCATAGGAAGTTAGACCGAATCCATAGGTTCATAGCAAGCTCCGAGCCTTAAGATTCAAATAGCAAGATTAGAGCCTTTTTTTTAAGTTCAAATAGCAAGAAAACCTGGTTAATAAATTGGCCAGTAGCAAGTAAGGGATTTGATCTTTTGATCAAACACAAGAGCAAAAAAACCAGAAACCATCTCGGTTATGATTATAAGCAAGCATGGTAGAAGGAGACACGAATGTTAACACATCGAACAATTCATCAGTTCGAGAACTAGGAAATGTTTCACTACAATGTCCAAAATTGACCGAAACAAACTACACGATATGGACATTGATGATGGATACAATATTGAAGGCATATGGCATATGGGAAATGATAGTTGCGAAAGACGGAATAGCAACAAATGCGAAGAAAGAAAACACATCAAAGGCAATAATCTTCCAATCACTGCCAGAAGATGTTTTAATGCAAGTTGCACAATACTCGACTGCAACGGAAGTATGGGACTCAATCAAAGTCAAGCATTTGGGAGCAGATCTTGTTCAAAAGGCACGACTACAAACATTGAGAAGTGAACTAGAGACGCTAAGGATAAAACCAAACGAAAAAGTAAGTGACTATGAAGGAAAGTTAAGTAGTATAAAGGCCAAGTTTAGAGGACTTGGTGAAACTTTGGAAGATAAGGTGCTAGTAAGGAAACTACTTAACTCTGTTCCAAAGAAGTTTTTACTGATCGTGGCAACTATAGAACAATATCAAGACCTAGACGAAATGTCGTTTGAAGAAGCCATTGGAAGGTTAACAGCCTATGAAGAACGAATTAAGAGTCAAGACATACTAGAGGCAAATGATCAAGACAAGCTTCTCATGGCAAGTTCAAACAACAAAACTTATGGTAAATGGCGAGGTAAAGATTTCAACAAAGAAGGCAAGGAAAGCATGAAATGGAAGAATAATTCGAATACGAGTCAAGGAACTAAAGACAAAAGCATGCTCAGATGTTATGAATGTGGCAAGCATGGACACTTTGAGAAAGAATGCACGAAATGGAAATACAACAAGCAAGAAGAGTCGCATCTCATTTATGACACTGACACCAAACCTACATTGCTGTGAAGTCTCGTCAAGAAAGAAAGAATAAAGGAAGATCTGATTTTGCCATTAGGGGGGAATGTTGAATGTAAATGACAAAACCAGAAATTTAGTAGTATGTTTAAGTTATTATATGTAATTCCAATATATCAATACAATTCATAGAATTTCTGCACTTATTCTTTTACGTTTCTATTGCAAGATTACTGCCCAAACACCCTTGTTTCTGCAGTTATTATCTGTTCCAGTCACAACCTCAGAAAAACAGCCTTGTTCGAAGGCCTAAACAACTTTGTTTTCTGTCCCAAACCTGTACAATCTGAAGAAGAAAGCAACAGGGTAATGTGGCAAGATGGAAATGATGGTGACGGGTCTTCTGGGACCACTTGGTTAACCCGTAACACCTTTTGTCCAAATTTCTAACTACTCGTATTATTTATATGACAACATAGTGAATTCAAATGTGATCATGATTATATTTTTTCTAAGCATAATCTGATTCTTTTTAATTTTACTCCTTTGACCCATTAGCTATAGCAAAACATAACCCATATTGACTGTTAATAACTAAATAACTTGAAATTGACACATTTACTTACATGGAAGTTTGATAAATTGATGCGAGGAACCTTATTTCTTTCATTGTTCTTATGGGCACGAAGAAAAAGAGGATCATTTAGCAACAAACACAAAAATTCTGATCTTATTACTGTAGTAAAGTTCTGAGGACGAATATCAAGAAAGGTATGACAAGCCATTAACTATGTGTAACCTCTATGTGCTAATTGGCATGTGGAATAAGTGCTGTTACATGCACCAAGTCGATTATGATTTAGCTTGGTTTGTGCAAAACATTGCCATATAACTATTTATTACACACTGCCTAGAATTTCATACCATTTGGCAGCATAATATAGGCAAAACAGTAGGTGTGTAGTTAGTTTATTCTGATGGGTATAACTATAATCCAATATCCAAACAGAGAAGAATCGAGGGTCCTATCATTATATGAATTCGTGAAAGGAATGAACGCGCTGACTTGCATAAATTTGAATCATGATTTGTTGTTGTTCCTTGTAATGGTATCATCTGTCCATTTCGAAAAACCTGAATATAGGTTTGTACATCGACACGTACATAACTATAAGCTAATCCATGCATTTGCTAAAAAGCATAAGCTGTCAAAAACTTAAATATTGGTTTGTCATATTTTTAGTGTAAAGATATTGGTAGGGCAGTATTAATTAAAATGTTCCAATGAGATTCAGCCATTCAGGTATGGAGATATATTCTGATATACTATTAACGTTATTTGTTACATCTGAGTAGTGTGCTTTTTATGATACCATGAACCACCCAAAGTTTACATTCCATTTTATGTCGATTGCTTACTAAGGAAAAATACCAACCAAATAAGTGTAATGTTCCGATGCAGTTTGTAGGTATTTTACATTGCATTGAAGTGAAATTATATATTCATTATTCTTGTATTATTTGAATTTTGGAAATGGTTTGAACCTCTTTTTAGCTTTTCCCTCCATATTACCTCCTACACCGCCCAGAATCGAATCCACGTGCCTGTTTGCATGCAAAAGCAGTGAAGGATCGAGAAGCTGCTTTTGTTGCTTGGTATGCCAAATTCAATACCTTTTTCTTTTTCCTAAATTTGAATCTGTCATATTATATTGTTAATGCGATGCTGTAAACCAATCGAATTTATTTGTGACATGACGTGACTTATTGCTGTCTTTAATATTCCCATCCCATATTTGGCATCAAACCAATTCACTTCTCTCTTTCAGTTTAGCAAGATATTTAGAGTGTACGTATACATTCGGTCTTTAGATTTTGTGTGTGTTTTCACAAGTAAATCAAATGTATAGGCAGAGTGCTAACCTTCGCAAATCTCTTTTCAACCAGGTTGCTGTTACTTAATCATTAGAATGATACTCGTTTGTTACGGTTTTATTATATATCTTTGTGAGTAACAAATAGGGAAGAATGACCCATGCATAAAAAAAAGGTTAACATGGATAAAATAGGAAGCTATTATCAAACCATCTTTATATCCATCAATGCGCTTTCTCTTGTTGGTTAATCACCTCTAAATATATTCTAATCTAATTACTTGCAGGAATATCTGGACGAACAATTTGTACAATTAGAGGAGTTGCAAGACAACTCTAATCCAAATTTCCAGGGCCGTCCCGTGAATTTTGGGGGCCCTGTGTCAAAATAACAAGGTGTCAACCATTGACATGGCGTCCCTTGCATATCGATGTTACGATGTTATAATTACTAAATAGGCGCTTGAATATGATTTATGTGATATACATATATGAATAAATATATATATGGAGATCGCAGGATTTAAGTAACAAAAAGTTATAAAAACAACATTAACTAATCCAATTTTATCAAACCATATAAATCAGACCATCTTTGATATTTTTATAGGAAAAGTTAAAAAGTTATATTATTGTAAAATGTGTGGTATTGGACTAAATCTAACAAAATTTTAAACTAAAGGTTGAAACTGTCAGTTTTATAACTTGTTTTCACCAATCAGGGATATAAAAATTAGTTCGGCCAAAAGTGTAAGAAAGAATAAACATTAAGGGTTAAAGTGTACATGACCAAAAAACATCATCTTCTTCCTCGTATCTTTGCCCTGTTTCTATTTATATTTCAAATCACAAAAATATGGTCAATATCACCTGGTTTGGGAAGGATTCAACCTATTTAAGATCACTTTATCATCCATTTAAAGCCAAAGCTTAATTATATGATCCCTAATGCTTAAAATTTTTGAGGCCCCTAGAAAAATGGAGGCCCTGAGCGATCGCACACCTTGCACATGCTCAAATCCGGCCCTGCAAATTTCTTTGAGGAAGTTGTCACCTTGTTCTATCGTGATTCTGCTCGTTTTCTTTACAGCATTGATCAAGCCTTGTAAGCAGACTCGTATTCTTTTTTCATATATGAATAACGCACTCTCAACTTTATGATGAGTTAGACTAACTGAGTCATGATAATGTATTTTCAGGGAAAGAAGGCCTATGGATTTTAGTATATTAGATAGCTTGATGCATCAGTTTAAGAGTAGCAGCACTAGCATTGGAGCCAAAAAGGTCAAAACTAAGTGCACTCACTTCAGAAATCATTGCAATGCCAGAAATGCTGAAGGGTATCATTTTCTTTTATAATCTTACATTTTATCTATTTCTTTTTTATTTATCTGGCTAATAATTGTAATAAATACATAATGCAGATGCAAAAGGACCTTCCAACAAGTCAAGAAAGAGTATTCAACTCTGAAAAAGAAGCTTGAAACATATTTTCAGGTATTTTCGCTATATCAAAAGGCATGCGGTAAAACATAAAAATAAAATGTATCTAAAGTTTAAGTCATCGTAACTCCGAAAGCACTTGCTTTGTATCCGCATTTCGACTGCTAGAATATATCAATGAACGCCTATATTTTGCAAAAACGCCAACTAACCCTTAATTACACGTTTAATTTTGTGATTAGTCTGTTAACCTTTGATAATGAACATGACTAATGCTTTTGTATATGTGACCACAGATGTCAAGACAAGTAGGGCCTATTGAAGTGGCATGTCGGCCAAGATAGAAGCCTTCCGATATCTATGGGCTTAATATGGCCTATTTAGGAGAGTGCATAATAATAGCTAGTGATGGCCTGTCGGATGTCTTGACCACATAAGTAGTGGGAAACATGGCTTGTAAACTACTGCAAGATGAGCGATATCAGTAAGACCTGATGATCTCCCAACACAATATGTCGCAGAGTATCTTTTAAACGAAGCGCATTCAAGATCAAGCATTGATAACCTTTCAGTGATTGTTATTGACTTGAAGCCAAAAGGAACGAGCTAGATGTATAGCTCTAAACATGTTTGAATTATGTAATAAACATCAATATATTAGCTATTACAATCTTAATGAAGTTTTTCTTGTTTATGTATGGATAATAGATAACATACATTATATTCAGTTTAAAGTTTCAAGGTTTTTTTTTTTTTTATTTATTTTTTTTAACCATGGTTTCCAACATTTTGGCAAACTAATCCATGAGATTTGAGTCCACCGCCGCAGAGACTCAAACCTCCTCGTTTCAGGATGGTTCTACGTAGTGTTTGGTTATAAGCTAATGTGACACGTGAGGTGCACGGGTTTGGTTTTAATTGAGATACGTGAGTTACACGTGTCCTTTCACATTTGGCTACTAACCAACTTTGGCGCCATTTCTCTCTTTCAGATACTCATTTGTAGTTCTTCTTAGTTAGTTACCAAAATTTGTACTTTCTTCTTCTCTCTCAATTCGCAATCACAACCATTGTAATCGTTCAGTTACAATAATCAATAGAACTACATTTCGAGCTTGATTCTTTAATTCGATAGTTCGTGACTAGTTCTAGCATTACTTTGAGCAATCCTGGTTTTGAAATCTATCAAATGGTATCTGATAATGTATAGTACGTACAGCAGGACTACTGGGCTTAGCTCGTGCTATACGCATTCTGGACCCAGGCCCAACAAAATTGGCTACGGTCCAGAATCAAAGACGCACGCAGAATGCCCAGCGGACCAAACCTCTGGCCGCGGAAAGTATTCTGTATCCGCATCCGCCATTATGACGGAACCTTGCCCGACAAGGGTCCCACTCCGGCCACTAACTTTTATATGCGAGTTGTTAGGAAACCCTAGCAGTGAGCCTTGCCTATTAAAGGGGTTTTAACCCTCTCACTAGGTACACTCTCTCATAATAACACACACACACCCTTATTATCTCTGACAAGAATGTATACTTATTCTCACGCCGGAGCTTAATCGTGAGATCCGTCCCCACGGTAAGGCTAACGGTTTACTCTCACTTGTGCAGGGATTCGATCAATCACTTGGATTAGTACAAGATTAGCCCATCAACAACTTGTTGGCCCAATCCAACGAGCATCATACACACTCATTCTAACCCGTCAGACTTTTTTGTACTAACAAGTTGGAGCCATCCGTGGGACTCAGTACACAACTGCGTTCTCAAGAAATACTCACCATGAGCACCCGTCAGACCGGAATGTGTTGGAAAGGAAAGGTGATACATCTTTAGTGGAACTTGAAGGACCCGCGTCTGATGCAGCACTCAGGAAATCATGCGACAAGTATTACTACCAGATCTTACCAATTGTGACAGAGAAAGTCCAGAAGCAGGAAGAAAGAGCCAAAGCGTTGGGCGCAATAAAAACTTGGCTTGGCTTCCGCGAAGCATCATAACATCCCGAGTCAGGAACGGCGAACGGAAGGAGAGATTTAAGGAAAAAGCTCGAGTCCAAGAAACGCCGAGACGCACAGGAAGGCTTTGACCGGAGGCGCAGTCAGTCCAGATCGTCAAGAAAGAAAGATGTGGAACGAGAGGCGGTGTTCAAGAGGCTACACAAAGGTATATTCTGCAGGTTGGGAGATAGGGAGAAGAGCGTCTCAGTGTATTCCTAAGATCCCAGACGATCAGCTCGCCATCGTTCCCAAAGAAGAAAAGAAAGCTACTATCACAACTCATACTCGCGAAAAATAGAACCTAATTATAGGGGGCATGGAGACAATCAAGCACACTCACGAAAGACAGGTGAACTCTCTAAGAATAGAAATAGCGAAGGTGGACATTGGAAATCCGGATCCAAGAAACAAAAGTCAAGCGTTGGTAATGATGACCTAGCCAGACCGTGGGTATGTAAGGAGACAGATCCGTTCATTCCACGCATTCGACCAATGAAAACATGTATGCCGACTAATGTGAAAACATATGACGGAAGTGAGGACCTAGAAGATCATCTCAAGATCTTTCAGGCAGCGGCAAAGGTGGAGCGCTGGGCCATGCCAACCTAGTGTCACATGTTTAACTCCACGCTTACTGGAGCCGCTAGGGTTTAGTTTGATGACCTCCCGCCAGAATCTGTAGACAACTAGGATGAGTTGAAAGAGGTCTTCGTGGCCAACTTCATCCAATAAAAGAAGTGCATTAAAGATCTTGTGGAGCTCCACCACATCAAGCAAAAGGAAGGAGAATTTACAGAAGACTTCGTACAAAGGTTCAAGGAAGAAACTAGGGATGTAAAGGGAGTGCCGGAAATCATGAAAATCTCAGGATTCATGCACGGAATCACCAATCCAGAACTAATTAAATGGCGAAACGATAGGATTCCAAAATCAATGAATGAAGTAATGAATATAACCACATCTTTCCTACGAGGAGAAAATGCTGCCGAGAATAAAGAAAGGAGGAAACCATGGATACAAATGTCGAGGATTCAAAATGCTATCGAGCACCAACAAAATTTCAAAAGAGAATTCAGGAATGGGTTTAGAATAAGAGAAAGGCAAAACGGCTTCCCCACCTCTCCTAAACCTTTAAGGAAAGTACCGGCACCGAAGAAAGCAAGATCTCCAAACTTACGTCTAACCACCCCAACTGAAGAAAAGAATAACGGCAAATTTTGTGAATTCCATGGAAAAGCAAGACATAGTATGGATGAATGTCTCCATCTAAAAAAGCAAAGAGAAGAAAGAAAGAAAGGAAAGATGGTAGAAGAGAAAGAAGCACCGGGAAACGAAAAACTAAAAATTAAGCAACACGAAAGTCGAGAGAAAGAAAAGAAAATCCCTTAAAACTTTGTTTCTAACAAAAGCAAGGCGGAAACATCTCACGCAATGGACATAATAAAGAAACATAATATGGATGTATGCTGAAAGACCGCGTAGCCACAACCATAACATCTTCCGCCAGAACAAGCAGCGGAAACACACAAATGGTAGACACTGACACGGGCGATAAAATCATAACTTCCGTGTGGCAGACGTAATAAAAAAAACTCACAATGTCGCCAAATCCCAGATATTAATAAAAAAAAATGAGGGACATGGATATCTCACGTAAAGGAAAAGACCTGGTCTCCTCATCTTTACAGGCGATACTTTAGGCCTAAAAAGTCCCAGTTAAGACACCAAGTCAAGGAGCAAGGAATCAACGGTAACAAAAGGAATGAATCTCCGAATGAAACTCTAGCGCCAAGTACAAATGTCAAGAGCCACTCTGCTACCCCGGCATAACTAGCTCATAGGAAGTCATATGAAACACCACAGCAAACAAAAGGGACGCTGCCCAAGGAATATGTGGAGTATGTGTACTGGAAAAAAGTCAATTCATGAGACAGAAAGTAGAGGGTCACAACGGAAAGGAAGTAGGACTCGAAAGCAAAAATAACAGCCACAGAAGAACCACTGTTAACCAAAAAAAGGGAAGGAGTCGAAGATCATGTTTCAACAAAACCGATACTCAAGATAACGGGTAAGGAAGCCTGTGAACAGTATGAAAAAAGAGATCTTAGTTATAAGAGAAAATGGTTCGCAAGAGTAAGTAGAGGCTCATCAGAAATCATAGGAGCACATCCGATGCGATTCATAAATGCTACGATGGGAAATTAGCAACATAATCAAGACAAGCACGCGGCTCTGAGAGGGAAAAGCTCCTAATAACAACATATTAACCCAGCCATTGTGGAAATAAAAGGATAAGCCTTATCCAAATATTCAAACAGGAAATAAGAACTGGGAAGTACAGATTTACGTTCCTTCCCAAGAAACTTTATGTCAAATCCAACGGAGAAATCAGATGCTCAGGCTACGAGTCTAGGCACGTGCCTACATACCAAACATTATATCAAAATTACTGCTCACGCGTGCAAGAACAGTAAAACCATAAATACATGAAGTAAAAAAGGGAAAGGCAGAAGAAGCAAGAAGGAAAGAATCATTCATTAACACTAAAAACCTCGACATAGTAATTGATTGTACAATAATTCGTACGACCAGGCCTTTGATGGTGATCGAAGGGTATGAGGGGTGATATGCTTGCGCCAAACTTGTAGCCAATCTGCAATAAGAAATAGTAGACACTTCGTTAAGTGATTGCGTAGGGGTTGGGCCCTGCGAACCACCTCCGGCGTGAGAGTAAGTATGTGATATGTGTTGTAAGTAATGTAGAGTATATGAAATACTGTGTTGAGTGAACATACCATTGAAATGACTCGTCCAACCTATTTATAGATGAAGAAATAAGTTTGGAGAGTGTTTGCACATGTTTCGGAGATCATGGGGGCGTCACATGATTTGTGGTAACCGCTACTTCATCCCCACTCTCTGTGTCTTGGCGGGGAAGCTAAGGAGATAGTGGAAACGTGGGGGAAGACCAAGTCAATATTCTCCTTTGTCTTAGTGCCTTCAAGAGAAGACTCCGAAGGGCATAGGCCTTTGGCTGGCAAATTCCCAACCGGTCACCATATCAAAGATGAATGATTTTACGCCACCAATGACTTATGAAGAAAGACTTGGGTCTTCGTAATGCAAATTCAACTGAGGTCGAAGGGGGGGGGGGTCCTTCGACCTGATTGGAGGGTACATCATCAAGCCCCCCAGTCGAAAGTGATATGTACGAACTAGAAATATTGCTTACGACTCTAAAATATATACGAAACCTCCCCTCCGTCACAAAATTGAACGAAGATGAAAAGTCAAGTAAATGTTGACCCCGTAATTAACGCATGTACTTATCCTAACCACCCATATCTCGGTAGAATCAACGTCCCTTCAAAATTTAAAAGGGATTTGAAATTCGGAAGTTAGGTGATATCTTAGGACACGTGTAGGGCTAGGATTTAACATGTGAGAGGGTATATAAAATCAATAATAGTAAAACCCTAACGCATTTTTATCCCACGCCCAAATTTTACACCTACTAAGCTGCCTTCCGAGCGAGCTTTCGAGCAAACAGGTAAAGCATTCCTTCGTATTACTACGTTTTCAATACTTTATTGTCGCTTAGAAGTACCATGTCTACCAATAAGAAGTTCGTAATAAGGCAACAAGGTTGTACCTTGACTAGGGAAGAGCTTAAAGCCTTCCTTACTGATTATCCTATTCCCAAAGAATATAAAGTCATGTTACCCAGCAAGAATCAAGGGATTTATGATGCCCCAAAGAACTATGTCGGCTTGTATATCCATTCATTCACCACCTCTAACCTAAGGATATCATTGCATCCTTTGATTTTAGAACTCCTTCAGTACTACGAAGTACACATATCTAGGTTTAACCCTTTTGGCATAGCCAAGCTAACAACATACATTGTAATGTGTAAAGCGTATGGGTGAACCATCATTGACTGTGCTTAGAGGGTTTTTGAATCTGTACCCTAGAGGAGACTGATTGACATTAGCAAAAAGGGGTGAACGGGATGTACCCATTCTTATTGAAAGGCCTTTTACGAATATCAGAAACTGGAAGGGAAAGTTCTTTTTTATTCAAGATACCATTGTTCCTCCACAATACCCTGCTTTGCTAAACCCAGAGTTTCAGTTTGATGAAAAGAGGTTTAATGATCCCCTGACTTGTACTGTGAGGAGGAATCCCCTGTATCAACATCTAGCTCGACATCCAGCTGATTGCCAAACCTTTCCCGAGCCAATACTGTTCATGGCTGGTCTTGCTGAAAATTGGGAGGGGTCTCCGTTACATCCTGAGATTGTTTGTTGTGGAGAAAGTATGTAAATTTTTAATTAAAATAAGGTATAGGAACTTATCTTTCTGATATTTATCTTTATTCTTCCTTTTTGCAGAAATATCATTCAGGAATTTCGTTGTTGTTGGTGGTGCTAAGGAAGTCAGCTTTCTCCCGAAGGATCCCTAAGAGGCTAGCTATGGTGTGGGCTCTCCTTCGGTGTCTGTGAACAATAATGATGTTGATGCTCAACCTATTGAGCCTGTGTCATCTGCTCCTCCTGCGAAAGAAAAAAGCCTCTGGATGTCGAAGACCAGTTAGTTGAGAATGTGGCAGACTCAGATGATCCTCCCTCAGAGGAACAATTGGCTATCGTAGGACCCTCCGGCATTGGGGACAGGGTCCGAAGCAGGAAGGGTAAGAGCGCGAAGGCTGCTAAGTCTGCATCAAAGAGGAAGCTTATCTTGCCCACTCCTCCCTCTCGAACTACCCGGCAGAAGAGTGCCCAGGGTAAGGCTATGGTGTTTCCAGCCATCGAAGGGCCCGACACGGATGATATTCATGGTAAGGCCTCTTCCCTGTTACAAATTATTAGATGCAAATAATAACATACTAACAAGTTTATTTCTGCTGCATGACTCCCTGATACGAAGGAGCTTCCGTCTCCCTAGCTTGTCACTTGCTCGTTTAGCGTGTGACTCCATCCAGTTGGAAGGGGGTGATGGACAACATGTCTATGGAAAGGCTATGTGATCTTCATGACAAGAGCTATGTTAGACAATGCATATTGGATAATCAGCTCAACACCAAGACAAGGGAGTTTCTTCATGCTGTCACCAAGGCTAGGGAAGAGATGGACATCATGCTTGCCAGGGAGAAGGCTAGGAACAAGAAGTACGCAGACCTATAGGAAAAGTGTGAAGAAGCTATGGAGGACTTCGACAAAAATCCCTTGGTTCAAGATCTCCGAGTAGATGTGGAGAATCTCAAGGGTCAGTTAGCTGAAAGCCAAGCTGAGTGCAGCAGGCTATCTCTCGAAGGTGCGAAGGTTATAGGCTACAAAGAGCAAATTTCCGTTCTGACATCCAAGTGTGTAGGCCTTGAAGAAGAGAGGGAAAAGCTAGTTGACCAGGAGATCAAGCTTAGGGAGAAGATGGATGGGTTGGACCTTCGTTTGAAAATGCTCAAGAAGGATAGGGTTGATTTGGTGACCAAAGTCATCCCCTACATTGCTATGGAGCTGTACCATAGTGATGATGTGGGCATTATGATTGGGAAATTGGTGAATGCCGCCATTTTTCATGGCAAATGTACCACTTTGGAGGAGGTGGCCCAGACAGGTGAACCAGTGAAGCTTGCAAGTGTTCCATACTACAGAGCACCCATGGGCAGGAATACGATGATGCAGACAATGCCTTATCTGTTGTAGAGTTCCCATTCCTTGCTGAGGCGACGAAGGACCCAACGGCCTCTATTGAGGACCTGTTGGCAAAGAAACCAAGGAAAGTCCAGCCTGCCTCTCCTTCAAAGAGGACACCATCTCCCAAGGTTCCATCCCCAGGTTCTGCTGATCCAACACACTCCAAAGTTTGATGAAGGCTACCGTGTGGTAGTAATTTGATCCCTCAGGGTGGTATGTACCCTGTTTCAAACAATATGTCTGTGTGTCTCTTTCCAGGCTATATGCCTGATGAAACAATTTACATTTTATGTATGCGGTGAAGGCCTTGGCCTAAGACAATATCTTGCTTGTTGATCATTAAGGCTATGGCCTACGGACTAGTTAAACTAGTCGTAAATAAATATCTACATCATGGCCTCTAGGGCCTGTATTTTGTTATCTTTGATTCTTCTCCTTACATTTCATTTGCACGTAAATTTTTTACAACCTAAGGCGTATGGTAGATGCATAGCCTCATTGTGTGTAATTACTTCACCAAGAATATAGCAATCGTATAATTTAATTGCTCACAAAGGGTTGCGACCCACTCCATCTTAATCCTTTGGGTAGCGAAAGGCTTGGAATACCTTAAGACCATGTAGGAAAGTTAATGTGAAGTACAGATGGATGTTAAGCATATGACCAAGACATATTGTTAGTCTTTGTACATCCCTTCGACATTGAAACTTATAAAAATGACTTGGTGGACAAATCTTTGTTCTATTGAACAAAACAAGAGATTTGAGGGAAATGTGTTATATCATTAAGTGGGTAGGGAGGATTACATAATTTTAAGAAATGAATACTAGACGCCTACCATTAATGCTTCTTTCCCCGAGTGAGAAGAATGCAAATACATTGATTGAAAGCAAATTAAAAAATGTCCTTAGACATTGTAAGTTTCATATGTAAAACTTACGAAGGGTAGTGCCATTCCAAGTCCTATCAATAGCGTCTCCATCAAGGGTTTCCAGCTTGTAAGCTCCGTTGCCATATGCTTCCGTTACTACATAGGGCCCTTCCAATGTAGGCCCTAGTTTACCTTGATACTAAGCTTTACTTGTGCTGTTGAGTCGGAGGACGTATTCTCCTGGCTTGAATGTCGAAGGCCAAACCCTGCTGTTGTAATACTTTTCGATGTTTTATTTATGGATAGCCTCCCTGATCGAGGCTATTTCCCTTCTTTCTTCGAGTAGGTATAGGTTGCTGCAGAGTCTTTCTTCATTGTCTGTTGCTTCAAAGTTCATGAACCTTTCTGTTTCGACACTTACTTCTGAAGGGATGGCAGCTTCTGTGCCATATGTCAAGCTAAAAGGTGTCTCCCCATGACTTGACTTTGTGTGCGTTCTGTGAGCCCAGAGTACTTGAGGTAGCTCATCTACTTAACCATGTTGGCTGTATCCAAGCCTTCGTTCTATGCCTTGGATGATGTCCCTATTAGTAACTTCCACATGTCTGTTACCTTGAGGATGGTAAACAGAGGTGAAGGATTGCTTTATGTTCAGGCCTCTGCAAAACACGGGAAACACTCATTCGGCAAACTGTTTCCCATTATCTGAAATGATGATATGGGGTACTCCGAACTGGAAAATGATGTGTTCCCACACGAACCTTTCCATGTGCCTCCCTATAATTGATGCTAAGGGCTTGGCTTCAACCCATTTCATGAAGTAATCGATGGCTAAGACCAAGAATTTTACCCCTCCTGAAGTAATTGGTAGAGGACCTACGATATCTAACCCCCATTGGCTGAAAGGCCATGCGGATGTCACGAAGGTCATATCTTGTTTTGGTAGCCTTGGCACTCTTGAGTAGATTTGACAGGCTTCACATTTTTGGATAATTTCTACTGCGTCCCTGTGCATCGAAGGCCAATAATATCCTATCCTCATGATCTTAGAAACAACGGAGCGCGGTCCTGCATGTAGCCCGCAAGACCCTTCGTGCACTTCTTGAATGATGTTGGAGGCTTTCCTAGGTCCTACACAACGGAGCCATGAAGACAAGAAGGACCTTCGGTATAGGTAGTTCCCCATGATTCTGTATTGTGGTGCTTTGATGCGAACCTTTCGTGCTAGCTTCTAATCTTCCGGCAGTATACCACTTATTAAGTACTCTCTGATCGGAGTCATCCAATTTCACTCTTCCTCAAGTATTACGTCAGACACCTCCTTTCGAACGATGGACCTATCTGCCAACACTTCGACCAGGACCTCCTTAGTTAGATGAACAAATGACATTGATGCCAGTTTGCTAAGTGCATCCGCCTTTTTGTTTTGGTTCCTTCGAACATGCTCTATGTCGTAGGAGGTAAACCCTTCGAGTATCTCCTTAGCTTTATCCAGGTATTGCTTAATCACAGGCTGCCTTGCCTCATAGGAGCCCTTGATCTGATTGGCCACCAGTTGTGAATCAACAAAAATAGCCAAGTCTTCTACCTCCATGTCCTTAGCCAGTCGGAGACCTGCTAGCAAGGCTTCGTACTCCGCTTCATTATTTGTAGCATCAAATTCGAAATGTAGTGCATAAGTATACTCCTTTCCTTCAGGGTCAACTAGCATTAACCCTGCACCAGATCCGCTAGAGCTGGAGGCCCCATCGGTGTAAAGCTTCCACCCTTTGACCGTCTTCGCAGGCTTTTTCTCAGCAACTTTGTTGTCCTGCTTTGGCTTGGAGGTTGTTTCGGCTAAGAAGTCTGCCAATATTTGCCCTTTGACCGAGTTTCTACCCTTATACTCAATTTCGTGTTCTCCTAGCTCGATATCCCACTTAGCTATCCATGTAGATTTCTCTGGCTTCGAAAGTATCTGCTTAATAGGCTTGTCAGTGAGCACGGTTATGGGGTGAGCCTGGAAGTACCTTCGAAGGTGCCTCGCAGCATGGACCAAAGCCAAGATTAACTTCTCCAACTCTGGATAATTTAGCTTAGCTCCCTGTAGAACTCTGCTAACGAAGTAAATAGGGATTTGCTTCTTTTCCCTTTCCGCCAATAAGACAAAGACTGATGCGTTCGAAGGAGGCTGCGATGTGCATAAACAACACTTTGCCTTTGATTGGGGCGGTAAGTGTAGGTAAAATAGCCATGAACTCTTTAAGCTTTTGAAAGGAAGCTTCTGCATTCGCGCTCCACTGAAACATTTTTTATCCGTGCATCCTTTGAGTGTCTTGAAGAATGGAAAGGATCTGTCTGCGCCCTTCGATAGGAATCTGCTGAGGGCTGCTAACTTTTTATTCAGACTTTGCACATCCTTGAGGGATTTAGGAGGTCAAATCTGTGATGGCCTTAACCTTTGAAGGGTTGGCTTTAATACCCTGCTTCGTGATCGGGTGTCCCAGGAATTGTCTTTCTTCCACGCCGAAGGAACACTTCTTGGGGTTTAACTTAATGTTGATGGCGCGAAGCTGATCAAAGGTTTCCTTTATGTCGGAGAGCATGTCCTCCTGCATTCTGCTCCTAATAACCATATCGTCTACGTATGCCTCGAGGTTCCTACCTTTTTGCTTGCTGAAGGCTTTGTCCACTAGCCTTTGGTAGGTAGCACCTGCATTCTTCAAACTGAAGGGCATCTTCTTGTAGCAACACACGCCCTTTCCTGTAAAAAAGGTTGTTTTTTCTTCGTCTTCTTCCACCATTTGTATCTGATGGTAACCCTTGTAAGCATCCAGAAAATATTTCAGTCGAAACCCTGATAAGGATTCCACCTTCCAATCGATCTCTGGTGTGGAAAACTAGAAGGGGGGGTTGAATAGTTTTGCCGATTTTAAGTTAGTTTTCAAAAACTTTAGATTCGTTAATATGTGAGATCTTATGGATGTAGAGAAAGTATAGATATAATGATAAAGCAAGTAAATAAAGTAAAGAGAAGAGAAAGAAAAGACACAACCGATGTATAGTGGTTCGGCTACAAGGACACCTTCTTTGCCCTACTCCACTCCCCGAGTTACCTACTCGAGAGTTCAAGCACTATGTCAACAAACTCCTTCACTTGGCGGAGAAGCCTTCACAACGCTGCTTACACTTTTTCCAGTACAAAGCTAAATACCGAGTCCGTAGCACGGTGGACCAAACCAACACGACTATTACACAACAAGTATGTGAAATATCAAATACAAGATCTTTGCTACAGAAATCTTGCGGAGTGACAAATCAATCAAGGACCCCTTGGTTGGATGACTTGTAGAATGCTCGTGATCTCGCCTTAGAGAAGGACCTATATGAGGATCACAAATAGAAAGAAAGAAGAACAACTCTCTAGATCAAGTGATCTATATGTTAGAAGAGAATGAGAGTGTATGAGAGATTTAGTAAGAAGAGGGGTGAGTTAGAATTAAGAAATGGCTCTCTATTTATAGGCAAAATTCTTCACTGTTCCCCGAATCCCACGGATCCCTTCCACTTGGGATCCGTCTAGTGTAATCCTAGGGATCCGTGGAACGCTCCTCTTTGCCTATGGGTTTTTTGGTTATGGGTCGTGGGTTATGGGTTGGTCCATGGGTTTTCTTTAGATTCAATGTGTCTAAGTATACATTGCATCTAGCCAACTTGGGTATGGGTTATGATCCATGGGTTATGGTCCATGGGTTAAGGTTTTTACCCATCCTAATAAACTATTACAACAAATGCTTAATTATTACATTTTTGTATTTAAATGGCTATATGTAAATGCTTTACAAAAATAACATGTATCCTTATAATTATACTTAAGATAACATTATATTTGTTATCAACAAAACACAAAGAGATCGCAAAATATTAATAAACGTTTTTACGGTTTATTTGTATTAACAATCTCCCCATTTTTGTTGATGACAAAACATAATGTTATGATGAGTAAAACTTAAGAATAGATGTAAGTTTTGAAAGCCCCTAAGTTTTACTTCTTCTCTCCCTTTTTGTCGAAACAAAAAGTTAACCCTTGGAAGAAATAAACATAAAAGTGTGGAAAAAGTAGTCCACGTATTTCTTACTCCCCCTTGACGGTAGCTCCCCCTAGCTTGGGGCGTCAAGTGAAAAAAATAAAAATCCTACAAAAAGAAAGGTTAGTAACATGCTTAAATAATCTTGTGATTGCCGAGAATCAAGATTGGGAGCCAAGGTATGTAAACAAGGTCTTGTAATAAAACAACAAAGTGTAGTGGTTTTTATGCCACTTACAAGCATGTAAAATAAGAACAAGACTTGTTCTTGAAAATGACTTCAAAAGAAAAAAAAATACTAAAAGTAAAAAATAGTAGTAGTGATTCCTTCCATGCTTGCATAAGGTTATGGATGGAGGTTTTGATGAGTGATGGTATTGATGCGATCAAGGATGAGGTTGAGTATGAAACGCATTTCTTCCCTAACTTCTATTTCGATTTCCCTAGTGGATTGGCAATGTTCACAATGTAAATGATGTGGGTAATGAGTGCGAAAGTTTTCCGGGTTGTTTTGATTTGAGTTATGCGGAAGTTGTGGTGGAAAAATAGGAAAATATGGATCAACATCCGGAATATTTGTAAATGGTGGTGGAAAAGAACCTAGATGTTCTTGTAATGTGATGGGAGCTAATGGTGGTGATGTTTCAAGATCTTGAAAAATAGTATTTGGAGATGTGGGGGTGTTGAAAAGACTATTTCTTTTTGTTTAGGTTGTTTAGATCTTGTTGGAGTCTTAAGGAGTTCCAAAAGAGTGACTTTAGGTGGTGATGAAGTTGGTGTACTTGTTGGTGATGAGGGGGTGCTATAATGGAAGCATCTTGTGGTGAGTTATTTGTTGAGGATGAACCATTTGAGGTTGGTTTTGCTAAGCAACAAGATCGGATACTAATCCATGCAGATATCCTAGAGTTTGATTGTGGTATTTTGGATGGTGGTAGCACAAAGGTTTGGGTATCATGAAGATGATTGTTTGTACTAGGTGATTCATCAAAAGGGCTTTTGAAAGACATGGTGTATTGTGTATGTGAGGATGAGATGGATTATGCAAGCATTTTGGAAGTTCTATATATAGAAAAACAAAGCATTGTAATGAATGCTTGACCAAAATGTGGATTAAAATCTAATGATTAGATATGAATTCAAGGCATGTGATCATGAGAACACAAGCATTAAAGAGCATACTCCAAAACTGAAACAAATGTGGATTTTTCATCCAAAGTAGACAAAATAGAAGGTGAAAACAGCTTCAGTTTCACGGATCCCACGGATCCTTCCCTTGAGGGATCCGTCCAGCATGAAGGTTGGGATCCGTGGGTCTAGTGATCCGGCAAAGACAAAAGTGAAAACATTTTGCCTATTGTGTGCCTATATGCAAACTATTTGGAGTTACGGTTATCTCGACTCCTAAAAAGAAAAAGAAAAATAAGCTAGAAGTAGAAAAGCATCCTATTGAGATAACCCGAAAATACATAGTTAGTACATAAGTACGTAATTTTGTGTTATCAATGTTCCTAATTCATTGTTGCTTAAATGAATGTACCTGAAAGCACATATTAGTTATGTGTCCCCTTTAGCATTCAAAAGATATGAGATACAATGAAAACGGGTTTTTACTTTGTATAAATAATGAGAAAGCGATTTGTCCTAGTCGTGAGAAATTGATTTTGTGAAATTGATACGGGAAGATATCATCCTTTAGAAAACATTTTGAAAAGAGGTTTTCTTTGAAAAAGTGAAAAAAAAAGAAAGCTATAAGTGGAAAACTTATCTTGGGTTTTGAAAATTCCCGTATTGTTTGTGAGTTGTGCATGAAATAGAAATCCTAGACTCAGAAAGAAGAAGGCTAGTGTTTACATACCTTGTAGAGTCAAATAAGTTACGACGTTTGTTCCATTAGACCAAGACCAAGACGAAGTAGGTTGAATTGTTCCCGCTTCAACGGTTTGGTGAGGATGTCGGCTATGTTGTCTTCGGATGCTACCTTCTCAATAGAGATGTTCCCCTTTTGAACATTGTCTCTTAGGAAGTGATGACGAATCTCTATATGCTTTGTGCGAGAATGCAATACCGGATTCTTGCTTAAGTCGATGGCACCTTTGTTGTCACATAGAATGGCTATGTCGCTTAGATGAATGTCGTAGTCGACTAACGCTTGTTTCATCCATAGTGCTTGTTGGCATGCTTTGCCGGCGGAGACGTACTCGGCTTCGGTTGTTGATATTGCTAGTGCCGTTTGTTTCTTAGAAAACCAAGATGTTAAACAACATCCCATGAAAGTACATACCCCACTTGTACTTTTTCTATCAACGTAATCAACTGCATGGTCAGAATCTGCATATACAATTGTTTCTACTCCCGTGCCCTTAGGATACCATAATCCTAATTGTGTTGTACCCTTAATATATCTAAAAATCCTTTTTACGGCTTCTAGGTGTGATGTTTTAGGGTCTTCTTGAAACCTAGCACATAAGCAAACACTAAACATGATATCCGGCCTACTTGCCGTGAGGTAGAGAAGGCTACCTATCATGCCACGATATTTAGTATTATCTATGGATTCGCCGTCTTCATCTTTTGTGAGTTTGGTGTCGGATGACATTGGAGTCCTAATTGGTTTCGACTCTTCTAGACCAAATTTTTTTAACATCTCCTTGATGTATTTAGATTGATTGAAGAAGATACCATCTTCTACTTGTTTTATTTGTAGAACAAGAAAGAAACTAAGTTCTCCCATCATACTCATCTCGAACTCGTCATGCATGATCTTAGAGAAATCATCACACATGTCTTGACAAGTGGATCCGAATATAATATCATCTACATATATTTGTACTATGATTATATGTGACTCTCTTTTCTTAGTAAAAAGTGTGTTGTCAACTAACCCCATGGTATAGTTGTGTTTAACTAGAAATGACTTGAGTCTATCATACCAAGCTTTTGGAGCTTGTTTAAGACCGTAAAGGGCTTTCTTTAATTTATACACATGTTTGGGTTTTTCAAAATCAATGAAGCTAGGAGGTTGAGCTACATATACTTCTTCATTAATGAAACCATTTAGAAAAGCGCTTTTGACATCCATTTGATAAAGCTTTAGATCATTAGCACAAGCATACGCAAGAAGTATTCTTATAGACTCTAATCTAGCCACGGGGTCGTAGGTCTCATCAAAGTCTATTCCCTCTTGTTGGTTATACCCTTGAGCAACGAGTCTAGCCTTGTTCCTAGACACTACTCCGTTTGCATCTAATTTGTTTTATAAACCCATTTGGTTCCTATTATGGTTTGATTACTAGGTGGAGGGACAAGTGTCCAAACATCATTAGAAACAAATTGATTTAGTTCTTCTTGCATAGCCATTACCCAACTCTCATCTTTTATGGCTTCTTGTGTATTCTTAGGTTCTAAGGTTGAAACGAAACAAAACAAGCTACTTTGGTTTTGAACTTGAGACCTTAATGTTCGTTCGTTTAGTTTTCCTATGACTTTATCTACGGGGTGATCTTTGGACTCTTTAATGTTTATTATTTCATCACTTAGAGGTTCTTCTTCTTCACTTATCTTTTTCTTTATTACTATAGCTTCACTTTCTATAATCTCGTCATCGACAAGAGGTGGAGAGGGTTTGGGTGGACTTTCATCAAATTTTATATTTAATGACTCTTCTACCTTCATTGTTTCTTTGTTTAATATGACGTAAGCTTTGCTATTTGGCGAGTAACCTAAAAAGATACCTTCGGTTGATTTAGGATCAAATTTTGTAAGGTAATCTTTAGTGTTAAGAATAAAACATTTACTACCAAAGACTCTAAAGTGATTTAACGTAGGCTTTTTGCCTCGAAGTAACTCATATGGAGGTTTTCCTAAGATTGGTCTAATTAAGACTCGATTGAGTATGTACGTTGAAGTATCAACGGCATTACACCAAAACTTTTGAGGTATGGATTGTTCATTAAGCATGGTTCGACTCATTTCTTGTAGGGTTCTATTCTTTCTTTCTACTACCCCATTCGATTGTGGAGTGCGTGGAGCCGAGAAGTTGTGAGTAATACCATTAGCGTCACAAAAAGCTCGAATTGCACTTCATTATCGAATTCCCTACCATGATCCGTCCTAATAGACACTATGGGACTTCCTAGTTGTCTTTGGATCTTTTTGCTTAATATTTCAAAATAATTAAAGGTTTCCATTTTGTTCTTTAAGAATTTTGTCCATGTATACCTAGAATAGTCATCCACTATGACCAAAGTGTAGTAGTTGCCTCCATAACTTTGGATAGCGGATGGACCAAATAAATCCATATGTAGTAATTCTAGACACCTAGTTGTAGACACCATGTTTTTAGCTTTATGACTAGAATGAGCTTGTTTTCCTACATTACAAGCATCACAAAAATGATGTTCATATTTTAACTTAGGTAGATCTCTTACTAGATCTTTGGATGATAGCGATTGAAGAAGTCGCATGTTGGCGTGACCCAATCTTCGATGCCATAAGGTCCAAGTATCATCCATAGAGGTAAGACATAGTTTGTCTTTAGGTTCATTACCGATTTTAATGACATAGACTCCATGTTTCCTAATTCCTCTTCCTATGGTTATGCCATTTTTAGTATCTTACTACCGGTTTCGGTAAAAAGTACATTGCACTTTTTATCACATATTTGTCCTATACTTAAGAGGTTAAAGTTTAGGTTTTCTACGTGACACACATCGTTAATGGTTAGAGATTTGTTAGAAATCGTACCTTTATCGATGATTCTACTTTTGCTATTTCCAAACACCACATTACCTCCATTTATGGATTCATATGTGGAGAATAGATCCCTATTGCCGGTCATGTGCCTCGTGCACCCGCTATCCTTGACCCATTCATCGGGGTCTAGGTCGACCTTTAAGCACACCTAAAACAATAATAAACTCAAAAGTTTGGTCCCCATTTGTTCATGGGTCCATTAGTGTTAAACATTCCATTCATGTTAGACATGTATGGATAAGATGAGTATGCATTCCATGGAGCAAAGTTTTGAAAAGGAAAACCATTTTGCATATTTGGATTCCATCCCATTTGATGGTTACTTTTCAGGTAAACGTTATTAGGTCTCCTAAATGAATTAGGTTTTGAAAAGATGGAGCTTTGTTTCTTGCAAAAGTAGGATTATATTTTGGAGGTGGTTGTCTAGTGGTGACATGAGTTGGTTTCTTCCTATTAATGATAACAAATTCATTTCTAGATGAAGAAGCTACGTTATTACCACTATTTGCTACAGCAGATCCACGGATCCTGGTCGTACACTTCGGTTCCCTTTATCAAGGGATCCGTGGGATCCGCCACAACAGTGGCTGGTTTTTCTAGTGCCTTAACAAATTTTGTTTCTTTATTTTCACTAGTTGATGGATCAAGTTGTTGAACACCTAAACCTTTTTGGTTGTTGCCGGTTTTAACACCATCTAGTATCGTTTCTAAAGTGTTCGTACTCATTCTAGAAATTTTAGAATCTAGATGATCAACTAGTGTTTGAAGTTGAACGCAAAGTTCACATTCACCACTTGCTATTTTACCCTTTTCCAAATGTTTTAGTTTTGCTTTTAGTTCTATGACTTCTTTGTCTAAACGTTGGTTTTGACTCTTTAAAAGCTTGTTTTTGTTAACTAGTTTTAAGCTAATATTGCATAGTTTATCATATTCATTATCCAATGAGTCGTCATCAAGTGATGAGCTACTATAGTATTCGTGACATACCTCGTCATTTGCCATGAGACAAATTTCTTCATCCTCCTCGTCGCTCATTCCCCACGTGCCGCTCACGAATGCCTTTTGATCATCCCGTTTGGGACACTTACTAATAAAGTGGTTTGGGTCCCCACATTTAAAGCAAGTACGATCATCCTTTGGCTTCTCGTCCTCTTTGTTTTTTTGAAAGCCTTTCTTGTCGTCATACGGTTGTTTGACGTATCTTCCCTTTCTTCTAAAGAACTTTTTAAAGTCCCTTACTGCCATGGCGTACTCCTCGTCGTCACTACTTGAAGAGGAGTTCTCTTCATCGCTTGAAGCCTTTTTGGCTTTAAGGGCAAGAGATTGGTGTTTCTCTTTCACCTTTGAGGCTTCGGAGTCTTTAGCGAGGACAAGCTCGTAGACTTTTAGGTTGCCTATGAGTTCGTCGAGAGTAAGGATTGTCAAATCTTTTGACTCTTCAATCGCCGTCACCTTGGATCTCCACTTCGATGGAAGTGCTCTTAGATATCTCCTAACATGGTTACGGCTAGAGAAAGATTCATCAAGTGCTTGTAAAGATGTAATAATAGTATTAAAGTTAGCAAATGAATGATCTATAGTTTCCTCATCCGATATTGAAAATTGTTCATAATGTTGAACAAATAAATCAATTTTATTATTTTTAACTTGTTGGTTGCCTTGATGAGTTACAACTAAAGAATTCAAAATTTCTTTAGAGGTTTTAAGCATAGAAATTCTTTCGAATTCCTTTTTCGGTAAAGCATTATATAAAACCATTTTTGCTTCACTATTTTTAGAAAGCTTTTTCTTCATTTCATCGTTTAGTTTATCATGAGGTATGTTAACTAAATTTCCTTTATCATCATTTGAGGTAGCCTCAAAATCACCTTCAACAATAATGTACCAAAGATCAATATCTTTAGACTTCACATATGTTTCGAATCTATTTTTCCAATATATAAATCCATTAGTTTCAAGTAGTGGTGGTCGTTGCATAGATTGCCCTTCCTTATAATTTTCAGAACCCATAGTGATCGAAAAGTTTTTAAAATACAATTTTACTTTAAAACTTTTATAAACTTAGCTCTTGATGCCAATTGTGGAAAACTAGAAGGGGGGGGGGGGTTGAATAGTTTTTCCGATTTTAAGTTAGTTTTCAAAAACTTTAGATTCGTTAATATGTGAGATCTTATGGATGTAGAGAAAGTATAGATCTAATGATAAAGCAAGTAAATAAAGTAAAGCGAAGAGAAAGAAAAGACACAACCGATGTATAGTGGTTCGGCTACAAGGACACCTTCCTTGCCCTACTCCACTCCCTTAGTCACCTACTCGAGAGTTCAAGCACTATGTCAACAAACTCCTTCACTTGGCGGATAATCCTTCACAACGTTGCTTACACTTTTTCCGGTACAAAGCTAAATAACGAGTCCGTAGCACGGTGGACCAAACCAACACGACTATTACACAACAAGTATGTGAAATATCTAATACAAGATCTTTGATCTACGAAATCTTGCGGAGTGACAAATCAATCAAGGACCCCTTGCTTAGATGACTTGTAGAATGCTCGTGATCTCGCCTTAGAGAAGGACCTATATGAGGATCACAAATAGAAAGAAAGAAGAACAACTCTCTAGATCAAGTGATCTATATGTTAGAAGAGAATGAGAGTGTATGAGAGATTTAGTAAGAAGAGGGGTGAGTTAGAATGAAGAAATGGCTCTCTATTTATAGGCAAAATTCTTCACTGTTCCCCGGATCCCACGGATCCCTTCCACTTGGGATCCGCTAGTGTAATCCTAGGGATCCGTGGAACTCTCCTCTTTGCCCATGGGTGTTTTGGTTATGGGTCATGGGTTGGTCCATGGGTTTTCTTTAGATTCAATGTATCTAAGTATACATTGCATCTAGCCAAGTTGGGTATGGGTTATGATCCATGGGTTATGGTCCATGGGTTAAGGTTTTTACCCATCCTAATAAACTATTACAACAAATGCTTAATTATTACATTTTTGTATTTAAATGGCTATATGTAAATGCTTTACAAAAATAACATGTATCCTTATAATTATACTTAAGATATCATTATATTTGTTATCAACAAAACACAAAGAGATCGCAAAATATTAATAAACGTTTTTATGGTTTATTTGTATTAACATCTGGTATAGGATAGCAGTCCTTGTTGATATTTGTGAAGTCTACACACATCCGCCATCCTCCGTCATGTTTTTTAACCATCACCGGATTGGCTACCCAGGGTTGATACTTCACCTCCCTGAGTATGCCTACTGCTACGAGCTCATACACTTCCTGTCATGCCGCTGCATTCCTTTCAGGTGCAAGGTTTCGACGCTTTTGCTTGATAGGTTCAATGTGCTTGAACTCATTAAGCTTGTGCTCAGTTCCGAAGGGCTTTCCGTCTATGATGAGAGTTTTGCGGATCCCCGTCATGTCAGAATAAGTCCATGCGAAGACATCCGCATTAGCCCATAGTAACTTTTCCAGTTCTGCCTTAAAAGAGGCAGGGAGATGCTTTCCAATGACCACCGTCTGATCAAGGTAGAGGTCGTTTACTACGATGCGTTCTTCGACATCACTGCACCTGAGAACATCTTTCGGAGGTTCTTCCAGAATTTGTTTGACCCTATTGCCTACATCTGTAGGCTTCTTCGCGTTGTAACTGGAGAAAATCGTTCCAATACCGAAGGGTGTTTGGAATTTGATCGCAGCATGTATGGTGGAGACAACGATGCCCATTTTCTGCATTGCGGTTCTCCCTATTAACAGTTTATAGGGAGATTCAGATCTTACGATTGTGAAAACCAAGGTTTCTGTCCTTTTTAGCCTTCCTTCTCCAATCGTAACCTCTAGAGGGACTTCTCCCAGAGGCCATGAGTGTTCCCCTGAGAATCCCACCAAAGGTACCTTTGAATCTACCCTCTTCAACCTTATCGAAGGCTTTAGATTTAGAAAACAATGCTCGTAGATCACTTCGCAAGAGCTTCCGCAGTCTAAGTAAGCTCTATTTACTTCTTTGTTGGAGATTAGGACTTTGATGACCACGGGGTCATTCGAGAGAACCTTACTAGTGATAGAAGAGAAGGTAACGTCTCCTACCCTGCATAATCCTTCCTCTGTTGCTTTTATTTTTAAACCAGAATCATCCATGTGAACCATGAGGATGGGTGCTTCAACCGGTGTGGTGTCTTTCCCCAACTATGTGTCGAAGATCTTCTCTTTACCTTTCTTTATGCGCTTCACCAAATGTCCCAATTGGCCAGAATTCATGGCCTATTCTATCTGTTTCTTGAGCTCTCTGCAATTGTTGGTATCGGGTCCATAATATTCATGGAAATAGCAGTACTTGGATGTGTCCCTGCTCCTTCCCCTACTTGCCAAACGAGGGGGGGGGGGATCAAAGGCCTTCGCAGCCCTTTCCGTAGCAAGTATTTCCCTTGGAGATTTGGATAGATTTTCCAAGAGTCCGTGGTTGATGTTTTTGTTGTAGGGCGTGAACCTGTCCCTGCCTTTGTGTCTGTTTTTGGACCCTTCCCACGAAGAGTGCTTCAGGATTTTGTTGTGCCTTTCTTTGTTTTCGATCGGAGCCCCGTTGGTGGACACTTCTTTGGCTTCGATCCAGGTGTATGTCTTCTCCATTAAGCCTTTGTAGGTTGTGGGAAGGTCAGTGGATAGGAATTCCACCAAACTTCTGTTTCGTATGCCATGCACAAAACCAGAGATGTGCTGGTCTTCGTGCAGACCCATAATTTGCAAGGTGTCATCAGTGTATCTAGTAACGAAAGCCCTGGTGCTCTCGTTTTCCCTCTGCTTAGTGTTGTGCACTGTTAGGTGAGTCCTTGTGAACTTTTTCTGCTGGCTGAAGTGTGATCTAAACTTGGCCTTGAGATCATCCAAATTCACAATGCTACCTGCTTTTTGCCCGTTCCACCATATACGAGCGGAGTCTCGCAGGGTATATGTGAACATGTGGCAAGCAACGGGCATAACCCATTTCTGCATTCTGATGGCCCCTTCGAACTGATTTAAGAAATTATCCGGGTCCCCCTTCTCATCATAAGTACCAATATGTGTGGGCATTTTCAAACCATCGAGTAAAGGGTAGTCTTCTATCCACCTTAGAAGGGTGTTGTGGAACCCATGGGCTCCGAATAGAGGCAGTTGTAAGGTGGCATGTAAGTGGGGGCAGCAATGTATGGGTTATGGTTCGGAGGTATTTCGACAGGGTTTTGGTTAACATATGGAGAGTAAGCAGTAGGTATATAAGGTGGGTGACTTCCAACAGGATACAAAGGGTATACCATAGGTTGCCCGTAGGGCATGTTTCCATATGGTTGAGGAAAGCTAGGGTTGCTAGTCTGCCCATTAGGTGGGGGATAAACCCCATGGAGGTAAGATTGAGCCTGAAAAGGAGGGTACATACCATGAGGAGGAAGATTTCCTCCTCCATTCATTTGAGGTGGATTGCCTTCTACGCCGGATGCATGAGAAGGCTGCAACGGGACCCATGTTTCAGTTCTCCCCAGATGGGCTGCCAAGAGTGGTGGCAAGTTAACCTTCTTAGTCTCCCTTCGGTGACTCCTACCATTGGAACCTTCCATCGTCCCTTCCCTTCTCGTCGGAGCCCTCTCCAGAACATCTTCAAAACCAACCGATCTTCCACTCGGCCTTCGACTACCTAGAGACCCTATCCTCAGCACTGAGCGTGTAGCCCCAGGAGCCGAGGGCCTAGTCTCCATTTCTATCTCTTCGTCATACTCATCACTAGAGTATTCCAACTCCCTACGCATCTCCACGTTCCGAGCTTGCCTCCTTCGAGCCCTTAGTAAGGATTCTAACGCTTCGATGTTAGCTTCGACAAACGCAGGACTAATTACCGGTTCGGGGTTAGCTGATGTCGAAGCATGGTTGTTGGGAGTTATTTCAGGGTGAGATCGTGTGGTGAAAGTAGATGCGGTTATGTTGGGAAGGTTGTTAGGATCGTTGACTGGGATTGGTGTTAAGGTCGAGAAACCCGGAGGGGGAGTAGCTTCTCTTCCTTGATTCATGCCATAAAACTAGTGAGTGCGATTGACTGGTTATAACTTAGGAATAATGAGACCAATTGTAGCGGGTACCACAGAAGGCGCCACTGATTGTACAATAATTCGTACGACCAGGCCTTCGATGGTGATCGAAGGGTATGAGGGGTGATATGCTTGCGCCAAACTTGTAGCCAATCTGCAATTTAATTGTAGACACTTCGTTAAGTGATTGCGCAGGGGTTGGGCCCTGCGAACCACCTCCGGCGTGAGAGTAAGTATTTTATATGTGTTATAAGTAATGTAAAGTATGTGAAATACTGTGTTGAGAGAACATACCATTGAAATGACTCGTCCAACCTATTTATAGATGAAGAAATAAGCTTGGAGAGTGTTTGCACACATTTCGGAGATCATGGGGGCGTCCCATGATTTGTGGTAACCGCTAGGGCTTCATCCCCACTCTCTCTGTCTTGGCGGGGAAGCTAAGGAGATAGTGGGAATGTGGTGGAAGACCAAGTCAATGTTCTCCTTTGTCTTAGTGCCTTCAAGAGAAGACTCCGAAGGGCATAGGCCTTCGGCTGGCGAATTCCAAACTGGTAACTGATATAGGTTTTACTGACCAGGTCTTAATATTTATAGTGTCTCGCTATACCTATGGTCTACCCTAGTGCACTAACGGGCAGTGTACCCGGTCGTGTGTAGTGTAGTAAACGGTAAAGCCGAGGTCGTCCCAAGAGCTATGTGTGTTGGATTATTACTAAGTCTAATTGTCACATAATAATAGTTTCGATAGGGATTTAATTAATTAAACTACTAATGCAGAATAAAGTAAATTAAAGCAGATAAATGGTAAAGAGAAATCAATAGTGAGAGTGATGCTAACCTAGTTAATCATCCTAGCTAGTTATGTCTATGTCTACTTACTTCCAATTACTTCACGTGGGGTCAAATTCGAGAGGAAAACATTTGGTCAATTCGCCCTAACCTATCAGCAAAGATGCCATCATAGGAGAAATCAGGCGCACCATCATAAGTGTTGTTGTTCCTGGTCCCCTAAGCCAAGTCATTAAGTACCACTACATGCTAGATTCATAATAGTTAGTGCCCGACCGTTAGGAACTTATACACTACACCCCCCCCCCCCCCAATTCTTAAGTTCATCCAAACGATAGGTGATCAGTTGGTCAAATCGCACAAGTAGAAAGGGCCGTCAGTTGGTCATATCTTACCCTTCCCATCTCAGTCCGCTCATCTAGGGTCAGTTGGTCATATCTCCTAGGCAATTGGCCTCTATCGCCATTCAAAACTACCGAACCAAGGGTGACTACCAATGAACTATGCATGCATACACTTAGAAATAATTGTACGGAAGTAAAGGTAAACGTAAACAAAACAATTAAGGAATCATAACTAGGCTAGCACCAAAAGGTGCTTAGCCGCTCATATTAATCATGAAAATCAATTCAATATTCAAAGGTACGAAATACATGAATTGAAAGTAAAAGAAATATAAAACGCTAATGCTTATCGTAATGGAGTGACTTCTCCCTTGGAAACAGCTCTGTATGCTCCTCTAGACCTGCCTTGAGCTTTTTCTCATGTTCTCAGGGTGTTGTGTGTGGAATGAGATGATTAGAAATGCTGGAATTCGTGGGGTATTTATAGGCCAGATCTGGGTTACGGCGTAACCAATATAGGAGTTACGCTGTAACCTTCTATTTCTTCGTAAAATATACTAGATATGCTGGTTACGGCGTAACCTTATGAGTGGTTACGCCGTAGTATTCAATAAACTCGATTACGTCGTAAGTGATGCAGCAGTTACGGCGTAAGTATAAGCGGCGTGGAACCTCTTTTGACCTAATGTAGTTACGTCGTAATCTCTGGAAGGAGTTACGCCGTTACCTTCTGATAAGTTGGCATACTGTGATAAATCTTTAGATGTGTTTCCATTTCCGCGTCTCTGTAGCTCCAATGCTCGTAATTTACCTGAAAGTGGAAAACAATGGAAAACAAGCGTAAATCCATATAAATGATATAAATAACGAGCATTATCGGGGGAAATTGACACTTAATATTCAGGACTATTTGATGTTATCAAATATCCCCCCACTTGAACTCTACTTGCCCTCAAGTAGACCTTATTAGATAGATTCCTAAAAATATATCTCCCATAACCTAAAAAATATGAGTTTACAAATCCCTTATGCTAGAATAAAACAAAAGTCGAACACCTCACGAAAGGGGAACAAATACTCAAATCTCTCAACTATTCTAAGTGTCAATTTCGGGGTGATCACTCAATCGCACAGTCATAGCATGTATTCTATAATAAGCTTGGCGGTTACACAAATCTCCACCACTAGAGTTAAGGGCTAAACAATTCTCGACAGGCAATATGGGTAGACACGACAAAGGTTAAGGGATGACTCGTCATTACTAACATGTCACGGCAAAGTGGACAAAATCAATGATACATGACCAAATCCATGACCAAGACACCAAAGATTGCTCGATGCATCACCTAGACTCGCTTCATGACTAAAAGGGTAGGATAAGACATGGGATATATAATTGGTGTAAAATAAAAAAAATAAAAAAGCAGGTAGTCTAAACCTATAACCAAGTCATCACCACTTACCATCCGCCCAAAGTTCAAGCTTAGAAGCCAAGAAACCGGATCATGAAATGGAAGGTAGATGTGTCATTAGAGGACACCGTGATGGGCACACTACCTTTTCTCCAACTGTTGGCATAACTACCAACTCCAATCTTCAAATGTGATCAAGGTGGCCTCCTCGATACTAAATCTATAAAGCTCATACTATAGTGCTTATAACAAAGCACTTTACATAATCATAACAATCTTTTTTTATTTTTTTTATTTTTTTATTTTTTTTTCATCATAACAATAACATAACATAATATCCCCCCACTTGAGATGAACAGTGGGAATTCGGGGGGTCTTCAATGATCTTCAGAAATGTTGTCTGTGAAAGCGTGATTTCCGAACCTTTCCACTCGAACCTTGAACTTAGGCAAGACTTCCTAATTACAAATAAAGACTACAGGGTAGGCTAAGGTGTAAACAATATATTGGGTGAACAAAATGAAAGGAATGGCTCAGAAGGGTGTATCAAGGGGTATCTTGCACTAAAGATGAGTGCAACAGAAAGGGTTTCACATGGGGGTCGAAAAGTCGAGGTGACTAATCGATAGACTCATAATGGTAGGCTGTTTGGGTGATAATCCTATAATATTGCCTTCTAAAGTTGAAAAGTCCAAATACATCGAGCTAACTCAAAATACCTCGTCTATGGTCTCGAAATGATGCAAAGGCCAAGTTCTAAAGTTTACAAGTTACCGGCACACTCATAATTTGGTGGATTTAGGGTAAAATATCGGAAACGGATAAGGCTAAATCTCACCATATAATATCAAGGGTTGTATGTGCTCGGCTAAGGTCTAATCTAGTTAGGTAAAGAAAAACATGTCAAAATTTTAAAAATGGCATAATTTTTCAAAATAAACTAGAAAATAAGGGCAAAATAAAGTCCAACAGATAATTCTACTCCCGTCCCCCCACTTGAATTGTACAAAGTCCCTTTTGTACTAGGCATTAAAATAAAGGTGAAGAGAAAGGTAGAATTAGAGTGAGAACTTCCCTGAAATTTGCTTCATAAAGAAGAAGGCCCACGAAAAAGAAATGTGCCTTCGTATAAGCTTCATGAACAAACTTCAATCCCTGAAATCACAATACCGACAAGCATAATTCTAAAAAGACAAAATGAAAAACGAAAAACAAACCTAACTCACTTTCGTAGGAATCACGGTTGCATTTAGCGTATGCAACAAGCCTTTTAAACCAGTTGGTGTCCCAAGTAGACTAGTGAAGTCTCGTGACAGTTTACAGGGAACACACCCACAAAGTTCATTTAAAAACTAATACAAGGTTACTGTGTTTTAAAATGAAAGAATTAAAGCAGAGGAAAGTTACGTCGTAACTCTTTTGAGGGAGTTACGCCGTAACTGGAAAAACTTGGAATGAGCTGCAAAGCGAGTAGTTACGGTGTAACCACTGAGATGGTATTACGCCGTAATAGGTAATGCGTCAAGAATTCTGTTGCTGAAAGGTTGGTTACGGCGTAATCACCAAGATGAGTTACGCCGTAACTCTGTTCAGATCAGCAACTGCAGCAATTAGTTCCTCGTTTCCTGCAAAAATAGTTAGAAAACACAAAACCCAACAGAAAAGGAAATAAAACAAAAGAAAGGGATAATTCGGGTTGTCTCCCGAAAGAGCACTTTTCTTTATTTACGAGTCTTTAAGTTAAACTCAGAGCCGCGGGGCTTCTATGGGGGCCTTTGGACTTCCCTGACTTCTTCCATGTCTTTCATTGAATAAGGATGGTCCCAAACATGTGGCGAAACATACCGAGTCATGGTGTATCTTTTCTGCAGAAAATTAGCTTGTGCCCATTCGAAACGAAACCTAGCCTCTTCTTCCCCATCAATTTTAACATACCCAAACTTTACTCGTAACCAATTTTCAAATGAGACCCCCCTGTATCCTACATTGCTCCTCTTATCTTCGTCAAAACATGCCCATTCCTTGCATTTGAGCCATTTAGGTTCAGGGTATTCTCCTCCATCGCAGATCTTGCGGTTGGGGTTGCATGTAGGCCATGCCATGGTGTATTCATCGTGCATGATAGCTGGTTCGCAAAAATGAATGGTCCAGTCAATATCAGAGAACCATTCGCTAAAAGCACTATGCTTTTGTAACCACTTTTCTCTGATACCCTCTTCTTTTTCCCAGCACCACCAGACTCTCGCAGCTTCTTTAATCATACGAATGAGATACTTTCCTCCTCCATTACATCCTTTTTGGAAAGGGGAACACGTCAGAAATATTACTTTGGTCCCCTCAACTAAAGGAACACAACAGTGAACTCTTCCTTTTACAACGTAACTAGGAACAGAGAACATGATTTCTTTCTCATCATCTTCATCGTCACTGGATTCGTAGTACTGCAAATGGCCAAAAGATGAAGGTGGAAACCTATCGGAGTCATCTAATTCTGTCCTCGGTGGTTCATTTGTCGTAACAATTTTGTCTGGCTCAAGGCTCAAGGTTTTATCCAATTTAAACTCCACTATATCTCCATAGTATCCACCGTAACGTGCTAATGTGTCAAGGAATGGTTTACCAAGAATCAAATGCTCCTTTTTGTCTTTCACATTATCGATTACCACAAATTCGGGGGCTGAAGAAAATTTATAGACCTTTACCAACGTACCACCTGTAATTCCTAAAGGGGCAATCTTAGTTTCATTTGCTGATTCAATCACAATATCTGTTTCCCAAAGGTGGATTATCCTTAGTTTTAAGAATATGGATAGAGGCATGATGTTTACACAAGACCCAAAATCTACTACCCCCAAAATATCAATATCACCAACAGAACACGGAATGACTACCCCGCTTGCACTAATATCCTTAACTAAGAATAAACTTGATCCTAACCTGGATACGCCTTCTGGAACATGGTTACGCCGTAACTCCGGGAAGTAGTTACGGCGTAACTCTCCCTGTTGGTCGGCATTCGTGACCTACAACTTGTCGATTGAGGATTTGCATCCCTCAATTACCTCCTGAGAATCATTGGTGAAAACAGCATTGCATTCCTCCTTGCGCTTGGCTTCATTAAGTTCAATTCCATCAATCTCAGCACTGAGTTTTTCAATCATTGCTCTAAGATTTTTTAGGGTTTCGTCATGCCTGGAAAGATTTTTATTTGTGTTTTCCTGGAAACCCCTTAACCAAATATCTTGTTCTTTTTGTTTCTGGGCTGAAGTTTCCAGGAACTTATTAATTGTTTCTTCAAGACTAGGCTTTCTTTCTCCATAAGGCCCACGGTTGTAATTTCCACGATAACCATTACTATTTTGATTATCTCCGTAAAATGGTCAATTTTCTCTATACTTAGCTTCTTCAATATTCTCTTCGTCCCCATGAGGACAATTCTTCGTAAGATGTCCTCCTCCACAGCTTTCACAACCTACTTGGATGGCATGAACGGTTTCTCTGACCTTCAGCATATCTCGACTGAGATTTTCGATTTTACTAGCGATTGCTGCAATTCCGTCAAAACTTCCGCCTTGGTTCCTTTTACTTTCTCCGTCGTGCCATTTTTTAGAGTGATCCGCCATTTTTTGAATGGCTTCAAATGCAAGAGTAGGAGTCATGTTTGGGATGGGTCCTTGATAGTCCAGCATCTGCCTTGTAGTTACGTTAATTCCTTTGTAGAAAATATTGACCTTCTGCTGGTAGTTCAGATCATTGGTAGGACACTTGTAAAGAAGATCATTGTATCTGTCCCAAGCTTGATATAATGTTTCGTCGTCTTCTTGTTTGAAATTATGGATCTCTAAAAGCTGGTTAGAAATCTTTGACAGCGGGCAATATCTTTGAATAAAGTGTTTCTTTAGTAGCGCCCAAGTATTAATTTCCCCCGCGGGCAATCTTTCGATCCATTTCCTGGCAGCTCCAGTAAGAGTCATCGGGAATACCCTTAGCATAACAGCATCATGAGACACGCCCGGAATGTTAAAAAGGCTTGCGATGTATAGGACATTTTCAACGTGCTCATATGCATCTTCGTCCCTGTTTCCTGAAAAAGGGTTAGCGCGAAGCACCCTCATAAATTGGTCTTTGATTTCGAAACGGACATCCGCTCCAATTGCCGGTCTTACGAGACCCGGCCCTTGTTCCGCTCTCGTCAACGCCAATTATTCCTCAAGAGTGAGGTCATCGATGTTAACACCTTCCATGGTACCTGAAAACTTGAAATATGATCGTGAGAACAATTTTAAAACGAAATGAAAGACTTAATATCAATCCTAATATAACTCCCCGGCAGCGGCGCCAAAAACTTGATGCAGGTTTTACTGACCATGTCTTAATATTTATAGTGTCTCGCTATACCTATGGTCTACCCTAGTGCACTAACAGGCAGTGTACCAGGTCGTGTGTAGTGTAGTAAACGGTAAAGTCGAGGTCGTCCCAAGAGCTATGTGTGTTGGATTATTACTAAGTCTAATTATCATAGAATAATAGTTTCGATAGGGATTTAATTAATTAAACTACTAATGCAGAATAAAGTAAATGAAAGCAGATAAATGGTAAAGAGAAATCAATAGAGATAAGTGATGCTAACCTAGTTAATCATCCTAGCTAGTTATTTCTATGTCTACTTACTTCCAATTACTTCAGGTGGGGTCAAATTCGAGAGGACATCATTTGGTCAATTCGCCCTAACCTATCAGCAAAGATGCCACCACAGGAGAAATCAAGCGCACCGTCATAAGTCCTATTGTTCCTGGTCCCCTAAGCCAAGTAATTAAGTACCGCTACATGCTAGATTCATAATAGTGAGTGCCCGACCGTTAGGAACTTAGACACTACACCCCCCAATTCTTAAGTTCATCCAAACGATAGGTGATCAGTTAGTCAAATCGCACAAGTATAAAGGGTCGTCAGTTGGTCATATCTTACCCTTCCCATCTCAGTCCGCTCACCTAGGGTCAGTTGGTCATATCTCCTAGGCAATTGGCCTCTACCGCCATTCAAAACTACCGAACCAAGGGTGACTACCAATGAACTATGCATGCATACACTTAGAAATAATTGTACGGAAGTAAAGGTAAACATAAACAAAACAATTAAGGAATCATAACTAGGCTAGCACCAAAAGGTGCTTAGCCGCTAATATTAATCATGCAAATCAATTCAATATTCAAAGGTACGAAATACTGTAATTGAAAGTAAAAGAAATATAAAACTCTAATGCTTATCGTAATGGAGTAACTTCTCCCTTGGAAACAGCTCCGTATGCTCCTCTAGACCTGCCTTGAGCTTTTTCCCACGTTCTCAGAGTGTTGTGTGTGGAATGGGATGATTAGAAATGCTGGAATTCGTGGGGTATTTATAGGCCAGATCTGGGTTACGGCGTAACCAATATAGGAGTTACGCCGTAACCTTCTATTTCTTCGTAAAATGCACTAGATCTGCTGGTTACGGCATAACCTTATGAGTGTTTACGCCGTAGTCTTCAATAAACTCGGTTACGTCGTAAGTGATGTAGCAGTTACGGCGTAAGTATAAGCGCGTGGAACCTCTTTTGACCTAATGTAGTTACGTCGTAACCTCTGGAAGGAGTTACGCCGTAACCTTCTGATAAGTTGGCATACTGTGATAAATCTTTAGATATGTTTCCTTTTCCGTGTCTCTTTAGCTCCAATGCTCGTAATTTACCTGAAAGTGGAAAACAATGGAAAACAAGGGTAAATCCATATAAATGATATAAATAACGAGCATTATCGTGGGAAATTGACACTGAATATTCAGGACTATTTGATGTTATCAGTAACCATATCAAAGATGAATGATTTTACGCCACCAATGACTTATGAAGAAAGACTTGGGTCTTCGTAATTCAAATTCAACTGAGGTCGAAGAGGGGTCCTTCGACCTGATCGGAGGGTACGTCATCAGTAACCACCCACGAGAAACTTAAAAAGCACTTCGAAAGAAGCTGAAGATGTTATTCAGATGAAAAACACGATCGCACATAACACAACAAGAACATACCCCCTATTCAATAGCAACAAGCCATTCATTTACGATCGTTTCTAGAAAACTCACGAGTCACTCAAGCCTTTACCCCCATGACGAAAAAACCAAATGAAGGCGCGAAAACTAAGCGGATACTCCGGTAACCCAAAGCTGCTCTTAAATGACTGTTAATAACAATTAGTCGCTCTTAAATGACGAATAATAACCCACCACCACAATCCCTCATAACACCCCTTCACTCAAACCCCCTCTATGACATCTCCCAGTACCTTCTTGGCCGAAATGGCAAGTTCCGAGGCAAGAGTCTTATCACCAATTAGACTCTCATTAGCCATCGGGAAATAAGATAGTGTAAGTTTTCCCTGGTTAACCTTGGTATTCACCAGGGGAAGGAGGAACGATGGCAGTTGGGTGGTATCAAAGGCAGAGACAGGATGTGGAAAGGGATGGGTCCTTAGAGAAGGGCAAAAAGGAAGGTTAGGGGCAAAGAATTGCATAAGGCGACCCCTAATTAACAAAAATCTTCTTTTACAACGTCAAGCAACAAAGGATGAAAAATATGCCTTCATTCTTCCTTTATTTCAGCCCGGCCTACAAACAAGAGTACATTCTACCAACTCAGATATAACGGGTTGGAAGAACTGGGTTAAAGCCAAGATGACAAGCTTGCGGATTCCAGGATAAAAGAAAATGCTACGCGGATGAAAAAGCTACCCCATTAAGCTTTACCACCATGCAGAGGGGCCGATTCATCTGGAAAGTTCCATGAATGGCTTTGTACACTTGCTGTACCCGCTAGGGAAAAAGAAGCTAGTTGCTCAAGGAAAACATAATACATGAAGAGAGCATTCTAGCCCTTCAAGGAAAAATTACAAACCCCGCAAAGTAGCATTCCGCAAGGAATCCCTTCAGGGAAACATGGTGACTTCCGCAAAGAAGCATCCTGCCAGGAAATCCTTCTAGAAAAAAATACGACCCTCCAAAGTAGCATTCCGCAGGGAATCCCTCAGAGAAATATGACAACTTCCTCAAAGAGGCATTCCGCCAGGAAAGCCCTTCAAGGACAAATATTACAATTTTAACAAGCATAGCACTCTGCTACAGACGATCTCTAGGGAAAAAAGAGCAAACTTCCGCAAGCATAGTGAGACCAATATGGGAACATTTTAAGAAGTATAACTTTATCATTTTATTTTTTCAATAATTTTACTTTATTAGTGCATAAGACACGCAAGCACATACTTGGGTATGACCCAAAGAACGTTATATCGAATAACAAAAGATACACGTTATCCCACATAAAAGAAAGGTGAATAATCAAAAAAGTCACCAAAGTACATAAGAGATATTGCAAGCGCGGTACCGGGAGAATAACCCAAAAATATTCAACAAAGAATATTATAACATGCATATCAGTATGAAACTATGATAATAGCATTGCAAAAATTAAAACAAAGTGCAGAAAAACCACACACAAATAAAGGTTGCACGCAACCATCATAAATATTCAAGAAATATTCAAAGAGAATGAGTATTTGTTCAACATTACAAACCACAAGGATCTAAACATAAACAAATTAGCTCTGCTCCAAGCCAGTCTCAATCACCTATGACTCAAGCAAAGTGGAAGAGGTCTCACTCACCTCAGGTTACGGATCATTTATGCCGCCAGCCAAAACACTGGCTTCCCCAATCTCATAATCATCATTAGAGATGGACTCAGTTGGAATAGCAGAACCAACTGCCAATGACAAGGAAGTGGTATGAGCAATCACCGCTCATTGCTCGAAAATGCTTCCATACCCATAACATTCCGAGCAGACAAAGGATCCATCAAAGAGTTCAAAACATCAGCAATCAAAGACCGATGAGTAGCAAGATATTTCTTAAAGCGCTCAACCCTTTTTTGGACAACTCCTAAAGAACGGGATAACGAGCCAGTGCCAATAACGGTGCTAGTCTCCCTATTATAAATAGGAACTACAAGTTGTTCCAAATTAGGTTGTAACTCGGCTATCCTCGAAACTTCCGCATAAGGTCCCTCAACGTGAAGAAGATCCATGACATCTGCAATGCTGGCATCCTTATGAGACTTAAGAGCAGCAAGTAAGGAAAATTAGGGCCTGCATAGCAGAACGGTAGTTCCCTTCTGTGGAAGGGTTATGCACATCAAGGTCCGCGAGCTCCCTCTTCTCCCTACCATGACAAATACCAGCCTCCAAGCCATCTTGCATGCCTTTCTCAATATCACGACTAAAACCTGTCAATAGAGCTGCGAAATACTTCAGAGAATTCAGGCATTTAAAAACAGCAAGCCTCATGCCATAAGTTAATAGCCAGCGGCGGTTGGACAAAATAGCTAGGAAGCGAGGGTAAAACTTCTCATCAAGATGAAGAGCCAACTCCGAGAGATCAACATTCAATAGATCAACCTTTTTCGCAATCAATTCTGATTGAGCATCTTGAATCTTACAAAATTCTTCCTTCAAGGCATCAAAGGAAGGGATTTGACTACGAAGTTCGGAACATGAAGCTTCCAAGGTGTGTATATGCGACGAAAAATGAAAATGCAACAAGTCAAAAAATAACAACAACAAATAAAAAAAGGTCAAAGAATCGTAGCACATACCTGATTAGCAAGATTGGTATTCTGTGATTTAATTACAGCAACCTCAGCCTTCAAAATGGTAAGTTCATGATCTTTCCCACCAATAGACGACCGAAGGGCCGCCAACTTTGCCAGGAGAAAAACCCATTCTTGCTCAAGAGCAGAATTCAGACCTCTCAAAGAATGCACTTCAGCAGCAACGGGGTTCGGAAGCCTCCATAGCAGCAGCTTGATTCTCAGATGACACTACCTTTGCGGCTTTAGCTTTTAGAGTTGCAATTTCCTCTTTCTTCTCCTTCAGTAAAGCGGACTGACAATCACATAGGGCTGACAGACGCCTCTTTTCCTTCATATTATACTCCAAGCGCATTTGCACCTCGGTACCAAGACATACTTGACGGGCAGTCCCAACATTAAACTCCACAAAAGCTGATCATAGTCCATGTTACGTAGAAAAAAAGGCAGGAGGAGCAAACTCATCCTTGTGTGTTTACCCGAACACGGGTTTACAACTAATAAATGCCAGTGAACAGAGAAGTATAGTTTTGGAACCTGAATTACAGAAGATTGTAAACCAATTTGAAGATTTATTTGTAGTGCCTACAGACCTGCCACCACACAAAAATCATGACCACATAAGTTATAAAAGATTTTCACCGAGGGGTGGTTGGTTGGGTGAATTTTTGTGTTGAGGTTGTGATTTTTTATTAGACCTGTAGTTTTAACATGGTATCAGAGCATCAGTTATGATCTTCATTGGTTCCTGTTAATTTTAAGGTTTCAAGGAATTTGTAGATTTCTTGAATTGGTGGTTGTATTGATCGATTGGGACTGTTTTCTCGACGATCATGGTGTGAATTTTTCTTTTGGGTATTGATCTTGAGGTTTATTGATGGATCTGCTAGGGTTTCTTTAAACCCTAATTTGCGGATTTGGGGATCTTGATCCTGCTGGTGATATGTGGTGATATTGGTGATGGTTCTTGGTTACTGCACTCTTGACTAAGTGAATCAAGAGAATTGGTGGCCTATTCTTTCCGCTGTGTTTCTTGGTAAAGCACTGTAAGGTTTTCTTGCTTTAATTCACTAAATATCTTAGTTGAATCACTACAAAATCTGTGGGTAACATCTTGACCTACTTCCTTGAGAAGTACAAAAACCTGCACTTCCCACAGATAGGTGTTAGACTGGGTACTTTAGTCAAATTGGGTGTGAGTTGTTATTTCTTATTTTTGTTTGTTGTTGTGTCTAGGTCGTTTGGTAGGTAGGTTCTCTTGGTTGTGTTTGTTGTTCTTTGGTTAGGTCTGTTTGATTGTTCTTGTTTGTGCATGTTCTTTGTTTTTCTGTTATCATGGCTGATGTATTGATTAGTAATTTGGATGCTGGTAATCCTTTGTTCTTGCATGCTAATGATAACTCTAATGTGTCTATTGTTAATTTCAAACTTACTGGTGCTGAAAATTATAAAATGTGGTCTACTGCTATGAGAATTACTCTTAAGGGTAAAATAAAATTTGGTTTATTAATGGTACTTTTAAACTAGTTACTAGTCTTGTTTTGGCCCAATAATAGGAAAGATGTAATGCCATTTTAGGGTTTATTTTGGGTTCTCTGTCTCAGGATTTGTATTTGGGTCAAGTTTACTCTGAAATTACATCAGAAGTTTGGGAAGAATTACAGGAAACATATGATAAAATGGATGGTTCTGTGATTTATAATCTATTTCATTAGATTAATGGAATTAAACAGGGTGATTTTTCTGTGCCTAAATATTATCAGAAACAGAAATCTCTTGGATTGCTTTACTTCCTGCATGTACTTGTGCTGCACATGAAGGGACTCTTAAGCATAACTAATTGGTTAGGCTTATGCAGTTTTTAATGGGATTAAATGATGTCTATCAACATGTTAGGAGTAATTTGCTGGCTGAAGATCCTTTACCAGATGTAAAGGATGCTTTTACTGTTATATCCAGGGAAGAGTCACACATAGGACTTCCCCTGGTAGTATGTCTATTAAGTCTGCTCCTTTTTCTTTTGTTGTTAGGACTAACACTTCGAATAATAACAATTCTAATAGAAGAGTTAATAATAATAACAACAATAACAGTGGACCAAACCCTAATCTAGTATGTTAGCATTGTGGATTAATTGGACATACTATTGAGAGGTGTTATGAGTTACATGGTTATCCTGCTGGTTTCAAAAGAAACCCTAATCTTGTTAGGCATTCCAGGGTTAAAAAATTAAATTCTTATGTTTATGTGTCTCAAAATGCTAGTCCTTCTTCTTCTGGTTCTATTTTTGCTTCTTTCACCAATGAACAGATGGTTAAGCTTTTAAGTATCGTTAATGACAAACCTTCTGCTAGTGCTTCTGCTCGTATGACAGGTATAAAACCAAGTTTTTTTTAATGGAAATGTGTTCTTTAACTTGAATTTTGAAAAAACATTCAATGCTAAAGAACAATTCTTTCTGCTATAATGTTATCTTCATTGGATTATTGACTATGGTGCCAACCAAGATATGACTGTTACTACTAAAAATATGTTTAAATCTGTTGCTATTTCTAGTTTGATGTTAACTGTTGGTCACCCTAATGGTACTTTAGCTAAAGTCACTGCTATTGGTAGTTTAAGGTGTTGTCTTATTTGATGTTCTGGTTGTTCCTGAATATAATGTCAGTCTTTTGTCTGTTGATAAAATGATCAAAGACAGTAAATATTTTGTTGGATATGATGAATACAAGTGTTATATTCAGGATTTGAAACTGGACAAGATTGTAGGGACTGGTAGTGAGTTTGGTGGACTCTACTTGTTTGATAATGCTAGTGGTAAGTCTAGTATTGGTATGTGTAACTATGGTATTGTTTGCAATGTGTCTAAAGAATTGTGGCATTGTAGGATTGTCTAAACAGAAAAGGGAGCCATTCCCTTTGAGTGATCATAAGTCTGTTGGTGTTGGTGACTTAATTCATTGTGATGTTTGGGGTCCCTACAGGGTGGTTAGTAAGGATGGTTATAAGTAGTTTCTTACTATAGTTGACAATTTTAGCATAGCTGTTTGGATTTATTTGCTTAAGTCTAAAGAAGAAGTGTTTGAAAACATTAAAAACTTTCTGAAACTTGTTCTTACCCAATTTGGTTTGAAAGTTAAGGTTGTCAGGTTTGATAATGGGAATGAGTTTGTGAATAACAAGGTTAATGATATTTTTAATGAATGTGGTATTATTCATCAGACCACTTGTCCATATACCCCTCAGCAAAATGGGATTGCTGAAAGGAAACATAGGCACCTTTTGAATGTGGCTAGGAGTCTTATGTTTCAGGGGGGATTCCTTTGTATATGTGGCCTGAATGTGTTTTAACTGCTGCTTATTTACCCTCCTCTATTCCGAATGGTGCTTCCCCTTATAAAATTTTATATGGTAAGGAACCTAGTCTTTCTCATATTAGGGCTTTTGGGTGTCTCTGTTATTCAACTATTTTATCTGGTAATGAGAAATTTGCTGTCAGGTCTGAAAAGTGTGTTTTAATTTGTTTTCAAGTGTAAAAAAGGCTTATAAATTGTATAGTCTTGATAACAAAAATGTTTTTTATTTTAAGGATGTCAGATTTTATGAAACTGTGTTTCCTTTTAAAATGAAATCTTTAAGTGTGTCTGAAAAAGGTTTGTGTAAGTCTGCAAATGGTTTTGATAAAAATATTGATAGAGACAAAGATTTTTTATACTTTTTTTATACCCATGGTCTTAAAATTCCTAATGATGAAAGAGGGGGACTCTCCTAATGTGGAAGGTAAGTTTGTGCAGCTTGTGATGACTCATAGCAACTCAAATAGGAGAAAATGTCATCTCTGAGGGCAACATTTCTCAAAATCAAAATGGTGAGGGTTCCTTAGGTTCAAAGGAAGTGCCTTAGATTGTATTGAGGAGGTCTGAAAGACAAAGTAGCCAAGTAGGTTGCCTTTAAGGTTTAATGATTTTGTTGTTAGTAGCAATGTGAGACAAAGTAGCAATTGGGTTAGCTGTATATCATAATTGGCCTTTATACAAACTGGATGTTAATAATGCTTTCTTATATGGTAATTTGTATGAGGAAGTATATAGTACATTGCCTCCTGGTTACTAAGGTTTGTAAGTTGGTAAAATCTTTGTATGGTATGTAACAGGCTCCAAGACAGTGGAATAAAAAACTTACCACTACCTTGGTTGAAAAGGTTTTGTGCAAAGTAAAAATGACTATTATTTATATGTTAAAAGTAAAGATGGGTTGTTTATTTCTCTATTGGTTTATGTTAATGACATTGTTATTATAGGAAATAATGCTAAGGAGATTGAAATGTTTAAATTTTTTTTAAAATCCAAGTTCATGATTAAGGATTTGGGTGTATAACAACTCGTAAATTTCCGTACTGATTTTTCGCGACTATATTTTTTTTCTTTCTTTTCTTTTCTTCTTTCTTACGTTTCAATCTATAATCACGACCAGTTACGGCTAAAATATAAAAACGAACTATCAATACCAACGACATTATTTTTATATCAGTTTTTCGAAGACGCTTCCAAAAATATAATTTTTATATTTTTCGGACACCCGAAGAGTACGTTTACACGAAGACCCGACAACATACGCAGTACAAGTTATACAGTATTTATGACAAAACAAAATAAATAAAATCTAACTCTACCCAACCCCACGTTCCCCCCTTAACCTCATTATCTTTTTTTTTTCTGTTTTTTCTGCAACCCACATGCTCCACTTCTTCCCCATAAAAATCGCTTCCCTCTCTTCCCCCTCCTCTGCATACGCTCCTCCCTCCTCCACAAATAGCTATCCTTCCAAACTATTTTCCTCACCTCACAAAGTCATCATAACCAAATATTGATCCACTCTTGGCCTTTTCAATGGGAGCAAATCGACAAGCCAAAGGTCCCCCATCTGATTTCCTTGTCTCTAGGGTACGGCTGGAATCAAAACAGAAGAGCCACGTGAAGGCCTGCACTTAGTGGGGAAGATTACTCAAAGAGGATCCTTATCATCTTCAAGACCAAAAGTGGTGGTCCAAGCACTCCTCCATTTCATCTATTTATAGCTACGAGGTTTTCACAGCTTCATCACTTCATCTCACCAACAATTCAAAAATTAGGGTTCATAGAATCAAAGTGGTTTTTAAAATTGGCAAGGGGGTTTTGTTGTTGGATGCATAAGGAAGGTTTCCCAAGTATTTAATTGTTCCAATTCGTCCCGAGCCTTTCCAATTGGAGCCTTTGGTGTTCGGTTGTTTTTCCATTCGACCCACAATTTCATTGTAAGAACCATGTCTTGTTTGTTATTTTGTTAAACTTGAAATTTAATTTCATTATGTTCGATTTTTTTTCTTTTATCGATTTGTATTGAATAAATGGGTAAATGTGATGTTGGTATGTTGTTGTTGAGGCTGTTGAACCCAAGAAAAGAAAACTTAAAATGTTAATCTTGACACCTTAATTTTCGGCTTATCTTAATTGGCTTATTGGCTTGATTTGATTTTCGGATTGTGTTTTTGGCTTATTGCTTAATTTGGTTTTCGACTCATGTCTTTGGTTACTGGTTCATGAATTGGTTGTCGAATGTTAAGTGAGGTTGGAATTATTTTCTTTCAAAAATGACATGAGTATTGGCTAACATTATGGAAGTGACTATTTTTGTTTTCTTAATCTAGTGTCTTTATTGTTATGATGAACTTCGAGTCTATGTCATGTTGGGTTTGGTGTCATGGTCGAGTTCTCAATATTTTGTTGGTTGTTTTGTTAAAAGATGATGGTTCCTTTTACCTGGTGTCTGCTGTCGAGAACCACCACCCCGACAATGGGTAACATGGTGCTACTCATTCCTGGTTACACTCCATTTTCACTTTACACTCCATTTTCACTTGATAAATTCGAACTTAATAAATTTGGCCTTGTTCCTTTCCTGAGTTGAAACTTCTGGATTTGTTAAATGACATAGAAATAGGAATTTAAACCTGGTGTTTGGGTTATGTTTGTTGAGTCGAGGGGATTGAGTCCAACGTAGAGTACCTTTAGAGGGTTGGGATTATGATAAGATACGAGCTAAATGGGTTAAGTCCTTTTACTTCTAAAATCGGATGTAATGTGTGTCGCGAGGTCGAAATTCACTACTCGAGCTCGAAAAGTGAACGTTTAGTTATTTTTACTCATGTATCAAAACATCAAGCTGTCAAAAATTGTAAACGCTAAATTCATGTTGGTTGTCTGGTCATGTCTTGTTTTAAGCCCAAAGGGTCATGTAGTTTTGGTTCTAGTACTGGTTTCACTCACAAGTTGGGCCAAAGCCATTTTATGAGTCCAAGGGTTATTAGGTTCACCGCCCACCACATTTAAACGGGCATAGGGTGCATCTTTTTTTTTTAGCATTTGTGTACATTTTTTTTGTGCCAGTGTCTAACAAGACCTGTTTTGGTAGTCGGTACGTAGAGATTGTTATATAATCAAAACTATATATATATATTCGACGCATACAACCATAAACTATAATGTCCATTCAAAACCTATAAAAACTAGTCTAAACTAAAGTTTTAAAATTTCTTGTAAGATCATTGATTATATCACCTATTTAACTTATATATAACTTGATATGTTTTATAAAAATTTGCATAACCTTTATAAATTAGAAAATAACTATTTACTTAAACATATGCTTTATAACATATAAAGATATGCATATATGTACATCTAGTAAATATATACTTTTGGTGATAATATTTCATAATTCTTTAACGTCTAATAATACGTATAATTATTTCTCCGTACATCGTCATTTGGTTACCTATATACCGAAAACTCATTCATCCTTGATATTTTCCATTATATTCTTACGCACTTCCAAGAGCCAATACTCGTAAACATATAGAAATTGTTTTAAACTTAAACAACGTCACTTAAGCAACAACAACAGCAACAACAACAACAACAACATTTAAAATTTCATTAAACTTGATCGAGTCTTAAACATTAATAAAGACTAAGTTGTCGTACTAATTTAGGTTGCGTGTTGGAGCTACTTGTTACTTGATCTCTTTGTGCCTTATTCACCGAACTGCTAAGGTGAGTTTATAGCCCCACTTTTACTCTTATTTACTTGTTTTATAAAACTTTGGGGTGAGAAACATGCAAAACTCTTTTCGGACCTGAAACTGAAAACACTATTACGTGAAACAACCTTGAATCCCAACTATGCTACCGTTAGTTCCCTTTGGGGAGGCGCGATTGTTATGAATAGATCTATTGGGGATGACACCCCCGTTCGAGTTTGACCGGATAGGCGAACGTCGGGCGTATATCATATCGTATTGATTGAGTGTACTGGAAATACACTTGCTGGGCTTTTATTTATCATGCTTCTAGATGCATGCACACTGTCGTAGTTTCGGTCGCATGAACTTGGTACTAGCGTAATAGCCTTTTTGCATATAGTGTCATTCACGGAGATGCTATATGTGCAACTGTGGTCCAACTTGATTTCCGAAACTTAAACCTATGAACTCACCAACCTTTGTGTTGACATTTTAGCATGTTTTTCTCAGGTTTACTTATTGGCGTGGGCAATGGCAAAGGCATTCGTTGAAGACTGGCATCCGAAGTGTTTCCAATCATATTTAATAAAATTTTAATGGGACAACATATATTTTTATGGGCTTTACTTCCGCACTTTGAAACAATGATGTAAAACTATTTCTTAAATTAATATATCTTTTGAAAATGGAATATAATTTCCATTCTTTATTCCCTTGTGTTGTGTATATTGATTTAGTAGCACCCCATGACTCGAACGCTTCCGCTGTGAAATTTTGGGGGTGTTACAGGGTGGTCTTAGATATTTTTTGGGTATTGAGGTTTTGAACAGTGAGTCTGTTATTTGTTTATCTCAAAGGAAGTATTGTTTGGAGTTGTTAAGTGAATATAGGTTGCTTGCTTGTAAGCCTGCTGCTAATCCCATGCAACAGGATGTTGTTCTAAATCATATTTGTGGAAAACTAGAAGGGGGGTTGAATAGTTTTGCCAATTAAAACTTTCTTTTAAACTATTTAGATTGACTTATGTCAATCTATTTGAATGTGTGTTGGAAGTTGATAAACAAGCGTATAAAAGTATGTAATGAAAAGATAAGAGTAAGAAGCACAAAACCACAACGCGAGTATTTATAATGGTTCGGCTACAAGGACACGTTCCTTGCCCTAATCCACTCCCCGAGTCACCTACTCGAGAGTTCGTAATCACTACACGACACCAACTCCTTATGGTGGAGAAACCTTCACAACGTTGCCTACTCTTTTTCTGGTACTAGGCTAACCACCGGGTTTTTTCACACCAAGGTGAACCACACCTAACACAATGTCGCCTACCCTTTATCCGGTACTAGGCTAGATACCGAGTTCCATTACAATGGAGGAACTACTACCCAACACTACACCAATGACTAATCCCAAAAGGAGACCAACTCCTTATTACAACATCATCAAGGATATCAATATCCTTGGATCTAATGCTAATCTATCTTGTACATCGAAACACACCATATTGAATGTACATCTAAGACACCTTTCACTAATGCCTTTAGTTAGATCTTCAAGTCACTCTTCACCAATGTCTTGTGACTTGACTTCTAGGCACCATTTACTAATGCCTATAATACGGACGATCGACACCTTTCACTAATGTCTTCGTCTTGACACTTGAGACATCTTTCACTAATGTCTCCAACACTACACTTCTTAGAAGAAAGAAAAGAATCATCAACAAGAGGACTTCAGTTGTCTTGATAATGAGGAAGCATGGCAACTCATGGACTTGAGCTTGCTCGACTTCAAAGGTGGTGATCTTGCCTTTAAGAGGAACCTAGAGAATCACACAAAAACAAAACTACAAACATAGATCACTTGGATCTGGGGTTAGAGAGTTTTAAACTCAGGGAGAAAGTATGTGAGAAAGGGGTAAGAAACAATGAAGAAATTGCTCACTATTTATAGAGGAAAATGTCTACTGCTCCTCGGATCCCACGGATCCCTCCCACAAGGGATCAGTCTAGCGTAAAGCTAGGGATCCGTGGGACCCTCCTCTTTACCCATGGGTATTTTGGTTATGGGTCATGGGTCATGGGTTGATCCATGGGTCTTTAACTAAATACAATGTATCTTTTGAGTGCAATGCACCTAGTCACATGGGTATGGGTCAATACCATGGGTTATGGATATTATCCATATATGATATAAGCATGATGTCATGCAATGGGTTATTGGTCAAGCTCCATGGGTCATGGAATTTGGGTTGTAGCCAACTACATTCAATGTATTTGGTCAATGGGTTATGATACTTAAGTTTCTACCAATTTATATTACCCAATATACTACATACTAGTTATGTGTATGTTTTACCCAAATATGTAAACACTAGTTGTTGTACATATGTAATATTAAATCATAAAATCACTTATACTTGTTTTAGTGTTTTATGTGAAAACGTAAGTATGTTAGAAAGTATTAGTTCAAACCATTTACGTATTTTATTTGTTTCGTTAAAATGATTTTACGTTTGTTATCGACAAAACATTAGAAGATCGTAAAATATAAATAAATGTTTTTATGGCTTATTTGTATTAACAATCTCCCCCTTTTTTTTGATGACAAAACATAAAATTATTTTAAAGAAAAGCTAAAATTCGTAAAAGTTTGAATTTGTAGTTTTTACTTTCTTCTCCCCTTTTTTGTCGAAACAAAAAGAGCTTTGAAAGGAAACTAACATATTGTTTTAGGAAAAACATGTGAAAGAAAAAAAATAGAGAGCAAGTAACGGGAAAGGATCTCGTCTTTACCCCCCCCCCCCCTTGACGAGTCCATCCCTATGTGAGGGCGTCAAGAAAATAATACTAAGCTAGTTCATTTGCAACTAAGTTTGCAAAAGATTTTGTCTTTGTGACAAATGTGCTCCCCTTTATGATTGCAATTTTGAAAAGGGGTGTCATTAAGTGTAATCCTAATATTGCAAGTAATTTTGCAATGTATTGCTTTGACACAAAGCTCCCCTAGCTTTAGGGTGTCAAACTCTTCATGTGTAAATTGAATAACTACAAAAACAAAGGTTAGAAAACAAGTATAATGCATAATTTCCTGCAAATATGATCCAAGTTAGTAGGAAAATAGTTTTCTGTATCACGGATCTCATGTTCCCTCCTTGTAGGGATCCGTCTAGGCTAATATAAGGGATTCGTCTGGCTGATGATCAATTTCAGCAATGATGATATAACATATTATGTTAATATCAAAGTGAGATATGTATTATACAACATACTCATATACTCAGAAATATAGCAAGTAGCATGTATTTTCATTTAATGAAACTAGAGATATGATATACATGACTCTAAAAACTAAGAAAATGATCGATACATGACTTGGAATTACTAGACTTATCTAAGTAACGCTTAAAACTAGGACACCACTAAAATCCTCTAGGTCAAGTTTGTTTAGGTTTAATCTCGTCGAAACGTTCGAGGAGGTGATAGAACATAAAACATTGGTCTTCTCGTACTTCATGTGTCAAACTTTCAACATGTTGACAATGATAACAATCTTTGTCATGGCTAGGTAGTGGTGGTCAAAAAAATGAAATTGCTTGATGCGAAGGATCAAGTGAAGCAGCTTGTGGAGCCTCAAACGATGGAGGGATTGGTGGAGGCACATTTGAAGATGGCTCGACCAAGAATGATGGTGGTGGTAGAGAAGTGTCAACTTCCATATGGTCGTGTGGTTGACTTTGATGATTTCTCATAATCCAAATGGGATTATATGATGGAAACGACAAAAAGGAAGCCCGAGCTAATGTTGACTCGACACCTTGATTTTGTACCATTATTCCTCCTAATGAGGAGAATGTTGCCGGCGGAGGAGGATGAGACGGCCTAGGAGGAAAATCCTCTAAATTGTAGAGGTGTAGTGATGATAGTGGAGATGTAAACGAGATAGCTCTAGGAACTAATGGTGATGGTTTAGTGGAGATGATATTGTTTGGCTTAGGAGGTATGGTGGTGTTTGGCATAGGTAGTTTTTTGGGTACTATCCTTTTAGGAATTGGTTTGATTGGTTGAGAAGAAATCCTTTCATTTGTTGGCTTGACCGGAGATGATTCAGTTGAAGAAATTTCGTGTACAACACGAGCAATTTTCTTGGGTGGTTCTTTGGTGGATAAGTTGCTACTTGGAGTTTTCCTCATGATGATTTCAAGAGGTTTGTAAAGGTTTCTTAAGTTGTGAAAATGAGGATGAAGGTGATGACTTTAGAAGTCCTAACAATGTGGTTTATAAAGCAAGAGATTTGGCAAGTGCATTCAAGCTTTAAGCCGCTAAAATTCATTGGAATGTGATGATTAACATGCACAAGAGTCAACTTCAGAGTTTGTACTGATCTAGGAACTCATTTAAGATGAGATGGAGTGTATAAGTTAGAAAGATAATCTTGAAATGATTGTTTTAGCTAGATTTGACATAATCTGTTACCCGGATCCCACGGTTCCCTCCAACGAGGGATCCGTCTAGGCTAATCCTAGGGATCCGGCTCTCAGCAGCTATGAAAGAAAAAATGATGTTTCTAAGGTCTAAGATCTATACCATCTTGAGTGTTTCAGTCCTCGTAAGAGTTTTAAATGAAGGGGTGCTTAAGTACTTGAGGGTAATGAGTGATGTAGCTAATGATTGCCTTTTATGGAAGAAATTGGAACTTTCATGAGTACCAATGAATGAACAAGGATGACACTAAAGATTTTGAGAGTGTCAAGTGAAGCTAAATGACCCTAGAGATCAGATAGTGACTTAGAGTAATACTTTGGAGAATATCCTAAAGGCTTAAGATGGAAAAACTAGAATTTGATCAATTTCGACAAATTTTGACGTAAGGATGATTATGATCAATTTTGCTATAAAAGATTTCCAAAGTTAGACATGAGGGATCATGTGAAAAATCATGTGTGAGTTTGAGAGCGGAAGAGTAATGGATTTATGTGAAACGATAGATCTACAAGCGTCTTTGAGTGTGATCTAGGTGAGTTATGTGTGAGTAGGAAGGATCTACTTAACTTGATAAGGACTTAATTTGCCTTAAGACACTATGTCTAGCTTAGTGTGAGGTGTTCTAAGGACATGTTTGAAATAAAATGTTTGCAATTGCATTTTCTGTTTGCCGGATCCCACGGTTCCCTAAGTGTAGGGATCCGTCTGGCTTGAACTTTGGGATCCGTCCATCTGCTAAGCAGAACCTTTACTAAAGGTATGCAATGACCTTGACAATGCATTATATTCCAAGATTAGTTTAAGAGGTTCTAACACTAAGATATCAAATGTAAGATGTCTTATTTCATGAAGGAAATTGGATTACATTGATAAAGCATGAGTACAAAAGGATTGATCCTATTTGAAAGACTACTAAGTTCCTTGGGCATTTTTGCTAGAAGGATCATCAAATGGTTGATGAGTGTTGGTGGAATCAAGAATGAAGAAAGTCTTCATGAGAGATATGTTAAGCGGTTCCATCATCTTGTTCACACGTACGTACAACGGACTTTGAAATTGAGGATGAAAATGCATAACGTTATGATAGAGGCGCGTCAAGAACATTCCATAAGGGATGAGTTTATTCTTGGAGCCTTGAAGATTTACAATTCGCCTTGCGAAGAAGTAGGTGAGATTGTATGGTTGTTGTGTTAGCAAACAATACATTATGTGAGCACAACAAGTGGGAAGGATTTCTCGATTTCCCCTAAGACTCCAAGCATTTTCACGTAGGATGAGTGCAAGGGGCTTGTACTCTTCTCGGATGTCCTGTGTAAAAATAATGTTTGGATCGGAGTAATATGGTCGAGGTTTGCATATTATGCGATTTAAATCCTCCGGGGAAGGTATGTGTGAACAATATGGACTATTTTCTTCACATAAGTTGAAGAGAGAATCAAGAGACCAATCTTCGGTGAAGGCACACTGTCCATGATTTGGAATCCGGAGGATGTGGCAAATTGCCTAAGAGTTAAAACAAACTTTTGGTTTTTGATCCAAAACCAAAGAGATAGAGAGCGATCCTTGTTACGAACGAGTTCAACTTGACGTAAGAATTCCATTATGAACCTTGGACACATCTTCTCATTGATTTCAAGAAGACATTCTAGTCCTATGGCTCGGAAGGAGGTATTGATACCTTCTTCGAATTGTAGAAAGGCGTCTACAATACGTCCTTCGTGGAAGTGACGGTTTTCAAGATTATTGAACCCACGGACATGATTGCCAGGTGTGTTGGGCTCAAGGGAGATGTTCTGAGTGTAGACGCTTGATTCGCTCCTGAACAGTCAAGTTTAATCACACAAGCTGACCACTTGTGAATGGTCAACCGTAATAAACTTAAAACAGCTCAGAAACAAATGCAATTTAGATCAGAGGAATATAGTGTTTCCCCGGGTCGTTAAGTCCCAACGAGGTGTGAACACTGTAGTACAACGAATCTGTGATCGGGTGATATTGAATAGGAAAAGATTTGAGAATTGGAATAATTATACCTAAAGAGAAAGTTTATAAATTACAGGGGCTTAAATGCAAATTAAAGAAAATTAAAAAGCTAAAATATATTAAATAAACGCTATCACTATATTTAAAATGATGTTTTTCTTGATTTATAAAACAAATTAACTTAAATAAACTATTTTAATTAAAACGTAAACTAAAATTATCTAAAAACGTGACCTAAAATGAAAACCTGCGTTATGTATAAAAATTACGCGAGTGCGCAAGGAAAAACGTAAAATTTGTAAAATAAAAGTCCTACGAATGTAAAAACAATTTTCTTACTTACTATATGACAAAAGAAAATTTTAGAAAAAAGATTTATATTTTTTTGACTTTTATATTTTTTATTATGAATTAAATACTAATTTAGACTAAATAAATGATTAAAAATACTAAAACTATTTAGAAAAATCTGAAACTTTTTTATAAAATACTTTATATCAGTACAAGGCTAGGAAAAATACAAAACATGTAAAAGCTTCTATAAATAAGCTGCTAAAAGTCGAATAAGCTAATAAGCTATAACCTAGCAAACTACCTTATATATTTAATCTTGCAAACTAAAACCAAGAAAGACCCAAGGGCGCAATGGCATACAGGTACACCAATATCACTCTCAAAGGCTGGGAGGTCTCAGGTTCGAGCCTGCCTCCCACCTTTTTGCTCTTTTATTATTTTTTTTTTTTTGGAAATTTTCTTTTTGCAATTTGTTAAGCTACTTAAAATAAGCAATTTTCAAAACTACAACTTTTACAAAACTACCAATAAGCTCAGTTTGAGCTTATTTTTCTCAACAGTTAAGCTAGAATTGAAATAAGAACAAGGTTTAAGCCAATATGGCTAATAAGCTGGAAATAAACAAGATTAAGCTGAAAATAAGCTAAGTAACTAATAATAAGCTAATATGAAAACTGAGAAAACATTTTGACTTAAAAATAAGCACTTAACAACTCCAAATAAGCACTAGCTTATCTGTTTGCACAGGACACTGTGTGAATCACTAGGCACTTTTAAGCTTAATTTTAAGCACTTAAATGAGCTTAAAATTGAAAATAAACACTGGACTTAACAAGATGACCAGATAAGCTATCCAAAAAGCTAAAGCTTTCACAGTGGGATTCACTGGTGAGCTTATGAGGAGCTTATAAAAAATTTGAAAAACTACTGAGGATGACTCAATGTATGCTGAGTCAGATGGACAAAACTAAAAGCTATATGCAGCCCTATCAAACAAGCTGCAAATTGGAAAATTAAGCTTAGGACTCAAAGATGGATAGGTTGGCTTCACAAAAAGCCAAGAAGCACAAGCTGAAGCTAACTGATAAGCTCTGTGTGAGCTTGTGAAAGTGATAGGCTCAACTGTGCACAGAGCATGATTTTTGACTTTTAAAGAAAACCAAATGAGTTGACTAAAATGAAATTTGGTTTGATCCTAAGCACTGATTATGATGTTTTAAGGTGTATTAAGACTAATATGTTCTATATAAACAACTTATAAACATAAATACAAGATCATGAAACATAAAAATCCAACAGTTAATTATCTAGGTTTGATCAAAGATGATTTTGACTTTTTCACAAATGAGGACTGATTTTTATTGTTGCACTGAGCTATTTAGACCAAGTTTGATAAACAACAAACACTAACACTGTCTTGAACACTTTTTAACTTAGTTAACAAAGCAAAACCAAACACCCTTTAACTTATCTGTTAAGAAGCTTTTCAAAGCTTAACAAAGATTAAGACCATTCCATTGATTCATAACCTTGTAATATCATATAGTAAGACTAAATAAGCATGAAACAACAATACTAACAACATTAAACTAACAAATTACACTTATACTATTTTAACTGTGAAAATAAGATTTTTAGCAACTATGAATTTTAAAGAACAAGCTTACTATTTTATTGTTTAATTATGCTTAATTATGACTAATGAACATGTAAACACAGAGATTCAAGCTAATTACCAACTTAAATAGTGAAATGCCAAAATGGATCAAAAGGGCTTACAAGTGGTTTCCAAGCTCAAACTGAGAACTGAGGTATACAAACACAACCTAAAGCTTCCCAATAAGCACTAAACCCAAGGCAATCCAGAATTCACCTTGCTCCTTGCATTTTTCTTCATTTCTTATGATTTTTGATTTATGACTGATTTTTTTTTGTATTTTTTAGTATTTTTGCTTTTGACTACTAAACTAATTTTAAAGGGTTTCTAATAGCTTAGATAAGCTATATAGGAGCTTATGTGGCTTATTCAGTCCAAGACAATAACTAAAAACACCATTCGAACTTTTCAAGAATTTTGAATAAGTAAATTTTGCATAAACTGAAAAAAAACTTATCACTGAAATTAAAACTGAAAAAGGTTCACAAACACTTTAAATAACTTAAACAGAATACTTGGAAAGCTTAAATTACACTGGAAATTAAAATTGAGCTAAAACGACTTATCCTAAACTAAATTACTCTACTTACTTTCCCACACTGCTTCTTTCCTCTTCTTTATAGATCTTTTGAACTCTGTGGGTCCCACTTGATCTTTCCCATCAATAAACTCAGCCTTTGGATGAGTCAAATTCATCTTGGCCATCAAATAGTATTTTGGCGCCAAAAGTCCTAAAGCAGGTTTTTAAGCATTTAATGCTTCTTGGTGTTTGTGGAGGTGGAGGGGGGTTGGTATACAGCTGGGGGGATAAGATAGCAAGGTGGAAAGTGGTGGTGAGGTGGTTAAACCACCTGGTTTTGAGATGCAGTTGTGAGAGAGATAGATGAACAGTGTTAGGCGGTTTTTCTATTTTTAAAACGTGGCTGGGTTGGATATTGGGCTTGGTGGTTATTAATAAAAGGGATCCGTTTGGTTTGTAGTAATATAAGCCCAAGGACCATTTGTGTAATATGCTGAATTTTCAAGGACTGATCCTGTCAACAATCCAAAGTTATCACAAGGACCTATCTTGCCATTCTTTAATAGTACAAGGAACATTTGTGATAAAATCCCATTTTTTATAATTCCAAGGACCAAAACTGCCATATTTATAACTCTAGGGACCAAACTTGTAATTTTCTCAAAATTTATCATAAGGACCAATTTTGCCATTTATGAATAGTACAAGGGTGTAGTTTGAATAATTTCCATTTTTAAACACCCAGGGACTGATTTTGACACTTTTGTAAAGTTGAGGGATCAAAGTTGTAAATTGCAATTTTAAACTTCAAAGGACAATTTCTTACAACTTGTGAATCCCAAGGACCTTTTATGACTTTTTATAAGTTTTGGAATGACCAGGGACTAGTTTTGACAACTTTTGAAACTTGGGGGACTAAAACTGCCAATTATGCAAACTTGATACGTTTTTCAACTGATTTTGGTATTTTTGCATTTGAAACACATAAAACACTTATTTGTGATATTTTTATCATTTTGATGCATTTCTGAGTATTTTCAGATGTTTTTGCAGTCTAGATGGTACAAAAATGATGAGTATTTAGACACTCATCAATCCCCCATATTAAGATATTGCTAGTCCCTAGCAATCTTTTATGAAAATTTAATGGATTTTATCTCTTTACCAAAAGCCATTACTTCTGGAGTAGCCAATTGTTTTAGTTCAAGTAAGAACTTTGGTACAATGATAACCAAATGATTTTGAGCAAATCACCAGCTTTCAACGGTTTTGATTTGTCTTTACCAGAAGCCGTTTGCTTCTGGACTAGCCAACTCTTAGATAAAATATCAATATTATCTTTGGTGAGTCGATTACCAATTATGGTTTTCCAACTGCCTTTACCACAAGCCATAAACTTGCTGGCTAGCCAACTCTTTACTTTTTAGGATATGGTGAGCTGAACACCATACAATTTTGGGCAAATTGCAAGCCATAAACGGATTTGAGATATCTTTACCAAGAGCCGTTTGCTCCTGGATTAGCCAATCCTTATGTGGGTTAGACATGGTGGACTGATTACCATTTGTTGTGTTTAGTACATAGTACTTCCACTAAAAAAAATTTTAAAATTTGGCCATTTTGGGGGAAAAAGGGACTAAAAGGGTACATTTATGATCAAATTCGCTAGAATTTCCCCCCCACACTTAGAAATGAATATTGTCCTCAATATTCAAAGTCCCGGCTATTATGCCGAATCCTTGAACGTAAAAAGATAACATTACTAGCCAAGTGTGGAAACACAACAATTATTTTCTTTTTTTAATATTTACAATTTTCATTCATTTTTTAGATCTATATACAACATGTGGGGCATCTCCCCCACACTAAGGTGGTACACACGGGTGAAAACCCATGTTGTGTGTGCTACTGTTTTTGATTCCCGAGTCACTAGCTTGACTCGACCCCGAATTAATTTGTTCATGGGGAAGTAAGTGGAAGAGACAATCTCCATCGGACTTTCATTTAAGATGTTTGTATAAACATTGAAGTACGCGAAAGTTCCACACCGATGAGATATACATAGAACCGGCTCAAAAATGATAAATGAAAATGTCGGGGTCAAAGATAATGTCTTCATTCCCGAAGGAGTGAAGAACAGGAGAAGCCACGGGATAGGTGAAGAAGAGAAAGAAAGTCATGATAAAAATCATGACTAACTCTTCATCCTCAATAGGAGAATTCATAGTTTCATGAATCTCATCAGTTAAGCTCGCTTGATCAAGACATATTATGGGTGTGTCTAGATCAAAGTAGAAATTATCATACTCCGGCGGAGATATGATATGAGTGAGTTCACAGGAGGACTCCTCAAAGGCGAATGATTCATATTCGGGATTGATTTGAGTGAGTTCACTGGGGAACTCCTCAATAGTGAATGATTCATAATCGGGAGAGAATTATGAGAATGAGAAGTGGTAATACCACTAATCTTCTCTCCTATATGATCAAAATGGAACGTTTGCAAATCCGGAATAGAATCATTGAACAAAAGTTCACTATCCTCAAAGGGATAGGATATGAAGTAGGCTTTTTATTAAAAGCCTCGATTCTAGAAATGAGAAGATTAACATTCAATAATGTAAGACGAAGAGCTTCGTCTTGGATTATTTCTTCATCATTCTCTTCTCCTAAGCTGACAAGCTCAGAAGGTAATTCCCCCACATAACTTATGTCTCCACAAGATAAAGAATAGTCCTCATCAGAATCAGAGAACATCTCAATATGATCATTTTGGAAGACAAGAGGAGGAGGGATATCACACACATGATCAAGAATTCCCTGTGATTCTCTTGGAATTAGGACAAGGTTCTCAACACTAGACTTTATGAATTCGTCCGATTCCTTTTCAGGAACAGTGTCAAGAAGCTCATCCTCCATGTTTAGAAAGTGAGTGGGAATATCAGGTGTGATAACAACAGAATGAGGGAGTTGAGAAGAACTAGCATACATATGTTTTATACTTTCTATTTGTTCTTCTGCTAGTAATTCCATCATAGTCTTTTCTCCCTGATTTTTCATGGAAGGAATTTCAACTGATGAACTTGAAGAATCTGTACAAAATTGACGAATATCAAGGGTAACTTCATCATCATCGTCATCAGGAATGAAACGGAATCGAGAGCTAGATTTGGCTGCTTTTTCTTTTGCAATTGATTCCCTAATAGATTTTTCAAAGGCAATTTGGGAATTTATTTTAGCAGCCCGCTCTTCAGCTAGCAATTCTTCCATGGATTTTTGATTTGGATTATCTTGGGAATGGTTACCTTCCTTCAAATCTTTCACTAAATCCAAAAGATCAAGGAGAAGATTTTGAGGAAGTGGCATAGGCTGAGGTGGTGCCTGATTCATTTGGTACTGTGGAGGTTGGTCTTGAAATGATGAGTCAAAATTGTCACAAGGAAATGTATTCCCCGTTTGACAATCCGAGCTAAAGTGTGGACCTCCACAATACTCACAACAGTAAAACTGATGTGGTTGTGAGTTATATGTGTTGTAGTCATAATTGTTATCAGGAACCTGCTCATAGACAAGCGTGTTTCCCGATTGACAATCATAACTGTAGTGTGAACCACCACAGTACTCACAACAGTAAAACTGCTGAGTCTCACAGTGTGGTAGCTGATGGAATAAATCAGTTGTGTTATGGTAGGAATAGGGATCCTGGTTATAGACAGACCCGTTTCCTGATTCCACCATGCTACAAGTGGGGCAATTGCCACCATTATAAGGACCACCACACCATTGACAACCAAAAGGGTGAGGATAAGACATAGAAAGAATCAAATGTTTTCAGAGGGGAAGAAATGAAGAATCAAAAAGGCAAGAGGGTAAAGATGGATATTTTTGGATTTTTGAAAAACATGTTGCAAAAACAAAGAATGAAAATATTTTTGGGTTTTTTGTGTTTGTTGAAAACTTGAATAATAAATGTTTTTGGTAATCGATCCGTCAAACGAATTAACTTCACGATAATTTTGGTTTTATATGAAAATAAGGAAATATGGACAAAGATGGTAAATATACAATGGGTGTATATTCAACAATCACTGATGCTTCAAATTCGTAGAACGCAGCACACCTCCCCGGCAGCGGCGCCAAAATTTGATTCGCTCCTGAACAGTCAAGTTTAATCACACAAGCTGACCACTTGTGAATGGTCAACCGTAATAAACTTAAAACAACTCAGAAACAAATGCAATTAAGATCAGAGGAATATAGTGTTTCCCCGGGTCGTTAAGTCCCAACGAGGTGTGAACACTGTAGTACAACGAATCTGTGATCGGGTGATATTGAATGGGAAAAGATTTGAGAATTGGAATAATTATACCTAAAGAGAAAGTTTATAAATTACAGGGGCTTAAATGCAAATTAAAGAAAATTAAAAAGCTAAAATATATTAAATAAACGCTTTCACTATATTTAAAATGATGTTTTTCTTGATTTATAAAACAAATTAACTTAAATAAACTATTTTAATTAAAACGTAAACTTAAATTATCTAAAAACGTGACCTAAAATGAAAACGTGCGTTATGTATAAAAATTACGCGAGTGCGCAAGAAAAAACGTAAAATTTGTAAAATAAAAGTCCTATGAATGTAAAAACAATTTTCTTACTTACTATATGACAAAAGAAAATTTTAGAAAAAAGATTTATATTTTTTTGACTTTTATATTTTTTATTATGAATTAAATACTAATTTAGACTAAATAAATGATTAAAAATACTAAAACTATTTAGAAAAATCTGAAACTTTTTTATAAAATACTTTATATCAGTACAAGGCTAGGAAAAATACAAAACATGTAAAAGCTTCTATAAATAAGCTGCTAAAAGTCGAATAAGCTAATAAGCTATAACCTAGCAAACTACCTTATATATTTAATCTTGCAAACTAAAACCAAGAAAGACCCAAGGGCGCAATGGCATACAGGTACACCAATATCACTCTCAAAGGCTGGGAGGTCTCAGGTTCGAGCCTGCCTCCCACCCTTTTTGCTCTTTTATTTTTTTTTTGGAAATTTTGTTTTTGCAATTTGTTAAGCTACTTAAAATAAGCAATTTTCAAAACTACAACTTTTTACAAAAACTACCAATAAGCTCAGTTTGAGCTTATTTTTCTCAACAGTTAAGCTAGAATTGAAATAAGAACAAGGTTTAAGCCAATATGGCTAATAAGCTGGAAATAAACAAGATTAAGCTGAAAATAAGCTAAGTAACTAATAATAAGCTAATATGAAAACTGAGAAAACATTTTGACTTAAAAATAAGCACTTAACAACTCCAAATAAGCACTAGCTTATCTGTTTGCACAGGACACTGTGTGAATCACTAGGCACTTTTAAGCTTAATTTTAAGCACTTAAATGAGCTTAAAATTGAAAATAAACACTGGACTTAACAAGATGACCAGATAAGCTATCCAAAAAGCTAAAGCTTTCACAGTGGGATTCACTGGTGAGCTTATGAGGAGCTTATAAAAAATTTGAAAAACTACTGAGGATGACTCAATGTATGCTGAGTCAGATGGACAAAACTAAAAGCTATATGCAGCCCTATCAAACAAGCTGCAAATTGGAAAATTAAGCTTAGGACTCAAAGATGGATAGGTTGGCTTCACAAAAAGCCAAGAAGCACAAGCTGAAGCTAACTGATAAGCTCTGTGTGAGCTTGTGAAAGTGATAGGCTCAATTGTGCACAGAGCATGATTTTTGACTTTTAAAGAAAACCAAATGAGTTGACTAAAATGAAATTTGGTTTGATCCTAAGCACTGATTATGATGTTTTAAGGTGTATTAAGACTAATATGATCTATATTAACAACTTATAAACATAAATACAAGATCATGAAACATAAAAATCCAACAGTTAATTATCTAGGTTTGATCAAAGATGATTTTGACTTTTTCACAAATGAGGACTGATTTTTATTGTTGCACTGAGCTATTTAGACCAAGTTTGATAAACAACAAACACTAACACTGTCTTGAACACTTTTTAACTTAGTTAACAAAGCAAAACCAAACACCCTTTAACTTATCTGTTAAGAAGCTTTTCAAAGCTTAACAAAGATTAAGACCATTCCATTGATTCATAACCTTGTAATATCATATAGTAAGACTAAATAAGCATGAAACAACAGTACTAACAACATTAAACTAACAAATTACACTTATACTATTTTAACTGTGAAAATAAGATTTTTAGCAACTATGAATTTTAAAGAACAAGCTTACTATTTTATTGTTTAATTATGTTTAATTATGACTAATGAACATGTAAACACAGAGATTCAAGCTAATTACCAACTTAAATAGTGAAATGCCAAAATGGATCAAAAGGGCTTACAAGTGGTTTCCAAGCTCAAACTGAGAACTGAGGTATACAAACACAACCTAAAGCTTCCCAATAAGCACTAAACCCAAGGCAATCCAGAATTCACCTTGCTCCTTGCATTTTTCTTCATTTCTTATGATTTTTGATTTATGACTGATTTTGTTTTGTATTTTTTAGTATTTTTACTTTTGACTACTAAACTGATTTTAAAGGGTTTCTAATAGCTTAGATAAACTATATAGGAGCTTATGTGGCTTATTCAGTCCAAGACAATAACTAAAAACACCATTCGAACTTTTCAAGAATTTTGAATAAGTAAATTTTGCATAAACTGAAAAAAAAACTTATCACTGAAATTAAAACTGAAAAAGGTTCACAAACACTTTAAATAACTTAAACAGAATACTTGGAAAGCTTAAATTACACTGGAAATTAAAATTGAGCTAAAACGACTTATCCTAAACTAAATTACTCTACTTACTTTCCCACACTGCTTCTTTCCTCTTCTTTATAGATCTTTTGAACTCTGTGGGTCCCACTTGATCTTTCCCATCAATAAACTCAGCCTTTGGATGAGTCAAATTCATCTTGGCCATCAAATAGTAATTTGGCGCCAAAAGTCCTAAGCAGGTGTTTTAAGCATTTAATGCTTCTTGGTGTTTGTGGAGGTGGAGGGGGGTTGGTATACAGCTGGGGGGATAAGATAGCAAGGTGGAAAGTGGTGGTGAGGTGGTTAAACCACCTGGTTTTGAGATGCAGTCGTGAGAGAGATAGATGAACAGTGTTAGGCGGTTTTTCTATTTTTAAAACGTGGCTGGGTTGGATATTGGGCTTGGGTTGGCTGGGTTGGATATTAGGCTTGGTGGTTATTAATAAAAGGGATCCGTTTGGTTTGTAGTAATATAAGCCCAAGGACCATTTGTGTAATATGCTGAATTTTCAAGGACTGATCCTGTCAACAATCCAAAGTTATCACAAGGACCTATCTTGCCATTCTTTAATAGTACAAGGAACATTTGTGATAAAATCCCATTTTTTATAATTCCAAGGACCAAAACTGCCATATTTATAACTCTAGGGACCAAACTTGTAATTTTCTCAAAATTTATCATAAGGACCAATTTTGCCATTTATGAATAGTACAAGGGTGTAGTTTGAATAATTTCCATTTTTTAAACACCCAGGGACTGATTTTGACACTTTTGTAAAGTTGAGGGACCAAAGTTGTAAATTGTGATTTTTAAACTTCAAAGGATAATTTCTTACAACTTGTGAATCCCAAGGACCTTTTATGACTTTTTATAAGTTTTGGAATGACCAGGGACTAGTTTTGACAACTTTTGAAACTTGGGGGACTAAAACTGCCAATTATGCAAACTTGATACGTTTTTCAACTGATTTTGGTATTTTTGCATTTGAAACACATAAAACACTTATTTGTGATATTTTTATCATTTTGATGCATTTCTGAGTGTTTTCAGATGTTTTTGCAGTCTAGATGGTACAAAAATGATGAGTATTTAGACACTCATCAACGCTAGTGAGTGAAAAATCAAACTCATATTCATACGTCATAGTTGAACCTAAAGAAACTATGAGTTAATAGAAAGTGAGGTTTGTGGTCAACCAATGATTATCTAACGTTTTTACTAGATTTTTATTAACAATGGTTTTTAACAGCAATGACACTTAACTTACTTATAGTTTTGACATTCTAGTGGAATATTACTTTTAGAAAGAAAGTGGTTTTTATTATGCATGAAAAACTGTAGTCCAGATGTATGGTTCCCTTTGATAAGGGATCCGGATAGTCTAACTTTCGGGATCCGTGGATCTGGAATAACATAAACAATTTTCTTGATAAAAACATAGGTTTTTAGATCTTATAGTTTTTTGGGTAAAGGGGAGTAATCCTGTACCCTGGTAAATATATTAACCAAAAAACGTTTAAGTACAATGGATATGAGTGAAATCCCATATCTCAGCCCGTAACATAGGCATAAAGCTTACATAACAAGATACTTCCTATTTTCTAAACAAGAAAACAAACCACTACTCAAATGATAACATAGGACATAACGAAAGAAAATTACTTCCTAGGACATTGAAGCTTGGTTCCATACATGGCATTAAAGGCATCCAAATTCCCCGGAAGATCATAAACCTGATTCGCATAGTCATCGTAGTCATAGTCATCATACTCATCTTCAAACTCTTGGCCACCACCGAATAGATTAGCAGACTCATCAAATGGGTTAGCAACCACCTCATCTTCAGAATCAAAAACCACGATGGGTTAACTCTCTTAGTAGAAGGGGCAGGCGGAGTACAAGAATCACTAGTTTTAGGAGCCAGACCCGACTCCATCTCTTTTAAATCACTCACAAGGGGTTCTTGTGATGCAGTACCTGTCTTAGTAGACTTATCTTCATTAACTTCCATTGTACAACCAGAATCCACATCCTTGTTGGTGTCATTAGAAGGAATGCTAAAAGCATCCGTATATTCCATATTAAGAGCATCAAACTGGTTAGATGTAGAGATCTTTGTTCCAATCGAACTAGCCACATCAGAATCATTCTTCTTAGTGACTTCCACTTTCTTAGGTTCAGGAGGAGTCTTTTTGGGTTGATATTGAAACTGCTTACCCACAACAGGTTTAGTAAACCCTCCTTGACCCGGAATAGTAGACCCACCTTGCTTTCCCTTCTTCTTGTTATTAACCGTCTTGAAACCATCATTAACACGCTTAGTAGGCTGAGCAGGAGGTTCAACAACTTTAGGACATTCAATAAGAGTATGACCAAAAATCTTACATTTATCACAATGAGGTGGTTTCCACTCGTATTCAACCTGTATCTTCTCAATAGTCGAACCCGACCCATCAAGTAACGGTATCTCAACAGTAAGGCTGTCCCTAAGCACCTCATCTGACTTCACTTCAATCATGCATCTAGCAAAACTACTACGGCCCCACGAGTCCTTGCACATTTGGCTAGTAAAAGCATCTAACCTTTTGGGCGTGCCTATCAATGTGGCAAGGAGACTAAGGCCATCATCAAAAAACATAGCCGAGGAACATCATGGAATTTAACCCACACCGGGATGTTGGTCAAATCCTCTTTAAGTAAGTTGGTGTTCAATGTCCATGGTTTAAGAATAATAGGTACATTTCTAATCAACCAATGACTGTTTTCAAGAACATCATCAACACCTTTCTTCGAATTGAACTTAAAAAAGAAGAACCCCTTTGCATTCATCATTACCTTTTGGATACCAAACTTAGCCCACGCATTGCATACAAAGTAATCAACAACAGGAAAAGCAAGTCGTTGACCAAGGAAATACCCATACAAAGTATTCTCAAACCTAGTGGTCACCTCTTCAACCACTTTCATCGGGACAGAAAGATCCACACCATTAGCTTTCTTACTACACTCCAACCTACAAAAGTTTGACGTGTGTTTCTTAGGTTCAGTAGAAGTAACACCAGCATACGATGTAGAAGGTTGTTTCAAAGCATACACACCAACCTTCTCAATACCAACAGCCCCATGTGCATTCGTATCAACCTTATCAGACCTATGAGACTTGTTAGAATCCCCATGTGGACCATTCGGATCATTAACTAAAGGATCAAGTGAAACCAGCTTCACTTGATTATTCTTGTCCACAATTGTAGATAATTCAACATCTCCATCATCAACACTCCATTCAGTACCAGATGACGCAAGTATAGGCTGAGTAGAATCCTCCAGCGGATTAGAGTTATGTGGAACCGGCTCCACAACCAAATCATCACCACTAATAACACCATGCGAACTACCAACATCATCTTTACCATAGGAACTTGACACAACTGGAATCGGCTCCACTGGTGTAACAGGTTTTAATGGTAGCCCATCTTCACCCACTAATACAAGCTTCCCCTCTAAAATTTGTTTCTCAATGTCACTAATTTTACTAGCCAAAGTAGACGAATACGTGACAGGTACTTCCTGAGAAACACCGGCGTTTCCCAGTTCAGGTCCAAACAATGTTTTATTAACCTTACTTGGCTGAGAAACACTTATGTTCCCATATTCGACACCCTCAAATGGTTGCATTCCAGCTTCTAAAGCATTAACGTCAACAGTAGCAGTGTTTGCTTTAGCCACATGACGTGGCATACTGTCATCCTTCTCTCCCAGCATCGACATCACAACAAATCAGAACCCTTGCACACTACAATCACACATAAACACAAGAAGATCGTCCAACTAAACAGGTAAAACCCTAATTTAACAAATAGGGTTTTTAATCCAGATATGCGCAATAACTAACCCATGATTAATTAATGATGTCAAATCAGTTGTGATAGATAATGATCAGGAATAAATAATAACACAACCAAGAAACCCTAAGTTGCGATTATGGACAAAACCCAAGAGCAAGTAACTAGATCGATCGACAAGATCAACAGGGACAGTCTATGATTTAAGCAAGATCATACACGATATAATCAAGCTTGAATCAAGATTGTGTAGAAGAAGATAGGAGATCGATCAGGTTGAAAAGAGAGGTTTAGGGTTTCGCAAATCACCAAGATCGCCAGAGGGAGGGGAGAGTTTTGTTTTTCTATGATGTATTTTATCTGAAAAACAAGTTGAAGGACTGCATATGCGATTTTCAACTATTCTAATAAATTTATGGTTATAAGTGTAGATCTTATAGTTTTATACCAAGATATGTGTTTTAGCCTACATTTTCTTTTAGCATGCATACATGGCTTTCAAATGTATCACGATATAATGAAATAAATCACAAAGAAATGATAAGCACATTATGATAATAATAACCTAGACGACTAGACTATTAGTAATATTTCATTTCAATGCTAAGAATGATACAAAGGATTGGGTATATAACCCCAATGTAGAATAACAACACAAAGTATATGTCTCCGTATGTGAACTTCATCATAGGGAACACAAGTACGATGAGTGTTAGGGAAATGAGCACGAGGGTGATGTAAACCATGTTGATGATGAACCTTTTTGGTTTAAGATGAGATGAGATGAGATGGGAGGAAGATGAAGTTTTGAATGAGAGGTAAATTTTTGAAAATGAAAGATTTGAAAAAAGTGGGGATTTGATAAAGTGGGCGACGAGTGGTTTATTTATGGAGAACGAGGAATTTTTGAAATTTGTGTTTTGTTTTATTATTAGAAAGATATGATTTTTGGATTAAATGAAATAAAACACAAGTTTTATATACCATGACTTTAGACGAAAAAATAACACGTATGTGAGAAAATGCTTCCTAATGAAGCTTCATGTAATACATGTATGTGCACAAAAGATAATCATATAAATACCTATGTAGGCATACTTAATTATCAAGCTAATGTCATCTTAGAGATAAGTAGAAGATCATACCTCTAACGCACTTAGGAATGTCTTTACAAATGACACAACAAATGCCAATAGACAATTTTGGCTCCTTTGTGTTTAGGATACCTTCTTAGGGAAGGTATTCTTGTTACCAAGCGATTCCTATGGCTTGGTAGGTATGAGCTTTGACTAATCAACATGACAAAGAAGATTAGTGCATTTAAATAAAAAGTAAATAATAAGAAAAATGTTGTCATTTAATCAACATCCAAACAAAAGAGTTTTATGAGACATGGTGTTTGTTTTTATGAAAAACCTTTTTTGTAGTTTTCAATTAACCATGGATCGTATCAAGTTTTTAAAGTACAATATACTTCAAGAAACTTGGTAACGAAGCTCTGATGCCAATTGTGGAAAACTAGGAGAGGGGGTTGAATAGTTTTGCCAATTAAAACTTTCTTTTAAAATATTTAGATCGACTTATGTCAATCTATTTGAATGTGTGTTGGATGTTGATAAACAAGCATATAAAAGTATGTAATGAAAAGATAAGAGTAAGAAGCACAAAACCATAACGCGAGTATTTATAGTGGTTCGGCTACAAGGAAACCTTCCTTGCCCTACTCCACTCCCCGAGTCACCTACTCGAGAGTTCGTAACCACTATACGACACCAACTCCTTATGGTGGAGAAACCTTCACAACGTTGCCTACTCTTTTTCCGGTACTAGGCTAACCACCGGGTTCTTTCACACCAAGGTGAACCACACCTAACACAACGTCGCCTACCCTTTATCCGGTACTAGGCTAGATACCGAGTTTCATTACAATGGAGGAACTACTACCCAACACTACACCAACGACTAATTCCAAAGGAGACCAACTCCTTATTATAACATCATCAAGGATATCAATATCCTTGGATCTAATGCTAATCTATCTTGTACATCGAAACACACCATATCGAATGTACATCTAAGGCACCTTTCACTAATGCCTTTAGTTAGATCTTCAAGTCAATCTTCACCAATGTCTTGTGACTTAACTTCTAGGCACCCTTCACTAATGCCTATAATACGGACGATCGACACCTTTCACTAATGTCTTCATCTTGACACTTGAGACATCTTTCACTAATGTCTCCAACACTACACTTCTTAGAAGAAAGAAAAGAATCATCAACAAGAGGACTTCAGTAATCTTGATGATGAGGAAGCATGGAAACTCATGGACTTGATCTTGCTCGACTTCAAAGGTGGTGATCTCGCCTTTAAGAGGAACCTAGAGAATCACACAAAAACAAAACTACAAACATAAATCACTTGGATCTGGGGTTAGAGAGTTTTAAACTAAGGTAGAAAGTATGTGAGAAAAGGGTAAGAAACAATGAAGAAATGGCTCACTATTTATAGAGGAAAATGTCTACTGTTCCCCGGATCCCACGGATCCCTCCCACAAGGGATCCGTCTAGCGTAAAGCTAGGGATCCGTGGGACGCTCCTCTTTTCCCATGGGTATTTTGGTTATGGGTCATGTGTCATGGGTTGATCCATGGGTCTTTAACTAGACACAATGTATCTTTTGAGTGCAATGCACCTAGTCACATGGGTATGGGTCAATACCATGGGTTATGGATATTATCCATATATGATATAAGCATGATGTCATGCAATGGGTTATGGGTCAAGCTCCATGGGTCATGGACTTTGGGTTGTACCCAATTACATTCAATGTATTTGGTCAATGGGTTATGATACTTAAGTTTCTACCCATTTATATTACCCAATATACTACATACTAGTTATGTGTATATTTTACCCAAATATGTAAACACTAGTTGTTGTACATATGTAATATTAAATCATAAAATCACTTATACTTGTTTTAGTGTTTTATGTGAAAACGTAAGTATGTTAGAAAGTATTAGTTCAAACCATTTACGTATTTTATTTGTTTCGTTAAAATGATTTTACTTTTGTTATCGACAAAACATTAGAAGATCGTAAAATATAAATAAACGTTTTTATGGCTTATTTGTATTAACAATATTGAACCAGACCAGGATAAGTATCTTTCTAATTTTACTAAGTATCAAAAGTTGGTTGGAAAGCTTATTTACTTGTCTGTCACTAGACCTGACATTTCATATGCAGTTCACTATCTTAGCTAACACATGAATTCACCTATTCAGTCTCAGTTTTCTACTGGATTAAAAGTGTTGCGGTATCTTAAGAATGGACCAGGTCAGATATTCAGTTCACTAAAAATAATAGTATTGGTCTTTATACATTCTGTGATGCAGACTTGGCTAAGTGTCCTATCACTAGAAAGTCTTTATCTGGGTTCAGTGTTTATCTTTGTAATAACTTGGTTTATTGGAAAAGTAAGAAACAAGCAACTATATCAAGATCTTCAGTTAAATCTGAATATAGGTGTTTAGCTTTAACCACTTGTGAAATAGTTTGGATTTGTAAAATTCTGAAGGATCTTGATATAGAGGGCTTGTTTCCTGTAAATCTTTATTGTGATAGCAGTTCTGCTATTCAGATTGCTGCAAATCCTGTTTTTCATGAAAAAACTAAACATTTTGAGGTTGATTTACATGTGGTTAGAGAAAAAGTTTCATCAGGGTGATTAAAATTGTTAAAGTTTCTTCTGATAATAACATTGCATATATATTTACCAAAGGTTTAAATATTTCTCAACATAAGTTGTGTGGAAAATTAGAAGGGGGGTTGAATAGTTTTACCAATTAAAACTTCGTTTTAATATATTTAGATCTTATTATGTCAATCTATTTATTGTGTACGTTGGATGTTGATAGATGAGTATGCAAGTAAGTAAAGAAAAAGTAAAGAGTAAGAAGCACAAAACCACAACGCGAATATTTATAGTGGTTCGGCTACAAGGACACCTTTCTTGCCTTACTCCACTCCCCGTGTCACCTACTCGAGAGTTTGTAATCACTACACAACACAAACTCCTTGTGGCGGAGAAGCTTCACAACGTCGCCTACTCTTTATCCAGTACAAGGCTACACACCGGGTTCTTCCACGAGGTAGAACCAAACCTATCACAACGTCACCTACACTTTATCCGGTACAAGGCTAGATACCGAGTTCCATTATAATGGAGGAACTACTACCCAACACTACACAACACCTATCCCAAAAGGAGATCCACTCCTTATGACAACATCAACAAGGATATCAATATCCTTTGACCCAATACTAATCTATCTTGTACATCGACACACCATATCGAATGTACACCCTAGGCACCTTTCACTAATGCCTTTGACTCAACTTCTAGGCACCCTTCACTAATGCCTTCAACATGGACTTTCGACACTCTTCACTAATGCCTTTGACATGAATCTTTGGCACCTTTCACTAATGCCTTCGATACGACTCTTCGACACTCTTCACTAATGTCTTTGTCTTGACCCTTTAGACATCTTTCACCTATGTCTTTGACACAACACTTCTAATGAGAAAGGAAAGAACTATCAACAAGATACCATCAATAGTCTTGATGATGACGAAGCTTGGCAACCCATGGACTTGAGCTTGCTCGACTTCAAGAGGTGGTGATCTCGCCTTTAAGAGGAGCCTAGAGAATTACACAAACAAAAAACTACATAGAAAGATCCCTTGGATATGAGGTTAGAGAGTTTACAACACTAAGAGAAAATGTGTGTGAAAGGGGTTCGTTATAATGAAGAAATGACTCACTATTTATAGATAAAGTATGCTACTGTTTCACGGATCCCACAGATCTCTTGCTTGAGGGATCCGTCTAATGTAATGCTAGGGATCCGTGAGACGCTCCTCATTACCCATGGGTTATGGGTCATGGGTCATGGATCATAGGTTGTAGGCTTTGATCCATGGGTAACCAAATAGATACAATGTATCTAGAAGATGCAATGCATCTAGTCAATGGGTCATGGGTTAGCTCCATGGGTCATGGATAATACCCATCATGAGTTATGCATGATGTCATGCAATGGGTCATGGGTTATGGATAATGCTCCATGGGTATGGGTCATGAACTTTGGGTTTTACCCAACTACATTCAATGTATTTAGTCAATGGGTCAAATACTTAAACTTCTACCCATTATATTACCCATTATAATACATACTAAGTATGTATATATCTATCCATTATGTAAACACTAGTTGTTGTACATATGCACTCCTAAATCATGAAAGCACTATTACTAGTTTAGTGTTTTATATGAAAGCGTAAGTGTGTTAGTAAACTATTGGCTCAAACCATTTACGTATTTTATTTGTTTCGTTAAAATGATTTTACGTTTGTTATCGACAAAACATTAGAAGATCGTAAAATGTAAATAAACGTTTTTACGGCTTATTTGTATTAACAAGTTGTTTTGTAAAAAGTTAATCTTGGTAGATATATTTTAAGTATAAGTTTGAGAGGGGGTGTTGGAATATATTAGTTTATGGCAAACTTATACTTAAAATGTACAGGGACCATTCATGTGCATTTTGTGTTATGTTTGATAGTTTGGCTTTGTTTGTTCTAGTTCACATTCTACGGTTGAAGTGGAACATGGCCGTATAAGCCTCATTATCCCAACCCTAGCTAATTAATCCGATTGCAGTTTACTTCTCTCTAAACACACAGTTTCTCTATCAAAGTGGTTACAAGTCTATTCAGGTATTGATCATCTTGATCACCTTGTTGGTTTGTGGGAGTTAAAACACAAGTAAAGGACTAGAAGAGTGTGAGCCTATGGGGGCACACACGTTAAACACTAGAGTACGTGACGAACATTTAATACTTGAATATATTAGACCCGTTTTATGCATGCATGAAAACCCGATCTTATTCACGACTCATGGACTTGTTCTATTTAAAGTTGGTCGGTTTGGAAGCCTTGGGCCTAGTCCTTTTTATGATCGGGTGGAGTTTGGGTTTGTAGCTTGGTACACAAGTCTTGAGCCCAATCATATAGAAGTTTAAGAGCTTATATATACAAACTCATTCCATTCAAAAGTTATCCCTAACTTACGATTAATTTACCATCCCTAAATTCACCTATAAAACATTCGATCTATCCTAACCAACATGTATATCTGTTTGGTTTTATATAAACCAATTAGAATGTGCTTTGGTTTTATTTGAACAACCTTACTTGCATGTTATTTTATTCAAGATGTTAAGGCTTTTCAATTGGTTAAATCCTTGCATGTTTCCTGTCAAACTAAATAGCAAGGATAAGGTGTTTTTCCACTTTGGTAATTATCGGACATAAGGGAAAAGATATCAGACACTCTTTTCCGATATCGGGTGTAATGTAAAAATTGTTCTCGGACAGTTTTGTGATCTCGTACAGAATAAAGAGAAGGTGTTCTTGGTGTTATTTGTTCGTGGTATTCAAGTAATTCAAGGTTTGATTGTTTTAAACGTTCTCGACTAGCGTTTATCGAACGTACTTAGTTTAAGTGTTTGTGTGTGATACTCGTAGAGGTATCTATTTTAGATATTTGGGTTTCATATTGGTTTTATTGTCCTTTCACTTGCGTGCATTAATCGCCAAAGGTTAGTTTTTTATTTACCTTTTATTTAATTATTGTTTATTATTTACGTGTTAACCTAATTGCATAAACTAGATCCATATCCGCTGCGTACTCGTATGCGTTACTTGGCTAACGTAGTTCTAAAATCTCAACAGTGGCATCACGAGCCATCTCGTTTTTGCGATTATGAGTTACACGTTTCTTATTAATAAACATGTTTAAAAGGCTGCATGAAACCTAATTTAGTTATTTGTTTTATTTTGTTTTGACAACTATATGCAATACTTGTCAATTTTTAATAAAAAATAACTAGTTACACACAAATTAAATTATATTGATAATTAGAATTAATTTGTTAATTTAAATTACATGTTAATTAGAATTACTTTGCTAATTGGAATTAACTTGTTAATTAGAATACATGTTAATTATAATTACTTGCTAATTAGAGTCAAAAGTTAATCAAAATTAATTAATTGTTAATTAGAATTATTATGATAATTAGAATTACATATTGTTTATTAAATACATAAAATTGCGTAATTACTTGTTAATTGAGATTGCCATGTTTTATGTGTTTTCCGGCCACAAGACCCACTCAATTGCTTTTGCGATGTATGGGGTGATCTAGGTATTGTATCCTAGTGACGGTCTTATGGTTCTCCGTTTGGGGAAGACTCGCAAGAGGACTCGGAACAATATGTGGTAATATATTGATGTTTATGTTTATATGTTTGTGATTCATATATGTGCATTATTACTTGCTTTGACACCTAATTGTATGCAATATGGAATAATACATATCGAAACCATAACATCAATATTGGTCTTTATTTACACGCCTAAATATCATGCTCATTGTGACCTGCTATTTGATTCGTGGAAAATCATTTTTTGTAAAATAAAGTGACCTAATATATGAAACACATTTTCAAGAATTTAAAAACTAGACGCTATGGACACATGGGATGTACGGCTCACCCACTAGAAAAAACTCAAAAGGGAGTTCAAAGAGATGCGCACAATCGCACCAAAAGGATGTCTAGGTTATTGCTTTAGCGCTTAACTGGTCCTCTGCCTCCCTGTGCGTTCGATTGGAGCTACCGTGAACAATGATTATCACTACAGTGTCATTACCAAAAGTTTTTAAAATTAGTGTTACAAAGTTGTTTTGCATGCTTCTTTGTACACGACTTTTACCACATTTATATGTGCATACATATTTGTTAATTTTAAGTCTATGCCATCCAACTATGAACACGTGCATTTGGATTGACTTATCTGGTCAGACCTAAGGGCCTTTCCAACCCATGGTAATTATTTCTCACTGGTCAGACCTATGGTTATTTTTACACGTTCATACTTGGTCGACTTATCTCTAGTTGGCTTGGTCAGATCTTGAACCCGAGGCATAAGATGAGAACTAAACATGCTTTTGAAACTATTACTTAATACTAATGTCTTAAACAGTCTCATAAATCTAAGAGTTGCATTATGCAATTAACGCTCGTCGCTTACCTCTTGTCCTATTTTTTATACACTGGTCAGACCTATGGTAATTAAGTGGGGTTGCAAGATGGATCTTAGTCTTATTAGTAATTAATTGGGTAGTTAATTATTTTAAGAATGTAATTATCGAAAATACTAGAATTGAACTTTTTATGTTCTGATTAATTGTGTTATTGCAACATAATTCGTAAACAAAGTTTTTTTTCTTCGAAAGACAAACTTAGTCTCTTTTCCTAGTAAGAAGAGTGAGACTTATACATATCTTTTCTCCTTAGTTGACAAACTATGCTAGGATTACAAATTGATAAACTCATTTATGATCTTTCAGTACCCTTTTGTGGTCTAGAGTTAATTGAAAGATAGAATATTTTGTGTAACTGGAAACATTGTGTTTAGAGCTACCAAAATAAATAACCTCCTGCACTTGTTACGGTGTATGAGTTTAAACCGCAAAGAGTAAAGGAATTACTAGCATATTTGCTAGGTAATCTTCTTGGACTCTTGTTTATTCCTAAAGTGCTAAATACCCTTGAGGCTTTGTAGACGATAAAGGAGGAATTGCATGCTAATGATTCAAGTTAATTGCACGAAAGAATGGCTAGTCCATTATCTATATAAGTAGAACTTCATATACTCTGTTCAATACCTAAGTACATGCTACTCGTAGGTATTTGAAGAGAATAGGAATGTATATAAAACTGCTACATGTTTTTATACTGAAAATGTAACACTTGTAATGTTGACAAATCTAGTGGGAGCAGTTGCATTTTATTACTGAAATATCATTCATATAATGTTGTCAATTTCAATGGGAGCTACGGGATTTATTTCCTGTTAGTCACCCATATCATTTCAAACTAGCTTTGAAATTCATTACTTTTCGAATATGGACAACCATTGCTTAAAGGAAAATTGCATTTTATTTTATTAGATAACACGTTGCCTTCCTGCTGTCGCTTCCTGAAGCGTTATCTATAGAATAATAATCCACAATTCCTTATTAAAGGTTATGGTTCTAAAACTACTTATGATATCTATGACATTATCATATCTTTTTAACAATCAATCACGTGTTATTTGTTTTCATAATATGATGTTGTACCTTACACAAGTGGGAGAAATCTCAAAGTGTGTGCAACGAACAACAATATTATTGGTATCTCTTGACCGCAAGGTAAAGGAAACTAATAATTCTACTAGAACTTAAACACATTAGATGTTTAATGCCCTACTACATGTAACTAAGAATTCTACTAGGACTTAAACACATAAGATGTTTATTGCCCTACTACATTCTAATAATGATTCTACTAGGACTTGAACACGCTAGATGTTTGTTGCCATACTACATTCAAATATCATGATATTGTGTATAAATACTTCAACATTAGACTACATGTTTTAGTCAACATAATTATGATTATATGATAATGATCATGATTCTGAAGTATAAAATTAAGTTGAAAATACTATAGAACTCAATAGTTTGCGTTCATGATTACTTTTGTTAGTATATTAACATGTTAAGACATAATTATAAAGTCCTTGAATTAGTCAATGACTTATAACATAAAGTATATATAGTAAAAGTGTTATGTCTTCTAGTTAACACATAAACATAAGGCCTTTGAATTATTCAAAGACTTATAATGTATTATTGAAATGTTTTATTTTCTTGATAACATATGAACATATAATCCTTGAACAGTTCTGTCTTCTTGTGAACACGTGAACATAAGGTTCATGTATTATTCAATGAATATACATTATTGCATGCACTTGGTTCATAAATACTTAATATGCAATTTGGCTCGACCCAATTGACAAGTATTTGGTCCAAAGAGAATTAAGTTATTTATGAAATTCTTATATAGTTTCACAATTCTAATACTCATAAAATACCATTTCATTATGGTATGTCTAATGTGATGAAACAAACATTATTCATATTGTTTGATTCATGATAGCTTTAATTGCTCTACCTCCAAAACATATCAAGGTTAGAAAATTGAGTGTGTCATGGATACACTCAATATAGTTCAAACCTAGAAGGTATTCAAGACAACCCATAACTGAAAACCCTAATTCATTATGGATTTGAGATTTTACCACTCAAACCAATTGAATCATAAACCCTTTTGGATTTTTGATTTTTCTACACTTCGTAGATTGAAGATTGTAGTTTTGGTGTTCTTCCTAGCTTGACAAAACATAAAACTGTTGCTAGAAATTTTGGTTAAAGAGTGATACTAAAGTAGAGTTTTTCTATAAACCCTAATTTGAGTTGTTGGAAGGAATTCCATTATGTCTTGATTTAAGTTCTGAATTTGTTAAAATCTTATGAAGCATTTTATTAACAAATCTTGAGATAAGAACTTAAAATGTATTTTGTGGTTCTCCATAAAGAACAATTTATTGTTACTTAAATACTTAGTATTTAGAGAATTGTCTCTACTTACAAAAGTAAGTGGGAGTATATACAAATCTCAAAGTTTTTGAGAACAAAATACTTAACCTTCTAAACTCGACTTATTAATGTCATACTAAGGTTAAACATGAAAATGTCGACCGAAGTATAATGATTACTCTCATTCATAAATCCGCAAGGATGCCTAATCACTTGAAGTGATATTTTTAATATCAATGCTGAGGGATATAAGTTAGGAGATTATTGTAAATCAGCTAACTAATAAAATATATTATCACATCTTGAATATGATAAATGTTTTAGAACTATGAATGATAAGATGCAGTTCCTAAAAGGCAAATCGAGTTTTGAGCTTGATTGTTATTTCGCCTAACAGTTAACCTATGAGGTTGGAATGAGTTTTTTTTGAAGAATGACTCACAAGGACAAAATTGTATATATATATATATATATATATATATATATATATATATATATATATATATATATATATATATATATATATATATATATATATATATATATATATATTAATGCATGGCTTTGTATAGGAAGTTTTTAATCATACTTAAGCATTTGACTGTGATTAAATTTTCTTATATATACACGCATTAATTATATAAAGATATTTGATTGTCATACATGTGATTTGTATGATGAGTATGACAATTAGATTTTATAACTCTTTCTTTATGATTACCTTTTGCGAGGACGGTGTGTAATCAAAAAGGTTATGAATCTACATAATCTTTATGTAATATACAAATTTAAGCAATCCAAGTTTGGATTGTATCATGCATCTAAGAGCTGAGATCTTGAATTTAATTAAAATATGATTCTGACTTAATTAAGATAACTCTTGAGTATATCTGACATTAAGTGGGAGCATTGTGTTGTTCCTTAGAATTTACATGTTGAAGATATCATTCTAATTAAGCTAGATATTAATTCTTAAGAATGGAATGAAACTTCACTTGGAATTTAGGGAATAAAACAAACAACCTTGGAATAAATGTTTATCTGGAATAAACAAATGTGGAAAATTAAGTCTAACACAAAATGCAATATATCATTTAAGCAAGTCTTAAATGGTATATTTCACTTGGAATAATTTACATGGATGGAAACCTTGTGGTTTTTAAACTAAGGGTTTATCATGTATATATTATATTGTGTATAAGACTAGTTGTTGCTTTTGTACAAGAACAAAATGAGCTGACAACAACAATATCTAATTGAGAGTGTTTAGACTATTATTAATATATATGTTTACGAATTAAAAAGGCATATTGTTGTATAATTACAACTGATGCTAGAGGATTATTAATACTAGTTGTAGTAGGATTTCATCTTTTATGATAAATCTGCTAACTAGTTATGCTTAACATAGAGCATTGCTGCATTACACATTAATGAATGAGAATACTTTACACTTTTAGAAACTGTAAAGATGACTGTCAGTATGTCGTTGATTTCTAATACCTCATGTAAGGTAAGACGACATCTCCATACTATAACTCTTGCAATAGTATGAGCATATGAGATAACACACTCATCTTATATTTCAAATCACTCATTATATGTGAAATTTGAAACAAGTATTCGGAAAGTTTACTCAGATAACTATTTAGTTTTTCTTTTAAAGAAAGGTTGAGAATGTTGGAAACATTAGGGTTCAACTTACTAAATGAGTTTCATGCATATCTGTTTTAGTATTTGGATAATTGGGATTGAAAGAAAATTTTTACTTTATAATGAATAAAGATACTTGGTATTTGTTATTCATTCATATAATAATTGTTATCTTATATTTGCATGTTTAATCCTTGAATAATTTTATTATTCTAAAATATGTCCATTGTCGGTTAATAATATGGGAATATTGTTATGTAAACCAAATGTGAGTGTTGGTTATATTCTAACGAGAATTTGAATTGTTCCCGCCAAACTCATATGTATTCACTAGAGATGCATATTGGATTTCCCAACTTTCAAACATTTACTTTTGGATCCTTGTCATAAGTAAAATATTGAAAATGGTTTGTTATCTTCGTCCTTAGACTTGAGATGCAAGCAAGTTCTATTATGTGTGGATATCATTTTTTATAAGTATACGCAAAACGCAATCTGAATAAGGTAGTTATAAAAGCTATATTTCGGAGTGATGTGAAGCAGCATCCACAACACTTGTAGTCAATAAAGGATTTGTTACTATACTTGATATGTGCAGAAAGATACCATGGCGCCTCTCCAGATTTAATCAGATAATTGTTTGACCAAACCCAAAAGGTAATGCAAGATTATTCTTGATTACATTTGGTATATCTGAATTAAAATCTATAACGAGATTCTAAATGGTTAAACTATATGGAATGATTTAAGATCCATAATCCATGGTTTAACGGTATCTATAACAAATGATGATTAGAGCAAGACATTGAATGACCATCCTACTGAGAAACTTTTATAAATCTATTCTTTCAGACACTTTTAGTTAAAAAGCGAGTGAGAGTGTTTGCTAAGCGTTTCCGTTGTTAGTTTTGTGTGCCATTCGACACACCAACTCCCAAGTAGGAGTTGTTGGTTTGTGGGAGTTAAAACACACGTAAACGACTAGAAGTGTGTGAGCCTATGGGGGCACACACGTTAAACACGAGAGTACGTGACGAACGTTTAATACTTGAATATATTTGACCCGTTTTATGCATGCATGAAAACCCGATCTTATTCACGACTCATGGACTTGTTCTATTTAAAGTGGGTCGGTTTGGAAGCCTTGGGCCTAGTCCGTTTTATGATCGGGTGGTGTTTGGGTTTGTAGCTTGGTACACAAGTCTTGAGCCCAAGCATATAGAAGTTTAAGAGCTTATATATACAAACTCATTCCATGCAAAAGTTATCCCTAACTCACGATTAATTTACCATCCCTAATTCACCTATAAAACATTCGATCTATCCTAACCAACATGTATATCTGATTGGTTTTATATTAACCAATTAGAATGTGTTTTGGTTTTATTTGAACAACCTTACTTGCATGTTATTTTATTCAAGATGTTAAGGTTTTTCAATTGGTTAAATCCTTGCATGTTTGCTGGTCAAACTAGATAGCAAGGATAAGGTGTTTTTCCACTTTGGTAATTATCGGACAGAAGGAAAAAGATATCGGACACTCTTTTTCTGATATCGGGTGTAATGTAAAAATTGTTCTCGGACAGTTTTGTGATCTCGGGCAGAATAAAGAGAAGGTGTTCTTGGTTTTATTTGTTCGTGGTATTCAAGTAATTCAAGGGTTGATTGTTTTAAATGTTCTCGACTAGCGTTTATTGAACGTACTTGGTTTAAGTGTTTGTGTGTGATACTCGTAGAGGTATCTATTTTAGATACTTGGGTTTCATATTGGTTTTATTGTCCGTTCACTTGCGTGCATTAATCGCCAAAGGTTAGTTTTTTATTTACTTTTTATTTAATTATTATTTATTATTTACGTGTTAACCTAATTGCATAAACTAGATCCATATCCGCTGCGTACTCGTATGAGTTACTTGGCTAACGTAGTTCTAAAATCCCAACACATCTGGTGTAAGTGTTTGGTTAGGATAGCTTGAGAGTATTGTAGTGAGGCATTTTGTATCAATCATTTGTAGTGTGATAGATAGCATCCTTCTGAAGGAGACTTTCTGATTTCTTTTGTATATGTTTGTGGACTCATCTTCTTGTATTGTTTAAAGTAATAAAAGATTTTCACCGTGGGGTGGTTGGTTGGGTGAATTTTTGTGTTGAGGTTGTGATTCTTGATCAGATATGTAGTTTTAACAGTTTTCAAGTGGATGGAGCTTTCTAGTTTCACCCTTCTTGTATTATTAATGAATTATCAAGGCTGTTCTTTAGCTGATGACACAAGTTCCAGAATCGAGTATGGTACTTTAGATACGTTACATAAGCACTACACTCAACTTCTGTTATGGGGGTAAAGTGGCAAGATGGAAATTATGGTAACGGGTCGTCTGGGACCACTTGGTTAACCCGTAAGACTTTTTGTCCAAGTTTCTAACTACTTGTATCATTTTTATGACATAATTTATTCAGATGTGATTATGATTATATTTTTCTAAGTATTATTTAGTTCTACTGAATAAAATGCTTTAGGGTTATTAAAATTTGATAAACTTTTTTAATTTTAATCCTTTTTTGACCCGTCAGATATAGTAAAACATAACCCATATTGACTATTAATAACTAAAATAACTTGAAATTGACACCTTTACTCACACCTGAAATTTGATAAATTGATGTGAGGGATCTTATTTCTTTCATTGTTCTTATTGGCACAACAAAAAAGAGAATCTTTTAGCAACCAACACAAAAATTCTGATTTTGTTAGTAAAGTTCTGAGGACGAATAATAAGATGGTATGACAAGGACCACCAACTATATATGTGTAACCTCTATGTGCTAGTTGGCATGTGGAATAAGTGCTGTTATGTGCACCAAGTCGATTATGATTCAGCTAGGTTTGTGCAAAACATTGCCATATAACTATTTATCACACACTGCCTAGAATTTGATACCATTTGGCAGCATAATATAGGCAAACAGTAGATGTGTAGTCAGTTTATTCTGATGGGTATAACTATAATCCAATATCGAAACAGAGAAGAATCGAGGGTCCTATCATTATATGAATTCGTGAAAGGAATGAAATCGCTGACTTGCATTTTCAATCATGATTTGTTGTTGTTCCTTGCAATGGTTTACGTCAAATGCCACTCGTATTAGCATCAAACCTAAATATATACTTGTTTATATATTGACACGTACATAGCTATAAGCTAATCTACGCATTTGCTAAAAAGCATAAGCTGTCAAAAACTTAAATTATTGGTTTGAGATATTTTATACCAGATTATTTGTTAGTAGAAGCAGTAGACCTGTGTAGTACTAATCATTGTTTCGCTAATAAAGCATCACAATAAGCTTTTTAGCGTAAATATGTTGGTAGGCTAATATTAAAATGTTCCAATGAGATTCAGCCATTTGTTACATCTGAGTAGTGTGCTTTTTATGATACCATGAGCCACCCAAAATTTACATTCCATCTTTTGTCGATCGCTTACTATGGAAAAGTACCCCACCTCCAAAATACCAACCAATTAAGCGTATATGTTCCGATGCAATTTGTAGGTATTTTATATTGCATTGAAGTGAAATTAAATATTCATTATTCTTGTATTATTTGGATTTTGGAAATGGATGAACCTTTTTTTTTAGCTTTTCTCTCCATATTACCTCCTACCCTGCCCAGAATCGAATCCACGTTCCTGTTTGCATGCAAAAGCAGTAAAGGATCGATAAGCTTCTTTTTTTTGTTTGGTATGCCATTGTAACATGTCATATTGTTAATGGGATGCTACTAACCAATAAAAATTACTTGTGACATGACATGATTGACATATTGCTGTCTTTATGAGCCTATAAAACCCCATCCTCCCATTCCATATTTTGCATCAAATCAATTCACTTCACTCTTTCAGTTTAGCAAGCTATTTAGAGTGTACGTATACACTCGGTCTTTAGATCTTGTGTGTGTTTTCACAAGTGACATCAAGGGGTCAGCGATGCAAAGAAATCAAATGTATAGGCAGATAGCTAACCTTCGCAAATCTCTTTTCGACCAGGTTGGTTTTACTTACTCATTAGAATGATACTTGTTGTTATGGTTTTATTATATATCTTTGTGAGTGAATACTATATACTGTAACAAATAAGGAAGAATGACCCATGCATAAAAAAAAGGTTAAAATGGATAAAACAGGAACTATTATCAAACCATCTTTATATCCATCAATGCACTTTCTCTTGTAGGTTAATCACCTCTAAATATATTCTAATCTTATTGCTTGCAGGGATATCTGGACGAACAATTCGTACAATTAGAGGAGTTGCAAGACAACTCTAATCCAAACTTCGTTGAGGAAGTTGTCACCTTGTTCTATCGTGATTCTGCTCGTTTTCTTTACAGCATTGATCAAGCCTTGTAAGCAGACTCGTATTTTTTTTCATATATGAATAACGCACTCTCAGTTTTATGATGAGTTAGACTAACTGAGCCGTGATAATGTATTTTCAGGGAAAGAAGGCCTATGGATTTTAGTATATTAGATAGCTTGATGCATCAGTTTAAGAGTAGCAGCACTAGCATTGGAGCCAAAAAGGTCAAAACTGAGTGCACTCACTTCAGAAATCATTGCAATGCCAGAAATGCTGAAGGGTATCATTTTCTTTTATAATCTTACATTTTATCTATTTCTTTTTTATTTATCTGGCTAATAATTGTGATAAATACATAATGCAGATGCAAAAGGACATTCCAACAAGTCAAGAAAGAATATTCAACTCTGAAAAAGAAGCTTGAAACATATTTTCAGGTATTTTCGCTATTTCAAAAGGCATGCGGTAAAACATAAAAATAAAATGTATCTAATGTTTAAGTCATCTTTACTCCGAAAGCACTTGCCCTATATCAGCATTTCAATTACTAGAATATATCACTGAATGCCGATATTTTGCAAAACCGCAAACTAACCCTTAATTACTCTTTTAATTTTGATTAATTTTTTTAACCTTTGACAATGAACATGACTAATGCTTTTTGTATATGTGACCACCACAGATGTCAAGACAAGCTGGACCTATTGAAGTAGCATGCCGGCCCAGATAGAAGCCTTCAGATATCAATGGGCTTAATATGGCCCATTTAGTAGAGTATGTTTAGCAATCCATTGGGCCTCATATTATAGAATTTCCTGTCGGTGATATGGTTTATTAATCCGATATATATAAGGATACATGCATAAAAGCCTTCTAAGCCCACACTCGGGTTTGGGCCAACCTACATAGTCTAATAATCTTTAGTACTAGTATTAGTATAGTGGCATTGTTGTCATAAAACGAGGCTTAAGATGCTTGTACGGCATGGCGTGCTATATACTTGTAATTGGTTTTTGTATTAATTAATCACTAATTACTGGTTGTTTACCGTATGTTTTTGTTGATTATTGATCTGATGGGTGTATAACTAAATGTCTAAAGTTAATAGTTATACATACGCTTAAGTGCTTAACAAAGTGACCATATGACATGTTTTGGCTTAAGACGTAAGTATAGTTGTAAAGAAAATGAAGATGTAAATATACAATGTATGTTGCAATAGTAGGTGGTGACGATTTGGATGAGACGATGACAGAAATAATGATGCACCTTTTAAAATAAATATTTTAAACATGGTATTTACTTTTTTTAAATAATAACATAATACTACTCTAAACACGATATTTTGTTAAAATAAATATTTAAAATTAAGAACTTGTACAAATTTCAAACACAATAATAATAATAAAGTTTCGATTTCGATTTTGTAAATGAACTTCACAATAATGTATCTGAAACATTACACTATTCTGAACATGTAACATGCATATACACAGTAGCATATAAACCAAGAGCATTTCAACCTAAGACCTTTGGTCTAGTGGTACGTGATTACTCACCAACTTAGAGGTTGTGGGTTCAAACATCTCGCTAGAGTCATTCGTAAGATATGTGGTATAGGTGTGAAAAAATTGTCATTTAAAAAAATAATAATAATAATAATAATAATTTTTTTGACCTATGTGCGTGGGATATATATTTGTTAAGTTGAAATGGTCTTATAACTTTGTGTACCAGCCGGCTTTTGTATAGAAGCTTTCCTTCTCGAATGTTTCAAAGACTAACACCAAAAGAACCACAGAAGAAAATTCAGCAAGAAAACAATTTTCGCTGCATCGTAGGTAATCTCCCTCAGGAAATTTCAGATAACTTGTTAGGTACTTTTGGTCAAGGATATAGACCGGTAACCGTGTTAAATGTTCATGCTGTCTTCAAAACAAAACATTAACTCTACGATATAGTAAACTTCAAGCTGTCTATAAAACAATGGACCAAATAAAAAAATGGCCATGAATGGTTTTCTCTTGTTTGTCATGGTCTTGTTTGAACCTATATCCGAATGTATCAAAGGAAGAATACTTTTATATGATGCCATTGAAAAAAAAAAAAAAAAAAAAAAGTTTTGCTAACAACAACCACATGGGTGTTGTATAAGCTTTCCTTAATTAAAGCATTTTCATGTATGAAGTTACTTGATATCAATAAATACCTTATTGAAACTCACTTACCTTTATTATATGTGTTTAAATCATGTATTTATAGAAATGATTCATTCATTTGGAAATGTATTTAACTAGGGAAAACTTAAACAACACTCATACGGTTGTTGTTAGCACACACCAAAAAAAAAAAAGAAGGTACTTTTCTTTTTTCCAAATAATAATCAATTTGATACAATTCTAATTTTTAATATTTGCCTTGTTCTTTATACTTTTGCCGATTCCCACTTACATTTGGACTTAAGTATATACTACTTTACACTAAAACTACACCGAAAGTATATTTACTAACCAAATTCGTAAAACACTTTATCTTTGAGTGAAATTGATGTGCATGAGAAGTACCCAACTCCACTTGTGTTGTCAGTTTGTCACTATATAGTCTGGTATCAATTTTATCATACCTTGAAAAGAATCAAACAATATGAAGAAGTTAGATATTTTTGTATGTTTAATTTTATGAGAACTTGTTTTATGCTTTTCAATCCCATATCGATCAAATAGATGATTTATTGCATCCTTATACACTTTGGTTTGTATTATTTACACAAGTTAAGATTAGTGTCATGTATATGTAGCAATATTGTGGACATTGATTAAAGCAAGCAATACTCAAAGTCTTCTTTACTGTTATAAATATTTGTTAAATCTTAACTTTTTTTTCTTCAATTTGAAGGTGTCTTTGATTTAACTAGTACTCTAACCTTATATATGTTGTTGGAATATCATGTTGAATGTTATTTAACACGGAGGTCCATTTCTTTTCTGGTGCTTGGACATTATAGGTTTGCTTCTGATTGCACGATCGATCCAATGAAACTTTCAAGGCAATTATATATTTATATTGTTGGTTGTTTGGGAAAGTGTGCATTCAAGATCCAACTAAACATATATGAAAGAAGTCGCATTAGCTCCCTTAATGGTTGAACATCTTCCTTAAACATGTGAATATTTCTTATTCGAACAAAGTTAAACCTCGTTGAACATTTTTATAATCACGCAAAAGAATCAAGGAAAATAAATATTTCTGAAGAACCAAAAAACATATATGGAGAGGTCTTCTTCGATCTATCAGGAAAAATCTTTTGATAGAAGAAAATAAAAGGCCAAGTGATTAATTATTACTAGTATTTCATTACCGTGTCCATATAGGTTAAAACATAAAATTACAATGTGTGGTTTATGATTATACTCTTGAATCTATAATAAAGAAACAGTATAGCAGAACTCACTGAAAATAAATTCTATATGTATTGAAAAATAGCAGTGTATGTATGCATATACATACGCTTAACAAAGTGACCATATGGCCTTTTTTTGGCTAAAAATGAAACTATTATCTTAAGGAAATCGATGTAGATATTAAATGTTTGTTATATTATTAGTTGGCGAAGATTAGGATGGGATGATGGAAGAAAATAATGATGCAATGAGCAATACAAATGTTCATTTTGCAGAGCCTTCAAGTGTTTGTAGCGGTAAGACAAAAAGTCCAGTCCTTTAGTTGAGCTAATATACTTGGTGATTATATTGACAAAGTTGCTACGATGCGTCAAGAGGGAGATTTGCAAGAGGCATTCAAAATAAAAGTTTACATGGCAAGTTGAATGAAATTGTTTTCTCGAATTAAAAGGTTTAAGGCAGTTGACATATTATTGAGTAAGGTATGATAAAAGAAGAAAGGGGGCTTGGTTGAGGTATGCATTGATTATATTTGTAGGATAACATTGATTGGCATGCCTAATTGTATATCTAAACTTAATAATTTTGCAGCATTATAGTGGTAATAGCACATGAACCTATTTTTGCACAAACGAATAAACTGTCATCACATCGATTTAAGACAAATATTAGTCACATGGTTGGGTCTCTCAATCGTTTTCCTTTCTAGAATTAGAAAGTGGTTAAGACTTACGATAATGTATCGTTTAACTCTCATCTTTCAACTATTAATATGTCTTTATGCATTATTGTATATTTGTATTTATTTTTCTTGAGTATCTATGATTACAAAGAAGAAATATTTAGGATATGATCATCACTGATATCGTATTTTGTGTTTTTCTTAAAGAAATAACTGCATTGTTTAACTTTAAAACTTAATTACTTATATCTAGATATGTAAGACTGTGGACTCAATGTTTGTGTATCAAATTTTAAAGTGCTTTTTAAGAAAAAAAGTTAAATTAAATATTCTAAAATATTAAGAAGTTAAACTAATTTAGGATATAAAGATGAACAACAACGTTCGGTATGAACTTTGTTATCAATATATATCCGAAACATAGTACTTCTCTCAACATGCAACACACATGTACACGACAGTATATAACCAAAGAAGTTTTCATTTCTTTAACCTATGTGGGATACAAGGCGGAAATGGTCTCGAATTCTTGATGACTCCGTGGCTTTGTAAAGACACTTTCCTTCGCAAATGATTTGAAGACTAACACCAAAACAGCAACCACAGGAGAAACTTCAGCAACAAAACAATTTTTGCCCAGGTTACATCCATTGGAAAATTTCAGATAACTTGTGTAGTACTTTAGGTCGAAGATATGGAACCGTGTTACATGTTCATGTTGTTTTAAATCAAAAGGCTCATCTTTTGGTTTCATAAACTACAGATGATCTAATAAAGCAAAAGATGCTAAAAATGGCTTAGTAGAGTTCAGATTTGTAAACAAAGGGTGTGGGTTGTGTTTGCAAAAAAAAAAAAAAAAAAAAAAAAAGAAAGAGTTAAGAGGTTGGATTTTAATGGTAACAAAGAGAACGAGAAGCCGGTTAAGACCTTGTCTAACAAGTTGAGGAGTATCATTGTGTGGTCCTTGATGAACCGAGCATCCACAAGCTTACAAATAGTTTATCTCAGCGGGACGGAAACTCATTAGTATTGACTTTTGAGAGAACTTATGAGTTATTGCAAAATGCTAGTAATATTCAAGCAAATTGTCTAGAGAAAGTCGAGCAAGTGGATATCTGCAAAATGCTAGTAATTAAAATGACCAAAATCGTTTTCTTGAATTGTAAGGTTTAAGGCAATTGACATAAGGGGTTCGATCAAAGGAGAAAGAGGGGTGTGGGTCAGATACAAACTAGTTGCATGAAAGATATATGTAGAACTAGAAAGTTGTTAAGATAATGTATCGTTGAACTGTAATCTTTCAACTATTATAATTTTAAAATATACTGTAAAATAGTTATACTTCGATATGCAAATATATGGACTCTAACTCCTCTGTATCAAATCCTGAAATACTTGTTAAGAAGCAGAAGTTAGAATAATTATCTAAAAAAGTTAAGAATTTATACAAATTTCGGACAAAGCAAAGTATTATTGAAAATTATAAGTCCAAATGCTCTATTCCTAAGTACACTAAAGACATTTTTTATTCTATGTATGTATATATCAGACATAAGTTTCAACCAATAAGGTTGAACATGTAGGATTGCCAACCTGTCATATTTGATAGTTATAGGCAGCTATAGTTGTTAGGATTCTGTATGGCAGTTATGTCATAAAAGGGTGTGATCTTATTGGTCAAAATGTGAACCATCACAACTCTTGGACATGCCTGTTCATAGGCTTGTATTATCATATATATAATATATATAAATTACAGTTTTATTGTGTCAATTGCTCCTTCCTTCCAAATCTGTTTCTACCCATTTTGCATAGTGCACAACCATGTCCCATTCCAATCACTACACTGCAAACAAATGGACAAATCCAATGAGGAAGTCTGTTGTTACATCCAATATTTGGCATCAGAGCCCAAGTCCTGGGAAATTCAGTAACAACAGATCTCATCAGGAACTCATAACAAGACATATTAAAAGAAGAAATGAAGCAACAATTGGCAATTGTATCAAACAATTGTCAAAGGACTGCAAAGACATGCTTAAAAAGAAATTGGAGGAGATTCATGTGTATAACAACAGGTTAACACAGAAGAAGGAGATGCTTGAAAGACACAAGGAGTACATTTGTTTCAAGTGCAGGCTGAAAGGACACATAGTAAGAAATTATCCAAAGGGAGATGGCCTCACACAAGATAAAAGCCAAGGAATCATCACCAACTCTTCACAAATTCAGATAACTTATCCTGAGTTCATCCATTTAACCACAGACTTCATGGTGGAGGGGACTCATGAACAAGGATGGAACCAAATCTGGTATGTGAGTAACAAATTGAACAAACATGTCTGCTCTAACATGAACTTATTCTCTAAATTAAAGGAGAAATTCTAAGTTGAGAAAATTGAAGGCCAGAAGAAGTTCATGTTTGTGCATGGCATGGGAGAGATACAAATCAAATTTGGGTCTGAAATCTACATCATCCCTGGTGTCTACTACACCCCTGATGTATCCCTGAACATTCTCTCCACAAGACAGTTGGAGGCTCAAGGCCTGGAACTCACTTTCACTGGAAACAAGTGCAAGCCCATTCCAATGTTTCTTAAACCATCTGATTGTTCATTTGACTGCAACAAGATGATTCATAGGCAGAATCAATACATGGAAAGTTTTTATAAATTGCTTGATGAAGACTTTCAGGACAAGGAAAAGAAGTTTCACCAATAATCAGCAGTATCCCTCTCACACAAATGCAATATCTGTGGAGAAAAGGGACACATGGACTACATGTGCCCATCAAAGGAAACTGCTACAGACAAATCACATGACAGTGATTATGTTATTATAAAAGGTGTACATATTCCAACTCCTATAAACTCTTTCTATGATTATATTTCATTCTTAGATCTAATTAAAGATGATAAAATAGTTAGTCAAGAATGGGATGTATTAAGAAAAAAGTTCATGAAAGTTTATAAATGGTTTTTTATTGTCCATCTTAAAAAAGAAGTACCAGGACCCTTAACACCCTCAATAGATGGGAAGGAGATCCATTTAATGGATCTCCACAAACTGGTTGAAACATTTGGGGGATACCTCAGTGTTGAATTCTCAAATGACTTTCCCTATATTGCTGAAATCTTTGGCTTATCAAGGAAAAATGGTCTTGAGATAAAAAAATTGTTACAATCATTACTTGAGTGTTTTTAATTGTTATTATAACACAGCAAGGTTGTCACATTATGAAGCAGATGAATCTGTCATCAAAGGCAAAGAAAAATGCCATGATGGTCGCGAAGACTTTGTAAAGCAACCCACTGCATTGGACACTCAATGGGACAAGAAGATTGAACATTTTGGAATAAAACTTGAAGATCTCAAAGACAAGAGCCAACCATTACATCTCAACAGTTAGATAATCTTACAAAATAAAAACAATAATTCAATTCAATTCAAAATTACAAAAATCAAACCTTATTCACATTTACCTCAAAATTTTATAATACAGTATTAATAACAAAGTAACTCACCTAAAATCCTAAAAAAATTAAAATCAAAACCTAACTTACACAATTCTTCAAAATTTTATAAATACATACACTAAATAAAAATTAAAAGGGTTAATGTCACGAAAATGCATCATACTTGCCACTTTTTGTCATTGTGTGCAGCAAACTTTTTTTTTTTCAATTTTGACACCAACCTGAATTCGTGCTATTGTGGGTATTTTGTGACCATTTTACCCATACTTTTTCAATTTTTGAAGGGTAAAATTGAGAATAGTCTCGAGAGTGTGTTTGTGTTTGTTTGTTTATAACGGATGAAATGTGCTTCAGAAAAAATAGGTGGTCAGATATTGGATTTATTAAAAAAATAATTTTATAACAAAGTCAGTTAAGGACAGCAACGCCGTTTGTATAAAAGGAACTTATAACCTTATAAATCCAACAAGAACTGGTCACCAAACCAAGTGCAAAGTTTTTACAAGAACCACCAACAAAAGATGGTAACTGTTCCAGAGAAGATGATAAGTTCTTGCGATGGTACCCTGCGCCCTATTCCAGTGATTGCAATGGGTACAGCATCAGAGTCAATCATAGAAGGCATTGACGTAGTGTCGCCATTAACTATAATTGAAGCTATTAAGATTGGTTATCGTCACTTTGACACAGCGGCTTCATACCAAACCGAGAAAACTCTAGGGGAAGCCATCTCGGAAGCTTTGAGGTCGGGTCTCATAAAGTCTCGAGCCGAGTTATTTATTACGACCAAGCTATGGATTGATTCTACTGAAGGCCCTCTTGTTTTACCGGCTATCAAGAAGAGTCTCCAGTAAGAACTTCATCTTTTTACCATCTTTATAGTATAATATAATCCGTTAACCATATTGAGGGAGAAAATAATTAACTTAAGCGAAAATTATCTTTACGAAGAGTACATGTGCACTAAATCATGTTCATTTGCTACAAATATCCAGTTCGGAAAAAATTATCAGAATCCATAGCTAGTTACTCATAAATGAATATTTTTTATGAAACATACGGAGTAGGTATGTGCAAACTTTTACATGTCGTGAACTCGATCAACCAATAATATGTGATGCGTACGCTCGCTCCTGCATGGATCTGAATGCCCATGTAATTAATGTGCTAGCTAGTATCTTAAATTATGCCATTAATTATTTACCTATGGGTTCCGATCCATTTTCAAAAGAACACAAAATAAAGGTACTGCAGTTAGCATTGTGACCTTGCCATACAGAGATTGTTATGCTCTTAATTATATATGACGAGACGTCCTAAAGTTAAAGTATCTAATTTAAAAATTTTAATTAAGTGAATTATTTATTATATTTAAATGTTTCAAAATGGTTTGATCTTGGTCCCTGGAAATGAAATGACAAAAAAAAGTAAAAACAAGAAGAAATAGGAGCTCCTTGAGGATAAGATGTGGATAACGAATGTGTGGGGAGAATATGTAGGTTGTAATATAACTGGCGAGACAAAAAAGTAAAAATAAGAAGAAACAAATTACAGTAAGAAGTGTACCCAGTGTAAAGAAGTTTTAGTCAGGGTCAGGTCTTGTACCTTCATTTCTGGCCGACTAATTAATAAGGCTCGAGCTTACGGTCACATATGTAGTAATTTTGTAGGGTGCCGTATAAAGTTAGCTATAATAAAGATGTATTTTGCACCTCCAAACATAGATGGAACTTGAACATTTTTTTTTTTTTTGGGGGGGGGGGGGCAATTTATTTTGAGAGGGCCGAATCGGAGATTTGTTTGTAACGTCAGCTAAATTACCCCTAAAACCTATAATATTTACACTAGGTGCCGCAAATTTTGGGGGGGTCGGGGCCCTCCCCTGCCCCTACATAGTTCCGTCCTTGCCTCCAAATTCGTGTAGAGCAAATATTAAATAAGCATATTGATCTCAAGTAAAACATAAATCGCTAAATTAAAATAGTTGATAACATTAAAAATTGTCAACAACATAGAACCGGTTAAGGAACTCTTCAAAAACCTCATTCACCCCTAAACGTTAATACCTTTATATATAGCACATCATACATCAAACAAGTCCTCAAAACATTATACCTCACTCACCAACCGAGGTAAAACAAAAAAGCAAACCAAATTCCTCTCAGTTAGACTCATTGACCCCCTCAATGGGATTAACACTCACACTGTCAAAAAGAAAACACAAACACATTCTCATACATCATCATTACCTAGTTCCATTTCCCTCTCAAACAACGACTCGAACATCAAGCGATGCAATGACAGACTACTTAATCTTGCACCACTTGAATCAGTTGACAATGAAAATGAAGTCATGAAAACAGTCGAAGTAGGCATACTTCTCGGGTACAGCTTGAAGGGTATGGAAAATGAAGTTCATGCCACATTGGGTGATCATGTTGTGAATAAATGAATATTGCCTCATTAAATATTAACGGAGTTGGCACCGCTCCTAAAAGGAAATGGGCAAGGAAAATTTGTCATAACAACAACATAAGCTTCATAGGAATTCAAGAATATAAGACTTCAGAGGTTGATCGACCCCTCATCCACTCGCTTTGGGGTAACACTAATTGTGACTATGCGTTTAAGAATTCGGATGGTTTTTCTGGTGGTATTAATTATTGCTTTATGGGATAGTTCTCGGTTCAAAAAACATATCGTCATTGACAGTGAGGATGGTTTTCTTGCAATATATGGTGAATGGAATAAAATTAAGATGGATTGTTTAATAATCGTTGTCTATGCGCCACAAGATAGGAATAAGAAGCATAGCCTTTGGTCAAGACTCACCCATTTAATACACAGCTTTCAATCTATGTACATTGTGTTAGGCGATTCCAATGAGGTTCGGAGTGAAGACGAAAGACTTGGTTCCACATTTTGCACATCAGGAGCAAGACATTTCAACACTTTTATTTCTGATTCCGAGTTAATCGACCTCCGAATGTGGGGTAAACGATTCACCAGGATGAATAAATATTAAACGAAGTTGAGCAAAATAGACAGAATCCGCGTTTCACATCACTTTGTATCAAATTGGCCAAATGCTCAACTTACCACTCTTCCTCGCGAACTTTCGGATCATTGCCCACTCGTGCTCAAAACATACTCGGCGGACTACGGTCCGATACCCTTCAAATTCTTTAACTCTTGGCTCCTCAAGAGTGAACTTCCGTCAATTTTTTCACAAGCTTGGTCTAAACCCAATTCGAACGTAACCATCACAATACATCCAGCAAGCTTGTTGAAGTGCAAACTGAAAATCTTGAAACAGTGTGTACGTAGTTGGAGACAAACAGTGGGCATACATGAAAATCACAAAATTCAAGAATTAAAAGAGAAACTGGAAGACTTAGACACCAAAGCAGAAACAAAAAATGGTCTGGACAACTCTGATATTATTCAACGTCTTTCTTTAATGAAAGAACTTGAAGTCTTGGAACATATCAAAAGAATGGATCTCATGCAAAAGGCAAGGGTTAAATGGTGCATTGATGGAGATGAAAACTCTAAATTTTTCATGGCATGATTAACAACAAACTCTCAAGATCAAGAATCAAAGGAATCACCATAAATGGGTCATGGGAAACGGATCCAACCCTTTTCATTTCCCACATCTTCAACTTTCACAAACAAAAGTTTGGTAATAGTTCACAAAATCGTCCTCGTTTCTCAAGTAATGTTTACAAAACGCTTACGAATATCGACGTCGCAATTCTTGACGCCCCATTTTCTTATGATGAGTTTAAAGAAGCGGTTTGGAATTGTGGTGGCTCCAAAGCGCCCGGTCCCGATGGGTTCACTTTTAAATTCATCAAACACTATTGGGACTCAATTGGTCAAGATTTTATCAGCATGGTGTGTAGGGGATATGTAGTAATAACGAACACAAATCTGATATACTTAAATCTCTGAAAGGCGTGTGAATACTTTCAGATCGAATCAATTCGGTGGTTCTACCAAATTATTCAATCGGATACAATTCAGAGAATGAGAATTTTCTGTATATGTTTATCTGAGATTTTATGAACCATATATTGATCTGACCAAATAAACCGTATATAACTATAATATGGGATAACTGCCAAAGGGAGTTTTAGGGTTTCCAAGTTATCAAATTTTGTCCCTCAATTTCCGAAAATTAATTTATGAGGAACATAACTTCAGCAGAATCAGCAGAATCATAACTTCAGCAGATTCCACATTACTTCAGCAGAATCATAACTTCGACCCCAGCCAGGGGATGCCGCCCCTTGGACCCTGCTACCAGGGGCGCTGCCCCCAGACCCCCGTCCCTTATGGGCTTCGCCCCTAAGATCATAATAGATTCAAGTAGGTGTGCACTTCGCACCTCTAAACCTAAATGATGTATTATTATGATGAAATTGGTCAAAACAAGTTAATCCAATTACACTAAAATATCCAACATTCCTCCCCTATTTTAGTGCAATCCTTGATTAACTAAAACAAGTAATCTCAAACAATCAAACTTTTGCATAAATGAAATGTCGTGACGATTGAATTTCTTTAATCCCATCCTTATAGCCGAATTTTTCACGAGATCTCTATTCAACCCTTTGGTTAAATGATCGGCTAAATTGTGTTGTGTTTTCACAAACACCACAGATATCACACCATTCGTGATAAGATCACGTATCATGCTATGTCTAACACCTAAGTGTCTAGACTTACCATTATATACTTGACTGTATGCCTTAGCCAAAGTAGCTTGACTATCACATCTGATAGAAATGGATGATATCGGTTTAGGCCACAATGGAATTTCATAAATTAAGTTCCTTAGCCATTCAACTTCTTTACCAGCTGCAGCTAATGCCACAAACTCAGATTCCATTGTTGAATCAGTTATGCAAGTTTGCTTCTTAGATGCCCAGCAAATGGCACCACCTCCAAGTAGGTATACCCAACCAGTTGTGGAAGAATGATCTTCCGTATTGGAAATCCAACTTGCATCTGAATAACCTTCAAGAACAGAAGGAAATCCAGTATAAGATAAACCATAATCCATTGTTCCTTTCAAGTACATAAATACTCGATTAATTGCTCGCCAATGGATTAAACCTGGATTGTGAGTATATCTACTCAACTTTCCAACAGCAAAGGCTATATCCGGTCTAGTACTAATCATGGCATACATGAGAGATCCAATAGCCCTTGAATATTCAAGTTGATTCACAGCAACACCTTTATTAGGCACAAGTTTTGTTGTGGGATCCATAGGAGTACCTATTGGAGAACAATCTTTCAGATTAAATTTATCCAACATCTTCTCAATATAATGTGATTGAGAGATAGTAATGCCATGTTCTCCACGTATGATCTTAATGCCAAGAATCACATCAGCCTCCCCCATGTCCTTCATCTCAAATTTAGAGGACAAGAATTCCTTAGTTGCATCAACTTGATCTTGGTCAGTACCAAAGATCAACATGTCATCAACATACAAGCAAATGATTACTCCTTTACCAGAAGCATTAAACTTGCTGTATACACACTTGTCTGCTTGGTTTAATGCAAAACCATTAGACAAGATAACATCATCAAATTTCTGATGCCACTGCTTAGGAGCTTGTTTCAAACCATAAAGAGATTTAACCAATTTACAAACCTTATTTTCATTACCAGGCATGACAAAACCTTCTGGTTGTTTTATGTAAATCTCTTCATCCAATTCACCATTCAGAAAGGCTGTTTTAACATCCATTTGGTGAATTACAAGATTATGTATAGCCGCAAGTGCTAACAATAATCTAATGGTGGTAATCCTAGCAACAGGAGCATAAGTATCGAAGAAATCAATACCTTCTTTTTGTCTAAAGCCTTGGATAACCAATCTGGCTTTATACTTGTCTATGCTTCCATCCACCTTCATCTTCCTTTTGAAGATCCATTTACTATTCAATGGTTTACAACCAGGTGGTAAATTAGACGGTTTCCAAGTATTATTATGCATTATAGAATCAATCTCATCTTGGATTGACTCTTTCCAAAATGCAGCATCTCTTGAAGCCATAGCTTCACTGTAGGTCCTAGGATCTTCATCAACATTGAAACAATATTGATATTGAAATTGAATTTCATTCCTTGATCCTTCGACCAAATATAGTTGGAAATCGCCACCAAAAGATTTGGTTTTCCTTGCTCTTACACTCCTCCTAGGCTCAGAAGGCTCAGGAGGAGAAACAATCACTTGGTCAGATGCACCAAAGTTACTAGAACTTGCAATCATGTCTGCAGGTTTAGGTAAAGATGTAAACCTATCCTCATTGCCAAAATCAGCATCTCGTGACTCAATAACAGAGTGCACGGATACATAATCATTAGGTTCTATGACATAGAATATATAGCACTTAGAATTCTCAGGATAGCCAGTGAATACACAATCTATACCTCTTTGACCTATATTATTTATTTTAGGATCAGTCAATCTTACCACAGCTCTACAGCCCCAAACTCTGAGATAACTCAGTTTTGGTGCCTTTTATACCAAAGTTCATAAGGGGTTATCTTGTTCCTTTTATTAGGAACTCTATTTAATAAATAACAGGTTGTCAACATAGCCTCACCCCAAAATCCATCACTTAGGCCAGAATAGCATAACATGGAATTAACCATTTCTTTTAATGTCCTATTCTTTCTTTCAGATATACCATTTTGTTGAGGTGTATATGGAGCAGTGGTCTGATGTATTATACCAATAGATTGAAAATATACTGGATCATAATACTCACCTCCCCTATCAGTGCGAAGTGTTTTAATCTTCACACCATGATAAAGCTCTACTTCCTCTTTATAAATTTTAAACTTATCAAGAGCTTCATCTTTTGTATGACACAAGTAAACATAGCAGTATCTAGTAGCATCATCAATAAAAGTAACTACATACTTTTTATTACCAAGTGATGGAGTTGAATGAAAATCACACAAGTCACTGTGTACAAGTTCTAATACCTTAGTATCTCTAATGACATTTTTGGCGAAAGGTTGTCTAGTTATCTTAGTCAACATACAAGTTTTACACTTTTCACCATTCAATTCAAAAGCAGGTATTAGACTCATTTTTGACATGTCTATCATTCTCTTGTAATGTACGTGTCCTAGTCTAGCATGCCATAATTCAGATTTACCACAATTATTGCTAGAGCTAGTAGAAGCCATGCAAACAGAATTATTAATAAACGAAACATCCAAATTTAATTTAAACATGCCATTCAAATATCCAAAGCCAATAAAGGTTCCATGTCTTGACAAGATATACTTGTCGCTTTCCAAGACTTGCTTGTAGCCACAATTATTTAATACAATACCAGATACTAAATTCTTACGAATTCCAGGTACATACACAACATTATTTAAAAGTAAAGAGTTTCCAGAAGTAAAGACTAGATTAACAGATCCTAGTCCTTTAATCGGTTCAGTTGCAACATTGCCCATCTTTAATAAAGATCCATCTTCAATTGGCTTAAAGTCCTTGAACCATTGAAGATTTTTGCACACATGACATGTTGCTCCTGAATCTACCCACCATGATAAATCATCATCCTGATTGCTTTCCAGGATCCTTGGATCCACTAGAACCAGCCTCGTTTTTTCCTTTACCTCCACCCTTAGACCTGCAATCTTTCTTAAAGTGTCCAGGTTTCCCACACTTCCAACAGGTTACTTTTGGTTTCTTATCAGAACCTTTGTTGTTATTGCTTTGCCATTTTCGTTTCCCTTTACCAGCCTTAGAGGATTCACCCTCCTCCACCATGTTCACAGAAGAACCAGCCATGGTTTTAGTACCACCAACAGAACCCTTTTCCATATCACGTATGGATTGTTCAATTTGGAAATGACTTCCAAGTTCAACCAGATTCAATTCCTCTTTCTTATGTTTCAGATTGTTTTTAAAATCTTTCCAAGAGGGGGGCAGTTTATCTATGATACTAGAGACAGAAATTGATTCATCCATTTTCATATCATATTGTGCAAACTGTCCTAATATCCTTTGCAATTCGTGGTACTGTTCCATGACAGGCCTAGTGTCTACCATTTTATAGTTATTAAAATTACCAACAAGGAATTTCTTACTAGACGCATCTTCTGCCATATATTTGGCTTCTAGGCAATCCCATAATTCTTTTGCAGACTCTACGTTTTGATAAATATCAAACAAGGAATCAGACATACCGTTAAGAATATGACCACGACATATGTAGTCTGCGTTTTCCCACTTTGAACGATTACGAGTCTGTTCCAGCGTTTCATTCTCAACAGCCTCAGGGCACGAGGTACTCAGAACATATACCACTTTCAGATTCGTGAGATAAAAATGCATCTTCTTCTGCCATCTACGAAAATCCTGCCCAGAAAACTTCTCCAACTTTGCAAACGTCTTATTCATGTCTTTCACAGAATCAGGGTTCGTCATCTTAATTGATTCGATCTTTGTAGGGGATATGTAGTAATAACGAACACAAATCTGATATACTTAAATCTCTGAAAGCCGTGTGAACACTTTCAGATCGAATCAATTCGGTGGTTCTACCAAATTATTCAATCGGATACAATTCAGAGAATGAGAATTTTCTGTATATGTTTATCTGAGATTTTATGAACCATATATTGATCTGACCAAATAAACCGTATATAACTATAATACGGGATAACTGCCAAAGGCAGTTTTAGGGTTTCCAAGTTATCAAATTTTGTCCCTCAATTTCCGAAAATTAATTTCTGAGGAACATAACTTCAGCAGAATCAGCAGAATCATAACTTCAGCATATTCCACATTACTTCAGCAGGAATTTTTTACATAGCAACATAGTGGAAACCTTCAGCTCGACCCCAGCCAGGGGCTGCCGCCCCTTGGACCCTGCTACCAGGGGCGCTGCCCCCGGACCCCCGTCCCTTAGGGGCTTCGCCCCTAAGATCATAATAGATTCAAGTAGGTGTGCACTCCGCACCTCCAAACCTAAATGATGTATTATTATGATGAAATTGGTCAAAACAAGTTAATCCAATTACACTAAAATATCCAACATGGTGAAGCGGTTTGAATTAGACGGTTTTATTCCAAGAGGTTGCAACTCCTGGTTTATTACTTTGGTCCCAAAGATACAAGATCCTCTCCACATTAAAGATTTTAGACCCATTAGCCTTATTGGTTGCCAATACAAAGTTATAGCCAAATTTCTCGCCAGTAGACTATCACAAGTTGTTCACTCAGTTGTTAGTGAGGTACAAACGGAAAAGGTAGACAAATAATTGATGGGCCTCTAATGGTGAATGAGATCATATCATGGGCATCAAAAAAGAAAGAACGCCTCTTCATCCTCAAGGTGGATTTTGAAAAAGCATTTGACTCTCTAGATTGGAAATTATTGGATCACACAATGGAACAAACGGGTTTTAGTCAAAAATGGAGAAAATGGATTTTTGGATGTCTAGACTCGGCATTCGGCTCGATCCTTTTTAACGGGTCTCCCACCAAAGAATTCAAAATCCAAAAAGGTTTACGCCAAGGTGACCCTTTATCCCCGTTTCTCTTTATTATTGCAATTGAGGCTCTTCATGTCACAATTCAAGAAGCGAAGCAAAAAAAACATTTTTGAAAGGATTCAAGTGGGCTCAAATAAGATTGACATTTCACATCTTCAATTTGCGGATGACGCTTTAATCATGGGCAAATGGTCACTTGAAAATGCTAAAAACCTTTGTCAAATCTTTCGATTCTTTCAAATGTCATCCGTGTTGAAAGTTAACTTCCACAAGAGAAAATTCTTTGGTGTTGGTGTGACTTATAACAAAACACAAAGCTTAGCTTCAATCCTTGGTTTCCAACCATCCACCCTTCCTTGTACATAGCTTGGGCTCCCCATTGGATCAAATAAGAGTAGCAATTGGAAGCCTATCATCGATAAATTCCACAAAAAACTCACTTCATGGAAAGCAAGAACTCTCTCTTACGGTGGAAGATTAACCCTCCTTAAGTCGGTTCTCGGAGCCTTGGGTACTTACTTCTTCTCACTTTTTAAAGCTCCCAAATTTGTCATAAACTATCTTGAAAAGCTTAGAAGAAGTTTCTTTTGGGGAGGCTATTTGGATTGTAACAAAATGGCATGGATTGCATGGAATAGGATATGCTCATCTTCTAAAAATGGTGGTCTTGGAGTTGGTAGCCTTCATGCTTCCAATCTTTCTATGTTGGGAAAATGGTGGTGGCGTTTTCACTCGGAAGACAACACTCTATGGAAAAACATCATTATTTCAGTTCATGGAGAGTATGGAGGTCTTGGTTTAGACAGGAATTCCACTAGGCTCTCTTTTAGTCCTTGGAAGTCTATAATCAAACTCCCAAAGTCCTTTTCATGTGTCAACATTAATTTACAGTGTGTATTTAGAAGAAAGGTGGGGGATGGCTCTTCCATTAGATTTTGGAAGGATTTATGGGTTGGTGATTCATGCTTGAAAAATGACTTCCCACGATTGTACCTTCTGGAAAATGAGGAAAATTGCACCATTAAAGATAGGTGCAACTATTTAAATGGGCCTAATAACTTCAGTTGGGCATCGCGTAGATCTCCCACTCTTGGATCAAAGGCTTCTCAATTTAATGGACTCTTGGAATTACTACAACAATTCGCCACATCCAACACACCAGACAATTGGATCTTCACACTTCACAACTCCAGAAAATATGTAGTATCTGCTATGAGGAAACACATTGAAGAATCAACTTTGGGATCAACTACTGTTAAGACTAAATGGAATAGTACGTTACCTATTAAAGTTAATATTTTCGCATGGCGTTTGGCATTGGACCGTCTTCCTACAAGATTCAATCTTGACACTCGTGGAATCGACTTAGACTCGGTAAGATGTGCAATATGTGATGATGAAATCGAAACAACTCGGCATTTGTTTGTTGACTGCACCATTTCTAAATCGTTGTGGTCCATGGTTACGAGATGGTGGGGGTTCGATGATCACCCTTCGGATGTGGGTAACTTAATCAAATGGGCTGACACGGTAAATTTTCTAGCCCCCTAAAAGAGTGCTTTGATACCGTTATTCAAACAACGGCGTGGACCATCTGGAGCTACAGAAATAAAATTTGCTTCTACCTGAAACCCCCTCGAAAGGACAAGTTGGTTGATGACATAAAAGTTTATCTCATTCTTGGATTTCCAGTTGGAATAGGAAAACTAATCCAACATGGATTAATTGGATTTATGATCCAAAAATTGCTTGTAATGTTGCTTTGTAAGTTTCACTCCTCTAGTTTCTTGCTAGAGGGGCTCGTTGTTTAATATATATTATGCTGTTCAAAAAAATAATAATAATAATAATAATAAGACATGCTTATGTCAGAGCTGTTTGCATCGAGCAAGACTCGTACTCTACGGCTCTCATATTTTATGCATGATAGACACAATGTTTCTACCAAAACTTTACCAATGAGTGATTAATACATTAGATTTACAACTTGCTTGAAATGTTCTACTTTTTAAATGTTCCTATATTTTACTTATGTGGTAAACAGGAGTTGTATATAAACCAACGCGCGGTATTATGGTTTTGTATGTTTCACTTCTCAGGATATATGTGTACATGTGACACCATAGATGATTGTGTCAATCAATTAATATCGATCAATTTTAGTTGAAAAGATAAGTTGTATAAACTTTTTGTAGTTAACTATTTTCTAAAAAGGTTTCGAATATGGATCATAATGCATTTATAAAGTTTGTTAGTTTATGGTAATGTTTAGTTTCTGATGCTAAACCAACTTTACAAACACAAATGAGACTACACACTGACATTTTAAGATTCAACACAGGAATTTGGAACTAGATTACGTCGATTTGTATCTTATACATTTCCCGATAAAAATAACCCAAAAGGAATACAAAATCCCGTTTCCATGTGAGTGCGTAGCAAGAATTGATATGAAGGCAACATGGGTAGCAATGGAAGAGTGTCAAGACCTTGGACTCACCCAATCAATTGGTGTCAGCAATTTCTCTACTAAAATGATCAAAGAAATCCTTTCATTTGCCAAAGTTCCTCCTGCAGTCAACCAGGTGCATGATCATCACTCATATCTTACGTGTTTCACTGTTTTGAAGCAAGATTTTTAATGTATAAACCATTCAAGTTACTTGCTAGATGTTGCAATAAGATAATTTATCATATCGTTCTCGTTGATTTGTTCTGAAGGTTGAGATGAACCCACGTTGGCAACAGAAAAACCTTACCAAATTTTGCAAAGAGAATGGTATACATGTCACCGCTTATTCTCCTTTAGGTGCGTTTGGCAATAAAAACTGGGGGCACAATGGAGTAATGGAATGTGATGTTCTCCAAGACATTGCCAAGTCCAAAGGGAAGACAGTGGCTCAGGTACACTTTATATTCTGGCTTATAAATAATGTTATATAGAGCAACGTTTCCTACCAAAAATTGTAATAAATCAGAAAAAAAAAAAAAAAAAAAAAATTGTTAAAAGTTTAATACGCCTTTTTTCGCTGGTTGGTATTTATTATAAATGATGATACATTAACTGTTATGTCAAAGAACTAATAGTTTGACGTCACAATCATAACACTATAGTGAACATGCAGATTTCTTTAAGATGGTTATACGAGCAAGGTGTGAGCATTGCAGTAAAGAGCTTTAACACCGAAAGACTGAAGCAGAACCTTGAAATTTTTGACTGGTCTTTGACTAAGGAGGAATTGCGCAAAATTGGCCAAATTACTCAGCGCAGGCATATTTATCTATTGACCGCATTTCCAACTGAGCAACATAGCAGTGTACTGGCTGAGATTGATGCTGAGCTTAATGGGGAAAACTGAACGCTGAAAATATATGTTGAAGGTTTTTAAGCATAAGTTGTGTGTGTGTGATACTTCACTTTACGAGTGATATGTAACTGTCCCCGTTAATGGGAGAAGTTAGTTAATAATGCTACTCTAATAAATTATTATCAAACTGGTTGCGTCTATATCCAATGATTTTTTTTGTTGCTTATAATCAAATATTTTCTATGATATAATCCAACAAGAAAATTCTTTATGTCCATTAACACCAATCTTCAATTTTGGGGTGAAAAATCAAAACAGGATGTTATAGTGACATGTGTATTGAAAATTTATAACCGCAATAAGGTGACAAACAAAAAGCAAATGGGCACTAAAACACACACTCCCTAGAACTAGAAACAAGCCATTGCAGACACAAGCCATATTGCCAAAGAGAAAGGATGTTGGCATAAAACCAGTCACGCCGGACCTCCAGAAATAATAATAGATACAAATTTACAATAACATAGAGCCACCACAAAAAAATGACATGTGTCAAAGAAAAGACACATCAGACGAAATTCGAACAGGAATTCGATCCAACCATTGTGACAATAAAACTCATCTTTAGAACATTTCACATGATAGTCATAACGTATAAAAGTTGCTTTAATACCACTGATGGAAAAAGCATTATATTTTTAATTATTATTTAACACTTAGATGGTTATTAATCAGACTAGAGCGGAATCAATCAATATTATCAAAACCTTTTTTTATATCAAGTGATCCAGATATACGTATATGACTAATCAAAATAGAACAGCATACCAATTACTTGTGCACCTTGTGATTTGGAGAGGAGAATAATCAGGGAAGCTAAGGTACAAAGATCAAAGAAGAAGTTATACAAATTTAGGATGTGAATCAACAACAGTTCTAATTCTATAAAAACTTTGTTATCAATACAAATCTGAAACATAGTACTATTCTAAACTTGTAACATACCTATACACGATACGATAGTATATAACCAAAGAACAATTCATATCTTTAACTTATGTGGGATACAAGGCTGAAATGGTCTTGAATTCTTTATGACCGCTTTGTAAAGAAGCTTTCCTTCGCAAATATTTTAGAGACTAACACCAAAAGAAAAACCCTAGAAGAAAATTTAGCAAGAAAACAATTTCAGCTCAAGTTATATCATTCCACTTCCACACCTTTTGTAGGTAATCTCCCTCGGGAAAATTCAGATAACTTGTTGGGTACCTTTGGTCGAAGATATGGAACCGTGTTACATGTTCGCGTTGTCTTTACATTATTTGAGGAGTATTAAAGAAAATGATAAGCCAGTTCAGACCTTTTCTAACAAGTTGCAGAGCATCACTGTTGTCCTTAATGAACCGAGCAGCCGAAAGCTTAACAATAGTATTATTTTAGTGGGTCCAAATCTCATTAGTTTTCAGAGATCTTATGAGTTAGTGCAAAATGCTAAATTCAAGCAAATTGTCTTTCAAGATGGGGAAAATTTGGCATTCTTACTACTCTAGAGATTGTCATGGTTGGAAATTAAAGGTAATGGCTGGTTGTGTTGGGGAAAGTTGTGTATGCATGTCGGACTAAACATATGAAAGAAGTCGAATCAGCTTTTTAATGGTTGAAACATCTTCCTTAAACATGTGGAATATTCTTTTTTCAAACAAAGTTAGACCCGAACCCGTTGAAAGCCTGGAAGATATGAAAAGTCTATGGAGGAGATGATTTCATCCACAGTTTGCAAAGTTCTCCATCTCTCGTATCTTGGCGAGGGATGATTCATGAAAGACAAGTAAAAACAGTATCATCATGAGTCAAGGAAGTTCGTAGGGCTTTTAAATCAAATAATCTTTGTGATGTTCCCATGCAAATGTTTATTAAAATCAGCTCCTTGGGTTGTTTCGTGGGATGTCATTGAGTATACTTTGTCCTCCAAGTGCATAACCAAGTTCTGGAGTCAAGGTGTTTGCCAGATAATTTTGATCTTGTTGTTAGCTCAAGTTTGAAGGTGATGCATGTTCTTATTATTGGTTTATTGTATGCATCCACGCAACGCTTCTATGCAATTGTGTGCTAGCATTCAAGTTGTTTATGTTGTACAGTACCTCTAATATTATCAGTATATTTCACCCTTACCTAAATGTTGTTTCCTGAGAGTTTAATATTATAATCTATACCATTTGTGTGTTCATTATACACCGTTTATCTTTTGAAGAATTGAAGCTACTCACTTGACATATTAACGAGAAAGGTTTGATAGAAGAAGTGAAGTGAAAGGGCTTGGGTTGTGGTATTAGTTGCACATGAACCCATTTCTTAACAAATCAATAAACCGTTGTCACTTTCGATTTAAGAAAAAAAATAGTCACATGGTTGAATCTCTCAAACATTTTCCTTTGTAGAATTAGTCACATTAAAAAATTATAAAATGTTAAGAAGTTACTATGCAAAGTTAGGATGATAAACGAACGACAAAGTTATATAGAAACTTTGAACTTTTTTATCAATACACATCAAAACATAGTACAATTCTAAACATGTAACATACATGTACACGATAGAATATACCAAAGAACAATTTATTTCTCTAACCTATGTGGGATACAAGGCTGAAATGATCTTGAATTCTTGATGACTCCATCGCATTGTAAAGAAGCTTTCCTTCGCACAAATGTTTTGTGTATCAGATTTCAAAGTGCGTTTTAAGAAAAAAAGAGTTAAAATTAAATTTATTAAATATTAAGAAGTAATGCAAGTTTTGGATTGCAGTTGAGAATAAAGTGCTATATGAACTTTAATCTCAATAACACATCCGAAACATTATGCTATTCTAAACTAGTAACAAGCATGTACACGATAGTATATAACCAGAGAATGATTCATTTCTTTAACCTATGTGGGATAACAAGGCTGAAATGGTCTTGTATTCTTGATGACTTCGTGGCTTTGTAAAGAAGTTTTTCTCCGCAAATGATTTGAGACTAACACCAAAAGAGCAACCTATAGGCGGAACCAGGAAGTTAGAAGATGAGAATAACCACAAGTATACATCCGCCCCTGACCGTAGTAAAAAATCAGCAACAAAATCTTGGGTAACTTGTTGGGTACTTTTGGCCAAAGATATTTTGACATTATTTAGGCCTTGTTTGTCTTTACGATAAAGATCTAAAATTGACCTCGTGCGGCGGCCAGACATTTACACCATCAAGTTTGTTTGAATAGTTTTTTACTCAATCTCTTAATTTAAGGCTAATGTTCACATATTGCTCGAAATTCTCTTGGTAATCAAACAGGAATCTTAAGTGTTGACAACAAATTAACCAATGATAATAACAAGCTCTTAATGTTTAACAACTAACAATGATTTTGCATAATACTTGTAAAAAAGCTCATGCTAAAGACACATATCTGCATACGAAAACCTGAAGCAATAACGATACATGATAACGGCTTAACTTTCGAGACGTAAAGTCTCATAGTTTTATGCTTGTTCATAAATCATAAACATCTAAAATCAATAAAAATGAGACCAAAAGACTTTAATTCAAGGTTCAAGCATCACATCAAACACCCAATAACACAAACTACATAGACTCTTAAACCCAAAAGTCAATTTAAACTTACCGCAGTAAAAGTGATTTGTCAAACAGTTTTTATTAAACTTTGGGCTGTTTTGGTCAGATGTTACTGGCCTCAAATGGGCCTCTAGAAAAGCCCAAATGTGTTGATTTGTCAAAAAAACAAAGTGGTAACTGATTCATATATTAGAGTCAGAAATCGTCTAACGAAAGAAACTCATTCCATTCATTAAGTAATTATAGACGAATACTTGTTCATAACAACGAGAATTTATAACATCATATAGTTATAGTGATATTTTAATTATAAAAATGATACTTTGGTTAAGTGTTTTGTATAACCAAAATATCATTATAATTATCTTCCGCTATAAAATCTCGTTGCTATGCACGGAACCTCATCTAGTAATTATACTAAGACCAATGTTATATCGAGGATGAAATCTCTATTATTAATGTGACTATATCATAATAACTCATAAAAGTAAGACTTATTTTTCGGGGACAAAATCATCTTTAAGGTGATAGTGATGTAATATCGGGTAATTTTAGTACAATAAATACTAGATAGAGACATGTAAATATAGACTCAATTTCATAATTAAATAATGAAAGGTAATTTAAAACAAAGTAACATATTTAAATGAAGATATCTATGATTAACAGAAGGTAATATAAGAAAATAAAAGGAAAAGCAATGTTGCAAAAATCGGTCAATTCGGCCGATTAATTGTTAATCGGCCGAGTACCTTGTCGATTTTTGAAAATCGGTCGAAAAATCGGCCTAAGATAAAAATCGACACTAAGCAGTCAAAAAATCGGCCGAATCGGTAAAAAATCGGCCGAATCGAGCAAATCGGTCATTTTAAAAATAATAATAATTTAAGCATTATACTTAATTTGGGGATCGTATATTTCACTTATAACGCACAATGGGCATCATAATCAGAATTGGAGCCTTTTATTGAGGTTTGGAAACATAGCAGGCTTGGAATCGGTTAAGATTTTTAGTTTGGTCTCCAGAAATACCAAAAAACTGCAGGAAATGCCAATCCGATTAATCACCGATTAATCTCAACTTAACCGATTACTCGTTGCAGGGTGGTCGACCGCCCGACTACCGATTCATGATTTTTGCAACATTGAGGAAAAGTCATATAGAATTTGTCAAAATGGAACCAATCAACATACGTCCATATGTCCATATGTAGCCTCAAATTTTCAATCCATAAACAGCTACTTAGGAACAACGCAAAACCAATATATTCTTATGTGTCACAAAGACGGATGACAATGGGTTGGGTTCGGGGTAGGTTTTAGGACAAGTGTACTCACACCCAGTGGCGGATCTAGGATTTAGTCGGAGGGTATGCACAAATATATGAATTAAAGAAATTCGATTTAATTATTATCGAGTCAGTCGGATCGGGTCGATTTTTTTTTTCTTTTTTTATCATTTTTTGAATTTTCTTGATTAGTTCGGGTCATGTTAGATTTTTTTAAAAAAAGTCTTAAAGTTTACCTAAACAAAAATTGAATGTACTTGCCAAAAGCACATAAACATATATCACTGTGCCTCTATATAGGTTCTATAAAAAATAAAAGATGAAAAAGTAACTAAAGTATAATACAGTACATGGTATCAACTAGAAAATGTTGGTAAACGAGGTGCAGGAACCCACCGCTAGAGCTGGCATAACAGATCCACACGACACGACACGAACACGAACCTGTTAAGACACGAACCTGTTAAGGTCGAACACGAACACGACACGATAACAAATCGTGTCATTTGTTTATGGATGCTGGATGCCTTTAGAATTTCGTCAGACAGTAGAAAGTTTCATTTTATTCACTCAGGTTACTGAACTTTAAAACTTTGTTCATTCAGGTTACTGAAATTATAAAAATATATGTTCAGGTTACTAAACTTTGAAACTTTGTTGACTCAGGTTACTAAAGTTATCAAAAATGCACATTCGGGTTACTCAGACTAACACTGAAATTATCGAAGTGTATGCTTTCAAAAGTTCAGTAACCTAAGTGAACAAAATGAAACTTTAGTAACTTAAGACAAATTTCTAGGAAACTTTAGTAAATTTTTTGTACCATAACCCTTTTTTTCTATATAAGCCGTTCCTGCAGCCGCCATACACAAATAAGCAAAAAAGTGGTCGAAAAAGAAATCCCACACGAATAACAAAATTACAATCCAATGTTTCAATATTGTTTAGAGAGACAGAATGAGATGTTTCAAAGCTTCTCTGTGTGTTGAGGGGGTAACACATTCGATGGGGAAGAGCCAGAAGGAGGAAACACGTTTACATAACGTGTTGAGGATGTATACGGTTATGGATGTTATATAAACATAATTTATTTGTTAGTATAGGAAAAACTATTTGTTTATACGCTTTGGAACCCGCGCCATGGAGAAATGTTATATAAAGATAATATAATATGTTAAATAATAATGGGACAACTTCTCTCCACTTACACTTCTCTCTCTCAAATGGAGAAAGATTTTCCCAAGTTTTTTTTACAATTTGAGTGAAGTTGGATATGTTTGAGTCATTGAATTTGATCTAATAGCTCAAATCAAAATAATTCTTTTGATTTGAATCATTGGATCAAATCCAATACTCAATTTTCATTACGAAGATGTATCACGTCAGGATCCGTTGCTCACACCGAATCACGCCAACAAAGGGCGAGCACTGAAATGAGAAAGGCTTGTAGACTCGTGACACTGAACGAGACATTCGAAAACTAAAGCGCACACTAGAAAGTGTAACATCCATTTAACTTGACTCAAGTTCTAAAAATAACTTGAGAGAATCCTTCTCTCTCTCAAATACATTCAAAACTCTCTGCAACTTATAAAACCACCATTGTTGTTTCTTAATTTTCTGCATCTTCAATTTTTACATGGTATGCACTTTATGTAAAATAATAAAGTAGAAGCACAAAATTATTTGCTTTTACACTAAGCCACGAATTTACAAGGGTATGCAAGGGCATACCCTATCTAACATATAGATCCGCCCCCGTGTAGTCACACCTTTAGCTCATTGGATAACCAAGAAAAAGACACAACTTAATTGGAACAAAATGTGTGTGTATGTGAAATGGAACAAAAATGCCCTCATTATTTTAAGACTTAATGGAAAAACTAGTGGGCCATCCAAAATAGGATTGTATTGGTTACTAGTTTCAAAAATAGATATGTATGGAGCAATTAAAATAAAATAAAATGTCAAAATCTTTATGTATGATACAAAGGTAGGAATTAGAAAATGTTTGTCAAACGCTGTAAAAGAGGTTTGCCAAAGCACTTCGAAGTGAAAATACTTACTCTTAATAAGTAAAACAAGTACAAAAGTAATGACCAAAAGGAGTAGTCGTTTCCTATCACGTGAACATGGTTCATATCTTAACTTGATAGCAATCAACCACTACATTTAATTAAGATAATTATCAGCTATGTATACAAACATTTCTTTCTTTCGTGCTCCATGAATAAACTTCTTAATTACTTTTAAAGAAATGATTCATTCTTGATATAGTTATAATAATTTTTTACTCTAATAATCAATATATTCATGTTGTTATGCACGAGTAATACACATGTTCACAATATATTACTTCAATGATCTAATCAGTTACCAACTTACCACCATTTTTTTTTTTTTTTTTTTTGACAAATCAACACATTTGGGCTTTTTCTAGAGGCCCATATGAGCCCAGTAACATCCGACAAAAACAGCCCAAAGTTTAATAATGTTGTAACTATCAATTTTACTGCGGTAAGTTTAATTATACTTTTGGGTTTTAAGAGTTTATAATATAGTAGTTTGTGTTATTGCCTTATTGGGTGTTTGATGTGATGCTTGAACCAAAAATCACTTGAATTAATGTCTTTTGGTCTCATTTTTATTGATTTTAGACATTGACTTGAATTAATAATTGTAATGAAGATACTAATCTTCATATCGTATATATCATTACGGTTAATTAAGAAGAAACCGTTATGTAAAAATCTCAATTAAATAACTAACATGAAGGAATTAATCTACCCAAGATGTGGTCACACCTTTGCTCCATTCAACAACCAAAAAAAGACACAATTTAGGAGCTCAACACAAATAGTCTATTTCCGAATACCCTTTTATTTAAGGAACGCAATAAAAGGCCATATAGTATCGAATAACATACCGCTTGCCAAATGAATTCCATGTTATTTTTTTGTGTGGAAACTATTGTAGCCCTTGTGAGTGATGATATCGTCTACAGACCCGGGATTAAAATGACCCATCTTCCATTACTAAAAAATGCTCTCCCATCCCTTCATGATTCTTGAATGTCGTAAGAAGCAATGTTCCAACGTTTCGATTCCACTCCCACAAAGGGGAAAACGGATACAGTTGAAGTCCATTCTAAGATGAGTAAACAATTCTTTGATGTTTTTGTTCAATTCAACACACAAAACAATTATACCAAAAAGTTTTAACATAAACAACTTCGTCACATTATAAGTTCGTTCATACTTAAATATACATGTGTTAAAATGAGAATGAGTAACAGCATTTTATTACTGTTAATTATAGCAACTAACCTTCATAACCTTACGTAAAAAGTCATGATACAGTAAAAAAGAAATAGATAGCATATATTTACTGTCACAACTCACAAGTATGCGTTATGATTATTTTAAAGTTAAATCAACTAAAATGCCTTGGAATAACTTGTTTTGGTACAAAAATAAATTTAACTAATTTCAAAATTGAAACATAATTTAGCAATTAATTTAGCACATATACTAACTGCCCAACCATATATATCAGTTCAACCATTGGAGCACTTGTGCTTGAGTCAATTGACCCAGGTTCAAGTCTCATATTTAGCATTTGTTTCATATAGGTACCCATCTCCGCAAAACCTATGAGCACACTGGAGAGACTTTGTGGAATAAGAGCTCAGGGGTCCGAGTCTTGGCTCGTGCTCACTCCAGTTGGTGCCCCACTAGGCCAGGAGAGTTGCCGGAGCTATTCCTTATGAGGTGGACAATGGCTGGTGCCAAAAAGCACCCGGGATTAGGGTGTTCTCGACAATCTACACCTTTTTGTGAAATCGGAAGAATCACAATTATTAAGTGTTTTGGAAAAAAAAGTTGAAACACCAACAAATCTATTCCTAATATATGTGTTTGAGAGCATTCTATTGGACACATAGAATGTCAAAATAGTGGCTAGACGACTTGCAACTTGTAGTTGTATGGATGATTGTTAGTGACCAAATCATAACCAAATATGATCGGGTGTACAAATTGTTTTGTAAGTATATTAACTAAATACATTAGAAACACATTTTGATAAATCGGGTGCATTTAAGATTTAGGGTCCGTTTGGTTTGTAGATGGCTTTATGACTAAGATTTGAATTTGGATTTGGATTTGATTTAAAAAAGAGAAATAACATTTATATAAAAATTAATGTTATACAATTGAAATAAAATTTTTTATTGAAAACAAAATCAGTGGTTGTAAATAACTTTCATATGCTAAAAGAAAAAAGGTAGGGGTAGTAAAATAAAAGGGGCCTGTCATACCGACAAAAAGAAACCAACCCCCGTAAATTAGATTGGATTTCAAAAATGTGGGCCAAGTGGGTTTTTTTTGACAACTTTTTACGTCCAAATTTCATACCAGTCATGGGGTTTTGATTCTTTGACTCCAAATCCCACCCTAAAAGTGGATACCAAACGGCTACTTATTTAAAAAAAAAAAAAAAAAAAAAAAATTGATGTTTTTTTCAAAAAATTGATATCTTTTCCCAAACACATATCCATCATCATTACAAACTCAAAAATTGGAAAAACGTGATTGTTCCGTGAAAATGAAGATTAGAACTCTAAATCTTATTGAGTTGAGCAACAAATCAGAAAATTCATGTTATGTCATCAACGGAATGATAAAGGTCTCTCCGAGATTAAGGCCGACCAAAGCGCTCTAGTTTCTTCGTCAATTGGATAGTTGGTGTATTATAGGTGTCATTTGGGTGTTGTTAGTTTAGGTTTCATCTTATATTTATAGATGGTAATGTAAGTCTTTTAGGTGTTAAGTTATTCGGGTGTTGTTTTAGATTTACTCGTTTATTTTAAGGTGTTTCTTGTTACCTAAACGACCCAATTACACACTCATTTTACTAATATAAACTATTTTAAGTCAATTACCTATATAGACCAATAGGCAATACAAATTACTAGATTGGACCAAAAATTCATCAATTACCAAAATGAACTCTGCCAATAAAATGCAAACCGAATATTTGAAAAAGATGCATTTGACCATTTCTTAGGATCTACTATCAAATAAGATGGGAAGTTTCCAGAGTACTATTTACTAAATCAAAACCTTTTTTCCAATAACAACCTATAACTCATGTATAAAATATAAAACAATTGATGTGAAAATAGTAATTCTAGACATGTTACTAGTAATAAGTATCAATATGTGAAAACCAATTTTTGCTCGCCTACAATTTTTTTGTATGCCCAGCACTCGCCCAGATATGTGAAAATCAAATTTTGGCTCGCCTACAATTTCTGTTGTACACCTAGCACTCGCCCAGGTTCTTATACTCGCCTAGCATCTAGCCTATCATCTTCATTCGCCTAGGTCTCGCCTAGGAAGTGCTTTAATCGCCCCACTCCTTGACCAATTTTTTTGATCGCCTAGGAAGTGCTTTAATCGCCCCACTCTTTGCCCCACTGATCGCTTAAAATTTCAGTCACTTTTCAATCACCTAGAAGAATGAGAGACACGTGTAGGGTTTAAAAGTTGTCCTGGATGGAATCTAACGTATGATATGTAAAAGTTCATTTTCGTAAAAACATAGGCGAAGTTTATTTTCGTAAATATATAGTTGTTATGGTCCATTTAAAAAAATTCCTCAACTATTTTCCTATCTTTTACGAAAGTGAACCATACTTGTCACATCAAAACAAACAAACTAACTAATATAAGTCATAAGAAGTCACTATCACCAAGGTTTATTATTTACTTTTGACTCAATTGGTAGTAAACTAGTCACTTGAAATTGCTAGTGACATGTGTGTTCCACATTTATTAATCCTCATAAAGTTAGGGCTGTGTTACGCAGGCACCCCTAGAATTATAATTATAATAGGGGGTGTTTGTTGTTTCTATCTCTCACCTAATAATTAGTGCATTGGTTTCCGTGCCACTTTGTAAAATAACCCCCCCACATCTGATGTTGTTGTATCTGATATTTTTTACAAATTTTTTTTTTGTAACTTTTTACAAGTTTTTTTTACTTTTACAAGTTTTTCTTTTTACTTTTACAAGACTGATTTTTTTTTGTGTTCAAGTTTTTTACAAGTTTTTTTTTTTTTTTTTTTATTTATTTATTTATTTTTTGAATCAGTTTTAAAACTTTAAAAAAAAAACGTAGTCGGAAAATTTTTGAGGCTCAATTTGAAGGTTTCAAAAGTGTGATTTTATCTCACTTTGCCGTCCATTCGGTTTTCATCATCACCTCGGAAAATTTTTAGGCTCAAAAATCATCATCGCCTCGGAAAATTTTTAGGCTCAAACCCGAAGGTTGCAAAGTGAGATTTGATCTCACTTTACTGTAACACCCCCAATTTCGTGATACACAGCGGAATTCAAACTGGGTGTTACTTCATGGCACAACGGTCATAACAATAGAAAACGATCTCTAAAGAGTCGTTTAAAAAGGATTTATCATTCAAATTATTCAAATATATCAGAGTTTACAAAATAGGTCCCAGTTGGTTCCATTGTTTACAAAAGACATCTATATAAAGTCTTTGATGTTTTATGAATGATAAAATGTTTATAGCCTTCTTGATCTAGTCCTCGCTCTTCCGTGCCAGCTTCCGACATTATGGACCCGAAATACATGCTTAAAACTGTCAACACAAAGGTTGAGTGAAATTCATAGAGTTTGTTAAATGGTTGAACACATTATGTTGGTAGTGTGAGTTAATTAGACTCACACCAATGGTTTTAAAACAAAACAGTTATTATTCACTAAGCATCATGCAATCAAGGCGTTAACTTGCTGTCATATAATAGTAACCGATGCCCCAAGTAGGTAAAATTTGCCGTTTTACCTGATGTACTCAAATATAGTGCGTTTGTTTACCGGATCCTGGTCAAACAAACGGGATTCAATCCCGATAGATCTATCCACAATATTCGCGCTCACTTCACTCGTGATTAATGATTCATGATTTAGGGACTTAAGATTGGCAAATGCCGTAACTTAGTGCAAGTAAAATAATCAGATAAGTATAGAATTTGAAAGCAATGTGTTCGGTTTAAAATAAAGCATGTATCTCCCCAAGGGTTTGTAAAACAATTTAAGTAATAGAAAGTGGGGCTATGAACTCACCTTAGAGTAAATGATATCAAATGTATAGTGAGAATGATGGATATGCCGTGAGAACTTCTATGAGCAACCTAGAATAGGATGTTGCGACTTAGGTTTGGAATAATGTTTAGGAAAACATAAACCATTCTATATATATTTCTATGTTGATCATGATGTAGTACATGGTTTTTGTGTATGTAGTTTATAGAAATGGTCTAGTTGTGAAAACGAGTTTAGTTTATAGATATCGTACTACCGTTCGGGCCATCATAATTCAGAGGTCATGCGAAACGCTCGAGGAGCTAGGACACTTTAAATCGTAAATCCAAGAACTCGTCGATACGTTTTACTCAAATGAAACCCCTCACATGAAGCTCCCTACTTTTGTAGAACTTAGTAGATACAACATATGTTTTGAGTGAAGATTGTTATAACATAAAGTTTATCATGTTTTTAATAAGTATCTAGTTTTTACAAGTTCTCGTCGTTTCATAAATATGATTACCTTAGTTAACGGTCTTGGGTAAACAAGCCTTGAGGCTTTAGCCATGGCCTTGCCGTGACTTTGGTCTTGACTACCATGGTCTTGAGACTTAGCTTTGACCTTAGCCGTAGCCGTGGTCTTGGCTTATGGCCATTAGGCCTCTTGGTTTGCTTGTAATTGTGACAAAAGTATAGTAGTAAGACTATATTTACGGCAGTTTCTGTTTTTGAAAGATTTTGGCCTATTTATGCGTTTTCAAGGTCCGAGCTTCTTTGTTATTGAAGGAAAACGTCGTTCCGGACAACTTTCGTGTTTTAACTTTTTGATGATTCGGACCAGAAGGGCCTCTAAAAATTTCATATTTTAGGCAGTAAGCTATTTGGCAGATTCATGTTTTAGTTTCGCTAATTTCTTTTTGTCATAACTTTTGACTCGTGTGTCCGTTTAGAGTGATTCAAATTGCTACGTTTTAGTTTTAATATTATCTACAAGAATATGTAAAGTATCATATCCATATGTGGTCGATTTTGTGGAAACTTTGTATAAAAGTTTATCATTTATACACTTACTAACCCAAGTTTAACATATAGGTTCTTATAACTTGTTTTAAAGATTTTTGTACATCATGATCCAACATAGTAACTATATATATAGCATGAAATAGTTAAGATTATGAATAATAAAGATGAGATGATGGTGGTGATAAGTTGCTTACAACTTTTGGCTTTCAAATAGAAAGGAGTAACTTAGTAAGGATAGGACTTTGATTGATCGCGAAAGATTTCGGATTGAGCTAGCTTTCCACACCTTGGAACTCTTGCAAACTTGAAGAGTTGGTGATGAAGTACTAAGTGACTTGAGTGGATCTAAACTCAAGAAGATCACTTAAACTTGCTAGAGATTTGATGTAGTAGCTTGATCTTTGGAACTTCTTTGCATAAACTTGGAGTTTATGGAACAAATTATGGAAGATATGTATGTTTTAAGTTATGAACGACCAAGAGAAGAGTTTTAGGGTTTTTAGGAAGTCATTCACTTGCTATTTATAGGAGGGTAAGTTTGGTTAACCATATATTGGGTTAAATATTAACCATGGTTAGGTTAGGACACTTGTAATGATCTAAAGGAACCAAGGTTAGGATGATGCCACCAATATGATGACTCCCCCCCTAAGGTCTGCCATGGAAGAGATAAGATGACTTTTGTGGTTAGTTTTGGTATTATCTTGGTTACGGAGTGAGTTTTGGTTCCGTTAATCGCTAACCGAAGCCATAAAACGTAAAACCGGGTATCGTAAAAATATGAAACTTATAGGAATGATTAAACTAATCATTATACTCCATTTAAAAATATAAAATAGGTGATAAGTCTCATTGGGTGCAAAAACGCTGCTTAAAGCTGGAAATACGGGTCAAGAACGCGTAATACGCAGTTTTCGAAAAGAACGAAATTTCCGGGAAACGACCGTGAATTTATTTAGAGTAGACTAAAATTAGTCTAAAAGTGATATGAGATGTTAAAATGTGGTTTTCGTCATACGCAGGATAACTTTACAGTTATTTGTGAAGTTTAAAAGTTACGCGATTTAAGCAGAAATGTAGAACGTACAAGGTTAATTCCTTTATGGTCAAGGAGGAGGGAAATATGTTTGACTTTTCCAAAAATGTAAAAGTGTCAAAAACATATTAGAAACACAGTGCAGGAATCGTTAAGTCCGGATGTAAGTAGAATTGTTTAAAACGTAAGTTTAGTTTTGTTCTGTATTTGGGCTTATTTGGTAATATTAAAAATAATAATTCTTAAAAATTCTCAAATTAATCATGAATAATCTAAAACTTTATCTGATGCGAGGAAAATTGTCAGGGTTGATTTTCGTTAAGCGCGTGATGTTTAAACGGTGGACCGTCTAAAACGAAACTTTAAAAACGATGTTTACTTAATAACTTTTGCGAAAATGATCTAACGATTGTCGAACTCTCAAGTCATTACTAAAATAATTTATCTTACGAGAATGTGAAATAAAAGTTTTACGGATGAATAGTAAAAGTGAATAGTAAATGTGAATAGTGAAAGTGAATTGTAAATTCTCGAAAATGAAAAGTAACCTAAAAATGCGGGTGGTTACAGTCTCACCCCTTAATGGGAATTCCGTCCCGGAATTCAATGTGTGTTACTCGATGTTGAAGTGTCTAGGAACATGAGGGTGTATATGCCGAATCCTAGCCTTTATGCTTTCAAGTTTCGGTCATAGGATGTATTATGTACCATGTGGCTTAAAGTTGATCACTTAAAGGGTTTTGTTAAAATCTTATAGATTCAAATATACCTCAAGTTTGGCTTTTCCCGTTTCTCAAAATGAATCATATCTTAATGTGTCGAGGCTATTAATAAAACCTTACTTCTAACATGGAGTTTTTGGTGATAGTGTGCGGCATGGAGCCTAATTTGTATTTGTATGGTTTCCTTAGTTGTTTCGTGGGTGATCTCTAAACACCTTAGTTCAGCAAATGGTTAACTAACACTTTTGTCGATATAGTGCCTCAAATGGAATAGTTTTCGTTGTTGTTAGGGTAACTGTTGTTAATCAAAGGTGTAAGATATTGTTGACGTGAAATGGTTTATAATAATGTGACAATTTTCGTTGTAGGAAAGTCTTGCTAGTGGCAAGTGGTTTATCCAAACCATTTCCAAAGTTGATCATGTCTTAGGTGGTTTCGGGATGAAAGATATATCGTATAGTTTTTATGTCTACTAGTGTTTGAAAGAAACGTGATACTGTGAAGTTTTACATACTGAATTTCAATGGGGTTTAGATAATGATGTGATATGTTGACGATTAGAAGAGTGCAGCGTACGCTTACCATTATTCTTAGGTAGAGATGTCGAGTTTGTTTTAAAATCAAAAGTGAATTGTAGAGGATTATGGCGGAATGATATCCTTGAAACCTAAACAGGCTAGCACTTCTAAGAAATTACGAGAAGATTTGATGACTATCCTAAGATAGTAGTTCGGATTATCTCATGTATGAAAATTTCAAGAATGAAATTAGGTAGTATAAATAAGATGTTAAAATTTTGCTGAGTGGTAAGACACTATCGTGTCTCTAGATCTTTTAATGAATTCGGTGGTTTATCGAGTTTAAGTAGGAAATTAACCTGAATATAACCCTTGTATAATGTTCTCGTGTTTGAAAATTTAAGTCGAACATAGTTAATCAGACTATGTTTCAATACCCCTAGGTTAAATATAGGTGATTAGGCTATATTTAGCCGAGGTTCGATAAAATTTTCAAATACCTAAATTAGGTATACTTGTGATATGTCCATAGCTTTTGAGAAATTGTCCACTAAGCAAAGGCGATATCAAACCATCCAGTTGCAAGTCCTGGCCGTAAAAGACTTGTAACCTATGTTTTCACATTCCATTGCATAGAAGATAATATGGGTAGATACGTGTGGAAAGGAAATCTTGAGTAATCCTAAAATAGTTCATACTTGGCTAGCATTACAGACCTTTAACAATGAAGGTTTCAAAAGAGAATTTTGATGAATGTAGAGAAAGTTGCTGAACTTCAGCTTTTGTAGATGATGAGTCACTTTGTCCTTTAGAAATCCTATTTCTTGTATTTCTATTAGGGAAATTGATAGACTATGACGGGTTTCATGCAAAACGATATCATATAATGTTTAGAAGATAATTTTTAGAGACTATTGTATAACTTACAATATCTGAGGAGTAGTTGAGACCATTGTGCAACTCACAATGTTTGAGAAATAGTTGAGACCATTGTGTAACTCACAATGTCTAGGAAATAATAGAGACCATTGTGTAACTCACAATGTCTAAAAAATGATGGAGAGATCATTGTGTAACCCACAATGTCTTGAGAAGTGATAGAGAGATCATTGTATAACTCATAATGTCTTGAGAAATAATGAAGAGACCATTGTGTAACCCACAATGTCTTGAGAAATGATAGAGAGATCATTGTGTAACCCACAATGTCTTGAGAAATGATAAAGAGACCATTGTGTAACCCACAATGTCTTGAGAAATAAATAAGACCACTGTAGTATTTACAGTGTCTGAGAATGTAATAGAAACCACTGTAGGATTTACAGTGTCTGAGAATGTAATAGAGACCACTGTATCTCACAGTGTCTTGAAAATGAATGAGACCATTGTATCTCACAATGTCTGGGAAGTAGGAAAGAACATTGTAGTCAGTTACAATGTCTTGGAGGAAGTTTTGTATTCCTAAAATGCATGACTAGATGCATGATTGGCAGATTAGGAAAAATATGATTATGCCATAATGCCTTAGAATAGGCATACGTAGATATGTTTAGTCTATCGTTTAGCTAAAATAATTGAAAATATGTCGAGTGTATATGTCAATATACTAGTATGTTTTTGTAGCTTAAAATGTTCAAAAGTCACATAATCGTCTGGAGGATGGAAGGCACGGAGAACGGAAGGCTATAAAATGTTTTTGTTTGTAAAAGTCATTATAGTTTAAGTCTCAATTAGACCCGTTTCTCTATAACTATGGCTCTGATACCAATCAGTAACACCCCCAATTTCGTGATACACAGCGGAATTCAAACTGGGTGTTACTTCATGGCACAACGGTCATAACAATAGAAAACGATCTCTAAAGAGTCGTTTAAAAAGGATTTATCATTCAAATTATTCAAATATATCAGAGTTTACAAAATAGGTCCCAGTTGGTTCCATTGTTTACAAAAGACATCTATATAAAGTCTTTGATGTTTTATGAATGATAAAATGTTTATAGCCTTCTTGATCTAGTCCTCGCTCTTCCGTGCCAGCTTCCGACATTATGGACCTGAAATACATGCTTAAAACTGTCAACACAAAGGTTGAGTGAAATTCATAGAGTTTGTTAAATGGTTGAACACATTATGTTGGTAGTGTGAGTTAATTAGACTCACACCAATGTTTTAAAAACAAAACAGTTATTATTCACTAAGCATCATGCAATCAAGGCGTTAACTTGCTGTTATATAATAATAACCGATGCCCCAAGTAGGTAAAATTTGCCGTTTTACCTGATGTACTCAAATATAGTGCGTTTGTTTACCGGATCCTGGTCAAACAAACGGGATTCGTCAATCCCGATAGATCTATCCACAATATTCGCGCTCACTTCACTCGTGATTAATGATTCATGATTTAGGGACTTAAGATTGGCAAATGCGGTAACTTAGTGCAAGTTAAATAATCAGATAAGTATAGAATTTGAAAGCAATGTGTTCGGTTTAAATAAAGCATGTATCTCCCCAAGGGTTTGTAAAACAATTTAAGTAATAGAAAGTGGGGCTATGAACTCACCTTAGAGTAAATGATATCAAATGTATAGTGAGAATGATGGATATGCCGTGAGAACTTCTATGAGCAACCTAGAATAGGATGTTGCGACTTAGGTTTGGAATAATGTTTAGGAAAACATAAACCATTCTATATATATTTCTATGTTGATCATGATGTAGTACATGGTTTTTGTGTATGTAGTTTATAGAAATGGTCTAGTTGTGAAAACGAGTTTAGTTTATAGATATCGTACTACCGTTCGGGCCATCATAATTCAGAGGTCATGCAAGAACGTTCGAGGAGCTAGGACACTTTAAATCGTAAATCCAGAACTCGTCGATACGTTTTACTCAAATGAAACCCCTCACATGAAGCTCCCTACTTTTGTAGAACTTAGTAGATACAACATATGTTTTGAGTGAAGATTGTTATAACATAAAGTTTATCATGTTTTTAATAAGTATCTAGTTTTACAAGTTCTCGTCGTTTTCATAAATATGATCACCTTAGTTAACGGTCTTGGGTAAACAAGCCTTAAGGCTTTAGCCATGTCCTTGCCGTGACTTTGGTCTTGACTACCATGGTCTTGAGACTTAGCTTTGACCTTAGCCGTAGCCGTGGTCTTGGCTTATGGCCATTAGGCCTCTTGGTTTGCTTGTAATTGTGACAAAAGTATAGTAGTAAGACTATATTTACGGCAGTTTCTGTTTTTGAAAGATTTTGGCCTATTTATGCGTTTTCAAGGTCCGAGCTTCTTTGTTATTGAAGGAAAACGTCGTTCCGGACAACTTTCGTGTTTTAACTTTTTGATGATTCGGACCAGAAGGGCCTCTAAAAATTTCATATTTTAGGCAGTAAGCTATTTGGCAGATTCATGTTTTAGTTTCGCTAATTTCTTTTTGTCATAACTTTTGACTCGTGTGTCCGTTTAGAGTGATTCAAATTGCTACGTTTTAGTTTTAATATTATCTACAAGAATATGTAAAGTATCATATCCATATGTGGTCGATTTTGTGGAAACTTTGTATAAAAGTTTATCATTTATACACTTACTAACCCAAGTTTAACATATAGGTTCTTATAACTTGTTTTAAAGATTTTTGTACATCATGATCCAACATAGTAACTATATATATAGCATGAAATAGTTAAGATTATGAATAACAAAGATGAGATGATGGTGGTGATAAGCTGCTTACAACTTTTGGCTTTCAAATAGAAAGGAGTAACTTAGTAAGGATAGGACTTTGATTGATCGCGAAAGATTTCGGATTGAGCTAGCTTTCCACACCTTGGAACTCTTGCAAACTTGAAGAGTTGGTGATGAAGTACTAAGTGACTTGAGTGGATCTAAACTCAAGAAGATCACTTAAACTTGCTAGAGATTTGATGTAGTAGCTTGATCTTTGGAACTTCTTTGCATAAACTTGGAGTTTATGGAACAAATTATGGAAGATATGTATGTTTTAAGTTATGAACGACCAAGAGAAGAGTTTTAGGGTTTTTAGGAAGTCATTCACTTGCTATTTATAGGAGGGTAAGTTTGGTTAACCATATATTGGGTTAAATATTAACCATGGTTAGGTTAGGACACTTGTAATGATCTAAAGGAACCAAGGTTAGGATGATGCCACCAATATGATGACTCCCCCCCTAAGGTCTGCCATGGAAGAGATAAGATGACTTTTGTGGTTAGTTTTGGTATTATCTTGGTTACGGAGTGAGTTTTGGTTCCGTTAATCGCTAACCGAAGCCATAAAACGTAAAACCGGGTATCGTAAAAATATGAAACTTATAGGAATGATTAAACTCATCATTATACTCCATTTAAAAATATAAAATAGGCGATAAGTCTCATTGGGTGCAAAAACGCTGCTTAAAGCTGGAAATACGGGTAAAAAACGCGTAATACGCAGCTTTTCGAAAAGAACGAAATTTCATGGAAACGACCGTGAATTTATTTAGAGTAGACTAAAATTAGTCTAAAAGTGATATGAGATGGTAAAATGTGGTTTTCGTGATACGCAGGATAACTTTACAGTTATTTGTGAAGTTTAAAAGTTACGCGATTTAAGCAGAAATGTAGAACGTACAAGGTTAATTCCTTTATGGTCAAAGGAGGAGGGAAATATGTTTGACTTTTCCAAAAAATGTAAAAGTGTCAAAAACATATTTAGAAACACAGTGCAGGAATCGTTAAGTCTGGATGTAAGTAGAATTGTTTAAAACGTAAGTTTAGTTTTGTTCTGCGCTGGGCTTATTTGGTAATATTAAAAATAATAATTCTTAAAAATTCTCAAATTAATCATGAATAATCTAAAACTTTATCTGATGCGAGGAAAATTGTCAGGGTTGATTTTCGTTAAGCGCGTGATGTTTAAACGGTGGACCGTCTAAAACGAAACTTTAAAAACGATGTTTACTTAATAACTTTTGCGAAAATGATCTAACGATGGTCGAACTCTCAGGTCATTACTAAAATAATTTATCTTACGAGAATGTAAAATAAAAGTTTTACGGATGAATAGTAAAAGTGAATAGTAAATGTGAATAGTGAAAGTGAATTGTAAATTCTCGAAAATGAAAAGTAACCTAAAAATGCGGGTGGTTACATTTACCGTCCATTCGGTTTTTATCATCATCACCTCGGAAAATTTTACGTCACAACTGCACAAAGTCACAATTTCACAGGAACTGCACAATGTCATAACTGCACAAGTCTCACAAGTCCAAAACTGCACAAGCCCAAAACTGCACGAGTCTCACAACTGCACAAGTCTCACAAGTCTCAAACTGCACAAAGTCTTACAAGTCTCAAACTGCACAAGGACACAAGCCTCACAAGTTCAACAATATTCACAAGTTACACGTTTTCAACATGAATGTGGTAAGTAGGATTCCAAAACTGCAAACATTCACAAGAAAGTAACTTAAGATTCTCAAAGGACAACCAACATAACAGGCTTATAATGCCCACATGAAAGCAACATCACCACAACACCAACAAGAAAGCAACAACACAAACTACACAAAGTCTCACAAGCTAGCAGAAAGCAACAACACCACAACACCATCAGCACCAACAGAAAGCTACAACACAACAACACAACAACCATGTCTGGTTCACCATTTGACACACAAGAGGTAAGGCTCAGATTTATTAGCTCGTTATGAATCATGTTGGCTGCAAATATGAATGTTGCAATCCATTCATATTTGCCATGCCAAAACTCTTAGGTTTTATTTTTTATATAAAAATCATCATTGCCTCTTTTTTTTTTAAAACCTACTTATTTCATATAAAGTTGCAAAGTGAGATAAAACTGCACTTTACCATCCAGTAATGAAACTGCATAGGCACCAAAAGTTTTCATTTACAGTTGCAAAGTGAGATAAAACTGCACTTTACCATCCAGTAATGAAACTGCATATCACCACAAAAAACAGATATCAACACACAAAAAACAGATACCACAATGATCTAACAATAAGTTCTATACTTGTTAGATCTAAAATTTTTAGATCTAAAATTTTTAGAGAGAGAGAGAGAAACATGTGAGAGAGAGTATTTATTTTTGACAGTAGTGAGAAGAGACATATATCAACACACAAAAGACAGAAGAAAACGCGTACACATAACCACCACAAAAACCACACACGTAACCACCACAAAAACCACACACGTATCAAACACCTTTATATTAAAGTATTTTTAATTTAATAAAAGTTTTATATTAAAGTTTTATTACAAAAGTTTTAAAATAAAAGTTTTATATTAAAAGTTTTATATTAAAAATATTTAATAAAAGTTTTAATAAAAGTTTTTAATAAAAATTTTTATTAACCAGTTTTAATAAAAGTTTTATATTAAAAGTTTTATATAAAATGTATTTTTAATTAAAGTTTTATATTAAAAAATTTAGATCTAAAATTTTTTGTTAACCAGTTTTAATAAAAGTTTTATATTAAATTAAAAGTTTTATATAAAATGTATTTTTAATAAAAGTTTTATATTAAAAATTTTAGATCTAAAATTTTTTAAACATCTCTAAAAATTTTAGATCTAAAAATTTTCGATCTAAAAACTTTAGAGAGAGAGAGAGAGATAAAACAGTGAGAAAGAAACATCACCAACAGCAGATACCACAACATCAGCACCACAACATCACCACCACTATCTAAAAATTTTTAGATCTAAAAAAGTTTTCAATCTAAAAACTTTAGAGAGAGAGAGATAAAAACAGGTGAGAGAGAAACATCACCAACATTACCACCACAACATCAACACCACAACATCACCAACATCAGATACCACAACATCACTACCATTCTCAAAAAAATATATATATCTTGAAAATTTTTCGATCTAAAAAAAATTTTCATCTAAAAATTTTTTCATCTAAACAAGTTTTCGATCTACAAATTTTTTCATCTAAAAAAGTTTTCGATCTAAAACATCACCAACATCAGATACCACAACATCACCACCACTCTCTAAAAATTTTTAGATCTAAAAAAGTTTTCGATCTAAAAACTTTAGAGAGAGAGAGATAAAAACAGGTGAGAGAGAAACATAACCAACATCAGATACCACAACATCAACACCACAACATCACCAACATCAGATACAAGAACATCTTAGATCTAAAATTTTGAGAGAGAGAGAGAGAGAAACATGTGAGAGAGAGAGTAGTGAGAAGAGACATATATCACACACACACAAAAGACAGATATCACACACAAAAGACAGATATCAACACACAAAAGACAGAAAAAACGTGTACACGTAACCACCACAAAAACCACACACGTATCACACACCTTTATTTTAAAAAAAATTAATTTAATAAAAGTTTTATATAAAGTTTTATATAAAAGTTTTAATAAAAGTTTTATATAAAAGTTTTATATAAAATGTTTTATAATAAAAGTTTTATATTAAAAGTTTTATATAAAATGTATTATAAATAAAAGTTTTTTATAAAATGTGTTATAAAAGTTTTATATTAAAAGTTATATTATAAAAGTTTTATAATAAAAGTTGTATTATAAAAGTTGTATTTTTTATAATGAAAGTTATTAAAAGTTAAAAGTTATAAAAGTTGTTGTGTTTTTTATTTTTTAGGTGTTCAATACTGAACTTGCTTTAACTGACTGGGTACAATCTACTGCTGAATCGATTGGTTTTCTTATTGTTAAAGGAAGAACTAAAACAAATAGGGGCTATAAGTACTCTATCGAATTTTTGTGTTCTAGACATGGGACGTCTGCACGTGAAGGTTTAGAAGAAGAACTTGAACGGCAGACTAGTACCGCTAAAATTAATTGCCCATTCAGATTACTTGCGAAATTTATAAAAGGTCGAACTGGTAGAACTGGTAACATTAGTGGTTGGATCTTGAGGGTCAAGTGTCCAGGGCATAATCATGACTTTGTAGACTCGTTCCATGGTTTTTCACAGGCCATGCGATTAAAAGAAAGTAAGTTAGTTTTGGTGAAGCAGTTGACAAAACATCAAGTAGCACCACGAATTATACTTTCTTCACTAAAATAGAGCGATCCGAATAACGTGTCTAGCATTAGAACGGTATATAATGCACAAAACAAGATACGCAGAGAAGATCGTGGTGATTTGACTCCGATACAACAGCTTTTAGTACATTTGAGGCGTAAAGGTTATACTTATTAATTCTTTTATTTCTCAGATGTTTTGCGGTATTTCCGTAACTGGCTGCGACATTACGACAACATGTTTGTGTCGTACATTACCGATCAATATCGCAGCTTTGGCCAGACAACAACATGTAGGGTTGAGAGTCAACACGCGCTGTTGAAGTTATACTTGGGCTCCACACAGTCCAGCTTAGACACATTGTTGTGTTCGGTCGACAAGATTATAGCTGCGCAAGAAACTGCGATACGAGCCTCTTTGAATACAAGCAAAATCAAGAAACTGCATGCTTGTAAGAGCACTCTATTTAATGACTTGCGGTATAATGTTTCAATGGATGCTTTAAGGCTCATACTCGCAGAAAGTAAACGGGATGTTGACCCACATGCATGTGGTCATCAGATGCGGTTAGTGTATGGTTTACCATGCTATCACCAACTGTATTGGCTTCAAGCAAACGGTATGTATTTTAAAATTTATGCCTATCAAGTTATTCTCCCCGTCAATACCGATAATTTTAACTAGTTCCTTTTTTCGAATACAGGATTGCCTATTCCGCTTGGTTTTGTTGATAATTTTTGGAGAACCCTAAGCGTTCCCTGGCCTGTTGTCCGAAATACTCAAGAGCGTGATGAGCCTGAATATCCTGAAGAGCCTGAATATTTTTCTTGTCAAGATGACGTACAAAAATTCCAAAGTGTTTTTACCAAAGCATCATCGTTTGTCAAAAAAGAATATGTTAAACGGGCTCAAAGGTATATACGCTCCTGAATCTGTGTCAACCCAACAACCTGCTATTAAAGACGATAATCGTGGACGTCCGAGCGAAAAGGACAACAAATCCAAGGCTAAACAAAATATCCCGGATTTGAACGAAGAACCCCTCGCAAGGCACCGCAGAAGCTACACAAAACCTAAAAAAGTCCCAGACTTAAATGAAGAGGCTGCGAGACACAGTTCATATGTGGGAGAGCCTTCTAACGTCCCAGACTTGAACGAAGGACCTAGCGAGGGCGACTTAAGACACCACTTGTACGTTCCAGATGACATTAGCGAATATTTTATGGCTCAAATTCCACCTCTTTTCCGACGCTGGATCCTAGGGATCTTTAACGTGGCAGGTGATGGAAATTGTGGCTATCGAGCTCTTGCCGTAGGTCTTGGTCATCACGAACGAATGTAGCCCATGATTCGAGCTCTTGTCAGGGAAGAGGTAGACAATAACGAGGAAGTGTACATGCAAATGTGGGGGGATTATTTTACAAATATTCGTAACTCGATGAATTGGTTTGAAGGTCCAGCACCCCACGGTTACTGGATGACTATGCCAGAAACGGGCGTGGCTATTGCTACAGCTCTTAACCGTCCTATTGTATGTATCTCCAATTCATAATCTATTATGTGTCTTCCGCTGAGAGATGGTCCAAATACAGCACAAATATTGTCCCCCGTTGTGCTTCTTCGTGTGGGGGAAGACCAGGCTGCTCACTTCGTTCTTGCGTTTCTTGATGAAAACTCACCACTCCCGTATAATCACCCACAATGGAGATGGTTCAGAAATGACGTGGCCGGGAAATGGGCACATATGTTTACTCAATGACAGAGCATGTTTAGACAGACGTAGAAAACGATTATTGATTTATATTGTAAATGACAAAACATGTATAGACGATTACTGATTTATATTGTAAATGACAAAACATGTATAGACGATTTCTGATTTACATTGTAAATGATAAAACATGTATAGACGATTACTTTTATATTGTAAATGACAAAACATGTATAGACGATTATTGATTTATAGTAAACGACTCGTCATCTTTTGTTACAGATTGCTGCTCCTGCTCCGGTTCTTCCTCATCTTTTGTTACAGGAATCGGATGACATTCAGTGGAGGGACATTCATTGTGTCAACAACACACCCGATCGTGTTGAGAGTCCAGATTATGTGCCTTCTTCTCCATCTTATGTGCCTCCCTCTCCAGCTATATCTCCAGCTACAGATGAGGACAATTTTATACACCGTCTTCCGGTTCTTCCTCATCTTTTGTTACAGCCGTCTCGCGTTGACGAGTACGAGCGAGAGATTGCCGGATTGAGGAGACGCATTTCAGAGTTAGAGTTTCGTGTGGGACAGATAGCAGCATCATTGGAGCGACTACGCCTCGGGCGTGATTGATCTTAGTTTCTAGTTATATTGTGATTTTGTGAACCATGTATCAACTATTAATCTATAACAAGATTGGTTATTTATGTATTCAAAGCTTCTAATTTTGTGAACCATGATATTACTGATTTATGTTGTGAATAATTATACAAATTCTTTTGGCCAGATGCAACAAGAAAATCCTTTCTTGTGTCGTTGTCGACGTGGTTTTATGATTGAAAGAACATCCCAGAAGCCCAAAACTTGTGGTCTGAAGTATTATGCATGTCCTTTGTCAAAGGTAAATAATTAAACGTTTGCTTATTTACGTAAATATATCAATAACTTGTTTGTTTAGAATACATTTTTATAATCGTTTCATCATGTAACAGCCAGGGACTGAAGACTATGGGTGTCGATACTTCATGTGGAAGGAAATATTTCAACAAAAGTACTTTGGTCAAGCCTCTTCTTCAACGCAGTGCTCAAACTGCGAAACTAAAGATAAAACGATCAACATGCTATTGGCTCAAAACAATTTGTTGAAGGCAAGAATAAAGACGTTGGAGGCATCACTGGAAGTCTGGAATTGGCAAGAAATTCAGTTGATCACGCATGTCAGCCGAGTGGAATACTCTATGAGCTTATAGATGATATTAATAATCTTCATGTGGAGTAGATTTCGTTGTAATATTGAAAATATTTGTTGTTGTACTTGTTTAATGTTTTAATGTCTAATGTTTTATTGTTATTGTTTAATTAAATGGAAACAATACACAAATAAATACTCTACATATAAAAACACTACACAAATAAATACACTATATACATATAAAAACACTACACAAATTAAATATACCATACAAATAAATACACTATACATATAAAAACACTACACAAATTAAATATACCACACAAAATAAACTATACACAATTAAAAAAAAAAAAAAAAAAAAAAAAGGACAAGGGTACCTGCGCCCGTACGGATGGGGGGCCCATGGCCTATAGGGTGTTGGGGTATCATATTTTGGGGTGTTGGAGTATCTCTCCCTAAAGTTATTGAGACCCTCTTATTTTTACAAAGGGGACTTTCTTACGTTTTTGCATTTTTTTGATTTTTTATTTTATTTTTATAATTTTGTTTATATCAAAAAACTATAAACCCGAAAGTGCAGAACATAAAATATAAACTTTAATAAGTCAAACGTTTAAAACTGTCAGAAATACGAAACATAAACTGACAAAAAATTGTGTTGTATTAGAAGAAAAAAAAAAAAAAAAAAAAAAACAAAAAGAATAAAAGTACAAACCCTGGTCTGTATAACACAAGCCTAATAAAAGGACATTTAACTTTTTCACATTTTCGAAATGACAAGAACTAGGTAGATAGGCGTAGCCATAGCCCAACATAGCCAGCTTTATACACTATTTCACATTTTCGAAAGGGTCCTCCTATGCAGGCACCCCATGGTAGGGGGTGGCTGCATTTTTCCATGGGTTGCCTCGATTTCCGTGCCAATCATGGGTATTCAATCATTGGTAATGATTGGTTTCTCGATTTCCGTGCCAAGTTTTTTTACAACTTATTTTTTTTACCACTTATACCACTTATTTTTTTACAAGTTTTTTATACACTTTTTTTTACATGTTTTTTTTTACAGTTTTTTTTACAAGTTTTTTTTTATAACTTATACCACTTTTTTACAACTTTTTTTTTGGTTTTAAAATTTTACGAGTTATTTTTTGGTTTTACAAGTTTTTTTATGATATAAATTCAGTTTTAAAACTTTTAAAAAAACCGTAGTCGGAAAATTATTGAGGCTCAGTTCGAAGGTTGCAAAAGTGAGATTTTATCCCACTTTGCCGTCCATTCGGTTTTCATCATCGCCTCGGAAAGTTTTTAGGCTCAAAAATTATCATCGCCTCGGAAAATTTTTAGGCTCAAACCCGAAGGTTGCAAAGTGAGATTTGATCTCACTTTACCGTCCATTCGGTTTTCATCATCGCCTCGGAAAGTTTTTAGGCTCAAAAATCATCATCGCCTCGGAAAATTTTTAGGCTCAAACCCGAAGGTTGCAAAGTGAGATTTGATCTCACTTTACCGTCCATTCGGTTTTTATCATCATCGCCTCGGAAAAGTTTTAGTCACAACTGCACAAAGTTACCAGTTCACATGAACTGTACAAAACTGCACTCACAAAACTGCACAAGCCTCACAAATCTGCACAAGCCTCACAAAACTGCACAAGCCTCACAACTGCACAAGCACAAGACTCACCAGTTTCACAGGTTTCACAAGTTACACAAGTTACACGTTTTGAACATGATTCTCACAAGTTACCACTGCAAAAGTTCACAAGGTGTACTAAGATTCTCAAAAGTTCACAAGGTGTACTAAGATTCTCAAAGGCAATACTTCTCAAAGGCACCCCATATAATCCCAGGTGAAAGCAACAACACCAACAACAATCAACCAACAACAATATAATCCTAGGCAGGCACCCCATAAAATCCCAGGTGAAAGCAAGCTACACCAACAAGTGGTCCAGAAACAACACCAACAACAATATAATCCTAGGCAGGCACCCCATATAATCCCAGGTGAAAGCAACAACACAAACAAGTGGTCCAGATCAACAACAATCAACCAACAACAGCAACTAGTGGTCCAGATCAACAACAACAATCAACCACCATGTCTAGTTCACCATTTAACACACAAGAGGTAAAAAAACTTATCAAAGGCTCAGATTATTAGCTTTATAGCTCATGTTGGCTGCAAATTCAGTTTTGCCTCGCCAAAACACTAAGTTTTTTTCATTAAAGTTGCAAAGTGAATCACTTTACCATCCAGTAATGCCAAGGATAACGTGGGGTGCCTTGCCAAGGATAACGTGGGGTGCCTACGTAGGCTTTGCCCACAAAAGGGTCCTCCTATGCAGGCAAACCTGCAAAACAAACATACAAACATATAAGCAAACAATTTTTAGATCTAAAAGGTAATGATGATTTTTTTTAAAAAAAAAAACTTAAAAAGAGTTTTTTTTTTTAACAACGAAACATACGTAACCACCACAGCATCACCAGTACCACCACAACATATCAGTTTCAATATTTTAGATCTAATTTTTTTTAAGAAAATCAAACAAAGTTAACCTTTTTTTTACAAAGGTTTAGATCTAAAAAAAATTTTAGATCTAAAAAAAGTTTTAGATCTAAAAACTTTAACAACGAAACATACGTAACCACCACAGTCTCACCAGTACCACCACATCATCACCACAACATATCAGTTTCAAGGGTGTAAAAAAAGTTTTAGATCTACAAAACTTTGACAACGAAACATTTTTTTTAAAGAAAATCAAACAAATTTAACGTTTTTTTTTTACAAACCTCATATTTTTTTCAACAACATATACGTTTTTAGATCAAAAAAAAGTTTTAGATCTAAAAACTTTAACAACGAAACATACGTAACCACCACAGTCTCACCAGTACCACTACATCATCACCACAACATATCAGTTTCAAGGGTGTAAAAAAAGTTTTAGATCTACAAAACTTTGACAACGAAACATTTTTTTTTTAAAAATCAAACAAATTTAACGTTTTTTTTACAAACCTCTTATTTTTTTCAACAACATATACGTTTTTAGATCTAAAAAAAGTTTTAGATCTAAAAACTTTAACAACGAAACATACGTAACCACCACAGCCTCACCAGTACCATCACATCATCACCACAACATATCAGTTTCAAGGGTGTAAAAAAAGTTTTAGATCTACAAAACTTTGACAACGAAACATTTTTTTTAAGAAAATCAAACAAATTTAACGTTTTTTTTACAAACCTCATATTTTTTTCAACAACATATACGTTTCAAGATCTAAAAATAGTTTTAGATCTAAAAACTTTAACAACGAAACATACGTAACCACCACAGCCTCACCACTACCACCACATCATCACCACTACCACCACAGCATCAACAATCTAACAAGTAAAATACTTGTTAGATCAAAATTTTAGATCTAAAATGTTTAGATCTAATATTTTAAAAGAGAGAGAGTGGTGGTGAGAGAGAGTTGTTTGACAGAGTGAGAGAAGAGAGCGAATATCAACTGCAACAAGACAGAGAAAACCATGTGCGCACACGGTTTCAACAACGGTTTCACAATGAAACGCGTATACACATTAAGAACCACACACGTATACACACACGTTCTATTTAAAACCACATGCGTCTACACACATTTAAAAGAGAAAACGTTTGTATTTCAGCCGAGTGGAATACTCTATGAGCTTATAGATGACATTAATAATCTTCATGTGGAGTAGATTTCGTTGTAATATTGAAAACATTGTTGCTTTACTTGTTTAATGTTTTAATGTCTAATGTTTTATTGTTATTGTTTAATTAAATGGAAACAAACACACAATTAAAAAGCATAACGTAAAATAAATATCATATAAAAACACTACACAATTAAATACACTATACATATAAAAACACTATACAAATTAAATACACTATACAATATACATAAATTAAACACTACACACACAATTAAAAAAAAAAAAAAAAAGTACCGCCGCCGTACAGAAAGGGGACCCACACCTATTTGAGGTGCCTGCATAGGCTTGGCCTTTCGAAATGAAAAGAACTAGGTAGATAGGTGTAGTCATAGCCCAACATAGCCAACTTTATACACCGTACACTATATTTGACTTGGCTATTATAATTAATGTGGGTCGCGTTTATCATAACCGTACACTATATTTGACTTGGCTATTATAATTAATATGGGTCGCGTTTATCATTTGTGGCTCGCGATTTGTGTCCATTTTTCCTATCCTAAATAGGTCGTGATCTTATTGGGTCGCGTTTTACTAGGTCGCGATTTGCTTTGTTAAATAAAATTTTCGTCGCGTTTTACTTTGCTAAATGGGTAGTGTTTTTATATAATTATGTCGCGTTGAATGTCGCGAAAGACACACATGTAGGGTGGAAGTTTTTCTACGAATGAATCAAACGGATAAAATTCAAAAGTTCATTTTAGTAAAGAATTTATGTGACGTCTTATTTCATAAATAGATAGTGGATATGGTCCGTTTAAAAGATTTTCTCTAAATTAAACGTGCCATGGGATACACTTCAAGTGCTGACAAGGAAACGTCACTATCTAGAGCTGCAAGACCATCAATGGAAAGAAGTGATTGTTATTTGGGCTTCATAAACACATATCCATCATCATTGCAAACTCAAAAATTGGAAAAAAGTGATTGTTACATGAAAAAGAATATTAGAACTCTAAATCTTATTGAGTTGAGCAACAAATCAAAAATTCATGTTATGTCATCAACAGAATGATAAAGGTCTCTCCGAGATTAAGGCCGGCCAAAGCGCCTGAGTTTCTTCGTCAATTGGATAGTTGGTGTATTATAGGTGTCATTTCGTTGCTGTTAGTTTAGGTTTCATCTTACATTTATAGATGGTAATGTAAGTCTTTTAGGTGTTAGTTATTCGGGTGTTGTTTTAGACTTATTTATTTTTAGGTGTTGCTTATTGTTTTGTTGTTCAAGGTTATTTCGGGGTTTTATTTTTTTTAGAATTTTAGTTTTATGTTTTGCGAGGTGTTCTTGTGGGGATTGTATTTTTACATGTCGTTTAGTGTTTGTTTTCTCTAGCATTTTGCTAATTTTTTTTAATAATATATGCCGTTAAAAAAAACATGTTTTTCTGTAATAGTATTTTGTGAATTTGACAAGTGATAGTGATCATTCATGCATGCATGTACTTATTATACAGACTAAGCGAGTACCCGCGCCTGGCATTAGCGGCTCCTAGCGGCTGACAATTAACGATATCCGATATTGTGGCTAGTGTTTCGTTTAACATTCAAAATAGAACGTGAAAAGATCAAAATGTAATTGCTAACTTTTGTGACATACGATAATTCAACTCTAACAATCGGTACGTATTGAGATAATTCAAAATCGAACACATACTTTTTGAGAAAATTCAATCGGTACGTATATAACAAAAACCAACCTCAAAATCATCAATATTCCTTTGATCTGTCATTTCCATTTTTCTTCACAACTTTAATACACATGGTTTGCTTATACAATGGGTTTTTTTATATAGCCAAGAAGGTGAAAACATCATTACCATATATATACTTCCAGAATTTCGAACATTCTCCTTTATTAATTTCCTTACAAGAAGGTGAAAACTTCTATTCAAATATTTCACTTCCTGCCCAGAATTTATTCACATTTCTGTAAGTCAATTTGTAAGTTACCAAACGTATGTAGTAAAAATTTTTAAGTTACCAAAGATAAGTTTTCAATCGGTACGTATATAACAAAAACCAACCTCAAAATCATCAATATTCCTTTGATCTGTCATTTCCATTTTTCTTCACAACTTTAATACACATGGTTTGCTTATACAATGGGTTTTTTTATATAGCCAAGAAGGTGAAAACATCATTACCATATATATATTTCTAGAATTTCGAACATTCTCCTTTATTAATTTCCTTACAAGAAGGTGAAAACTTCTATTCAAATATTTCACTTCCTGCCCAGAATTTATTCACATTTCTGTAAGTCAATTTGTAAGTTACCAAACGTATGTAGTAAAAATTTCTAAGTTACCAAAGATAAGTTTTCCACTTTTCCACCTTTTCACATTTCAATGTTGACCATTTTTCTATTTTATGTAATAAAGATAAATATAATGAATTGTGGTGGTTCGAAAGTTTCATAACATCATTCATACTTTTAACTTGGAAGTCCAAATCTTATTAGGCTAAGAGAATCTCCTTTTTCCATAAAAAAAATTACTCCTTCCGTCATAAAATAAGTGTCTAGTTTGACTTTTAAGAGTCAAACTGGTTCAACTTTGACTTTTAAGAGTCAAGCTGGTTCAACTTTTACCTTAAATATATATATTTTTTGTTATTTAATAATTGATGAAAAATTATAACAATGAAAAAATACATTTAAAACTCAATCCATTTATATATTTTGCATTAAGTATTATATAACACCCGAAAAAATAGTTAAGGTCAAAGTTGAACCAGTTCGACTCTGAAAAGTCAAACTGAATACTTATTTTGAGACGAAGGTAGTATTACTAAAAGACTATATATGCAAAATTAGAAGGTGGGAAAGTGTAATGGTCATCTCGACTTCACCTCCATCTCAGCTGCCACATCAGCTTTTTAACACACCGCTTGAACTTCAACTTTCAGTCATAATGGTCACCATCTAACCACCAATATAAAACTAACCCACTTTATACAAACATACCTCACAGTATAGCTCAAACATACTAAAAAATACAAAATATAAAAAGAAATGGAGGGGGTCCTCTTTATTCGTTTGGTGAACTCACTCACTGAACCACCTTCACTTTCCCACCTTCGCTCACCAACCCTTACCTCTCGTCATGGACCTTTGAGTGCCAAACCATCCTTTCACCTCACCAGAACAACCCACCTAACATCTATAAACTATATATATTTGAATAACGATACACGACCTGATGAGACACATGAACCGACTGTCATTCATCAGGTCAAGAAACTTTTTAGTAAAGGATATAAATTACAAAATATTATAACACCAAAACAAAATTTCATCAAACATGTTAGATGAAAAAAACTTCGACGTCAACTTTCTAAAGAAAAAAGGCTTCATTTTGTTTAAGCTTGTGTGTTGGCGAGTTCAAACCATATAACTCAATCGGCTTAAAAGAAATGTACAAGCAACTAAATTCAAAATTGTTTTAACTTTAGCCTTTCCAACAAAACTTTCCTTTTTCTAATCTTTACTTATAAAACCAATGATATTTATCAAAGTCTAAAATCACATGTTACAATCTTTAACTTTTAACCCAATAAAAAACACCTAAACCAAACCTCGACACCTTTTACATTAGTCTACATTATAAAACTTATACATTTGTTGAAGTACTGTTCAGAGAAGCCTTCTTTGGCCCGTTTTTTCTATTGGTAAGTCCAGGTCCGGATAAAATAGTGTACCGGACCCGAACCATCTCTCACTTATCTCTCATGTTCTCTCTCATTCATCGGCGCTCCGGCAACAAAAAAAACGATCGGCGAACCCAGCCTGATCTGACACCGAAAGATCTAGAGTGATTTGTGTGAGTGAAAGCACAGTATCATCTACAGGAATAGATTATTTAAATGAGTCTAGAGTCTCTTTGTGAGAGGGATATGATAAGGATTTACAACATACGTTTTTAGGGGATCATTTAAGCCCTAAATTATTACATTTTATATCCATTACTGCTTAAAAACGTTCCTTTTCACATTTTAGGTCTTTTGGAAGCAAAATGCTGGAATGAAGCATATTTGGACGAAAAAGAGCGAAAACACGAAGAAAATGACAAAGTCAATAAAACAAGGCTATTTCAGAAGCCTGCGACGTCCCAACTCCAAGGGCGATGCCGTCGCTCACATGGTATTCCAAAAACTCTCAAGCGACGGCTCATAACATATTTTGGTCTTAACAAGTGACGGCGTCATGCCTTATTCCAGAAGGCCATAACCCTTTCCTTTCACACCAGATGGCCAATATTATCCCCAGACGACATCCAGAAGCAATCCAGACGGTTTCATTACTTTCTACCCGACGTCGTCCCAATGATGACTTAGTCAAGATGAAACCTTAATGACGGCAATCAGACGGCGTCACCATCAAAAGGCGACGCCGTCGCGAGTGTAAAATCTATATATAGACTTCGAATTTTCTGTATTTTGTGTGCATTATTTTGGAGAGCAAACCCTAGTTCATTTAAGGTCCGACTTGGGTTTGCTCTCCAAAATAATTAGTGTTTGATTGTGTTCTTGCTTATCTATCATGCGTAACTATATTAATCAGTGTTTGCTTAGATTCAATGAAACCTAGTTATTGATTATTGTTAGGTTGTCTCTTGTTCTAATAGGTAGATGCTAAAGTAAGGAAAATTGGCTTCTTTAATTGTTGCGAGCTTGAAGATCCTAAATAGCAAAAAGCCTTAGAGTGAACTTTAGGCCATCACTGTGTTTATTGCGTGAGTTGTAGCTTAAGGATAATAGGATATTCGGGGGAGATACTTCGGTACTTGGCGATCCTGAATGTTCTAGAGGAGAGTTACGATTCATAGAATTGGGGAATTAGGCACCACCCTATGACTAACACGAAATACAACGCATCAATTAGAATAAGGATGTGACAATTTAACCGTCCAATAAAAAATAACTAGGGAGTAAGAAAATCTAAGTGAACACGTTTTTAATTATCATAAGAAACACGCTCATTCGATCCATAGCTTTTTAATTTTAATTAGTTTAATTAGGTTTAATTTAAATTGTTAAATAGTTTAGTTGGTAGAATTACCAAACCCCCACTCTTCAAATTCCGAGATTTTACTTGCTTTCATAAAAAAATATAAAAAAGACTAAAAAGAATCATCCTCACCTCACCTTTTCGTCATACATCTCTACTAGTATCTATATTCCCTTAGAGAACGATCAATCCCCTGGGCTTGCCCATACAACACTGCAACGATTAGGTACACTGCCTAGTGGGTTGTAAGGCTTGCTCGCGGAAAAGGAATTCTTACGTCCCCGAACCATGCTATCAAGCTTTTGGCGCCGCTGCCGGGGAATAAAATAGCTAGTTAGGTTTCTATCTCGATTAGGTTCACTCGCTTGATTCCTATCAACTGAGCTTTTTTCTTTTTTTTTATTAGCTTTCTTGTAGTCTATCCCCATTTTTCGTGTCTTTGTTCGTAACCTTGTCACTTTTCATGGAAGGTGATAATCCACCCATCATCAATGATCCACCACAACATCCACTACCACCACCAAATCTACCACCACAAGACCCGCCAAGAGACCATACTCTTGGTGAATACTCTAGACCGAGCCATCAAGGCTATAAGAACACCATTGAGCTTCCCCGTTTAGCTCAAACTACAGCCTTGCGATTAGACACCATTCGGTTGGTGCAAAACGGATGTACATTCTATGAACTTCGTTTCGAAGATCCTAATCAGCATCTCAAGGATTTACTAAAAATCATTGATTCAGTTTACCTTAATGCTACCACTCGGGAGACAACACGATTGTGTCTCTTCCAATTCTCTCTACTGGACCAAGCTAGTAATTGGCTTTGGCGTCTTCCCGCGAGATCTATCTCAAGTTGGGATAATCTAACTACCCGTTTCCTCGCTAGGTTTTTTCCATCCGCTCTGAGCCAACCGCTTAGCCAAAATTCTTTTAACCTACTTCGCAACCAAATCTCTAGCGAAATCGATGAGCTTAGAAAAATGCATAGGTTACTTGAGAACACACTTGAGAAGGCGACTAGCGCATCGGGTATTGATTCAATGGTCATCGATGATTCAGATGATGAATTAGGAGAAGGTGACATTAAGGTCATTGAAATAATAGAAGAGAGTGAGAATGAGGAAATTGATGCATTTTTTAACCTTTATCCCACTAAGGAAGAAATCGCATACCACAATTACAAAATGACAACCCTCGGCCACCCTTTGTTAGAATCAATTCTAAAGTAGGAGAGGTAGTCTTTGGAACATTAATATCCCATGTAGGATTGGATATAGATATGTTGAGCACGCTTACATACATGTAGATTCTCCGATCAATGTGATGTCCTCAGATTTTTACAACAACATAATGAACACACAGCTTAAAACTAGGAGAGACCCTAAGTATCCCAGTGGAATTTGCAATTTTAAAGGGTAAAGGATGTACACATCTTTGTTGGGAATTTTACCTACTTAGCAGATTTTGTGATCCTAGAAGATGTAGAATGTGTCATCGATTATAGCTTGTCCCATGTCGTGTTAGGAAAGCCGTTTATTGAAAAGTCTAAGCTAAGCTATAACAAAATTGAAGGAACGGTTAGTTTTTTGGAGGGGAGCGATGAAATTACATATAGGAGGCCTTGGAAAATAAGCGAATTTGGTCCTCTATCCTACTTTGAAAGGGATAACCTTAAGGCCTTAGAGGAAAAGAGCGTGACGGGTATTGAAAAAGACATGGACTTTATGTGGGAGAAAATGAGCTTTTACTATTAGGATTTCTTGACCTTAGGACCTAGGTATAGAGTCGATGAAGACTTTGTCAACATGATAAGGTATGCTATGATGAGGAAAAAAATAAGAAAACGTAGTGGTATGGCTTCGAGTCTAGCTACAAGACTCATAAATAAAGAAAAGCGCTTCTTGGGAGGCAACCCATGTTTATTTGTTTGCTTGTTTATTTTTCACTTTTATTTGTGTGTTTTATATATCTTTTTCATTATTGCTCAATCCTCATGTTTATATTATTTTGTGAAAATGCTTTATTTTGTTTTTAACTTCGTCTTAATTGCAAATAAATGTATTTTACAAAAAGATAAGTGTAGGGAAGATCACATGTGTTTCTAGAACGATTATGAATATGAGATTAACAATAATTGAAATTGTATATATATATATATATATATATATATATATATATGTGTGTGTGTGTGTGTGTGTGTGTGTGTGTGTGAGTGTGTGTTTGTGTGTGTATTTGTTAGAGTCAAATACTTGTATCGAGTCACAATAGATGTTTTGCAGTAATTTTTCAGGTCTTTAAAGAAGTAATTTTTCCATAATTTTTCCGGAAAACGCATCTGACTCATTCTGTCATGACAACCTGACAGCGTCGGGATTAACACCCGACGGCGTCAGGCAATATATAAACAGTTTCCAGATTTTCATTTTCTATCTAATTTGTAATTTTTGGAAATTTTCCGAACTCTTAATTTTCCAGAAATCTGCAAACATCCATTTCACAAGCATTATTTATTTACTTGCTTTCTAGTGTAGTTTTGTTTTTATATAGTTTACCGCCAATTTACGCGAGGATTCGTTTTCATTTTCTTATAAGTGTGCAGGTTATATTAGACAAGAAGATGGAGTACATGATGGAAGCAACAATTATTTCTTACTCATTCTTCTTGGAGGAGGATTTAACCGCGATTCTACACATATCCTACGGAGCTAATCAGGGGAGTATTAGTTTCTTTCTTTTAGTTTACCTTTCTCTATCATAATTTTGATACTTTCAGGGAACATTGGGACAATGTTCAGTTTAAGTGTAGGGAGAAAGAATAAAATGGGAACTAAGAAACTATTCACTCACTTGATTTTTGCCTTGACCTTGGTAAATTGTGTAATAAACTATGAGAAATATTTGTTAGGGTAATTTTAGCACCAAATTTAATTTTTTCATGGCACTTACGAGTAAAACTTTAGTCTTAATAAAGCGTCTCATGGATAGGAGTTATATGACTAGCATAAAAACCGTATACCACTCAAATTCCACACCAAAAATGTGAGGTTCGCCCCTAAATCTTTAGGAATAAAAGCATTCATCTTTAATGCTTAGTGAGTGTACCGATAGTATAATAGACTCTAGAACTTGTTTTGTGATGTATTACGGGATCGCTAGTGAGACTACATTCGTGTAGTTAGGATTAACTAAATGATAAGAGGCATTAGGATAACCCTTGTTTTAAACCTGTAATTAAATTACGTCAACCTCATCGGTTGAGTAATTTTCCCCACACCCTTGCGATGTACTCATCTTTAGTACACGATACCCTTAGTTAACCCCTCAGAGCCTATCTTTTCACAAATCTTGTGATGTTCTGGTTTCCGGAATATCAATGAAGAGCATTGTTTACAATCCAACCCCAAATGTTACACCCAAATCGCCTTAGCCCACCTTGTATGCACTCATCTTCAGTACATTATTTTAACTATTATTTAAACTGATACGTGTACAACTCGTGTTCGGGGTCAAAGGAACTTCCTTTTCGTCAAGCAAGTTTTTCCACACCGTAGGCAGTGAACCTAATCGTTGTAGTGTAGTATTAGGGTAAGCCTCGGGAATTGATATCGTTCTCTAGGGGAATAGGAATGCTAGTGAGAAATTACTACGCTAAGGTTGGGGTTGAGGAAGATTATTTTTTATCTTTTTTATATTTTTTAGAAAATTGAAAGGTACGAATCTCGGAGTATTGGATTTGGGGGGTGGTATTTCTACCGATTACTCTACTTATCTAATTAACTAAACTAAGGTAAGTGTAGTCTATGTCTATTGTTGTGTGCTCTTATGATGATTAAAATGTGTTTATTTAGATGCTATTACTCCCTAGTTATCTCCTATTGATGGTTGAATTGTCACGTCCTTATTCTTAATGCGTTGTGTCTTCTAAGGTCATAGGGTATGCGTTTTTCCCTAACTCTTTGAGACTACCTTAAGGTTATTGCCTACGAAATCTCTAGGATTCATAAACTAACTCTAAGCTTATCTTTGGATATTTAGACTACAATAACCCTAGGTGATTATAAACTAATGTTCACAAAGATTACTCAAGCATTAAAAACACAACGAATGACCTATCGCAATACTAGATCAATCACAATTAAGATAAGAGACAACCAATCTATTATCAATACCTAGGTTTCATATATCTAAGCAAACACACAAGTAAATTAGCCAGACATGGAAAACATGCAAGCATACACACAAACAATTGAAGACATAATTGAATTAATGAAGTAAATCACTTATCTTGTTGTAAAGTAGGGTATGAAACCCTAAGATACTACCCAAGACAGCCTATGTTCTGTTTAGGTTTTACTCCACAAAACTACCTCTCTAAAATACTAAAAATTCGAATTCTATATATAGAGTTACAATATGCGACGGCGTCACTCTTTAATTGTGATGCCGTCGGGTCGCCGCCATTAGGTTTTCGTCTTGGCCACGTCAACTCTGTGACGGCGTCACCTTATTCTTGTGGCACCGTCGGTTTCATCTTCTGACGCCGTAGGGATCCAAATCTAGGCCGTCTGAGTTGTGACGCCTTACTCTTTTAAACCTGATGCCGTCAAGTGCAAAATAGCAATTTGCTCTCTGAGTCGTCTCAAGGCGTGTCGTGACGACGTCGTGAATTAGCTGTGACGCCGTCCCCTTCAGTTTCAGCAGCTTGAGTCTCTTGATTCTTGACTTTGGCCATTTTCTTCGTATATTCGCGCCTTTTCGTCCGAATAAGTGTCATTCTAGCAATTTGTCTTCAAGAGACCTAAAAAGTGAAAAGGAACGAAATTAAGTAGTAACGGATACAAAAGTGATCAATTAAGGGCTTAAATGACCCCTCAAAAGTGTACCTTTTAAATCCTTATCAAATATCCCTACACTTGGTATTTGTTTGTCCTCAAGCAAATGTGCTTTTGGCCAATTAATTTATAAGTTAGGGGTCATGAAGCATTAGTTTAGAACAATTCATAACACGTATAAGCCCCGCAAAAGTCATAACAAGCACGGAAATTACATACTAGCACCTCACAAGTGGTGTTTGGATACTCTCATCTCTCGGGTGTATATGAAATATATCAAGTTGGAAATGGAAGATAAACACTCATTAACCGGTCCAAGTACATAGATTACCATAGGCTTGAGACTAGATCAAACCTCCATCGCTTTGGCGTAAGCACCTAGGAAAAACTATCCAAGAGGTCTTTTAAAGGGTTGTAACGTTAGGCTTACGGTAGGGAAACAAAGGGTTTGGTGGGATAGGCGATTTAGTGGTGGCAAGTCAAAAATCTTTATGTTACAAGCATGAGAAGAATGGCGTTGCTAAGCCAAGACTCGACACTCTAAACTCTAGATAAATTGAAACAAACAAACATAAATTTAAAGATAGATGTAGGATGGTAGCCCCTTATTTTTTTTTTATTTTTTTTAATCACTCTTTTTTTTCGATTTTTTTTTCATACACTTTTACTCTACCATCCTCTACGATAACATCAAAATAATACGGATTTATAGGCACATCCCTACACTTGAGTTTTTATTACTCTAACACTAATTTGACCCGAATTGAAAAGATCAAAACACTTGGAGTACATTATTACGCAAATAAAGGGAATTTGAATTTAACGTTCCTTCCCGTCACTTCATAAAATTTAACTTTTCCCATGAGTCCCCATCGTCCCAAAACTGTGTACAAAGGTTATGACTCAACTTAGCAACTTATGCAAGTAACTAGATAATTGAACTAAGGGTTTAGTATGATAACAATAATGCACTAAAAGTGAGTGCATACAAGGTAGGCTAAGGCGATTTGGGTATACATTTGGGGTGGATTGTAAACAATGCTCTTCATTGATATTCCGGAAAACCGAAACATCACGAGAACTGTGAAAAGGATAGGCTCTGAGGGGTTAACTAGGGGTATCGTGTACTAAAGATGAGTACAACGCAAGGGTGTGGGGAAATTACTCAACCGATGTGGAAGAAGTAATTATATTACGGGTATCAAACAAGGGTTATCCTAATGCCTATTATCATTTAGTTATTCCTAACTACACAAGCGTAGTCTCACTAGCGATCTCGGAATGCATCACAAAACAAGTTCTAGAATCTATTATACTACCGGTACACACTCGAAGCATTAAAGTGGAATGCTTTAATTCATACAAATCTAAGGGCGATCCTCACATTTTGGGTGGAATTTAAGTGGTAAAGGGTTTTTGTGCTAGTCATATAACTTCCTATCCATGGGACGTTTTATTAAGACTAATGGCCCACTCCTACATGTCATGAAAAATTTTAAATTTGGTGCCAAAATTGCCCTAACCGATATTTCTCATGGTTTATTATACAAATGAATTTGGACAAGGCAAATAGTCAAGGATAAGCATAGTTCAAAGTTCCCATTTTATTTTCCCTCCCTACACTTAAATTGAACATTGTCCCCAATGTTCCCCGAAAGTATCAAAGTTATGATAATGGAAGGTAATTAAAAATGAAAGAAACTAGTACTCCCCTGATTAGCTCAGTAGGATCCGTGTGAAGTAGTGGTTAAATCTTTTCCAAGAAGAATGTATGCGTGAAAAGCTCATTCCAATCTTATGTATCTTCTTCTTGATAAATCAAACCTGCACACTTGAAGATAACAAACGAAACTTTCGCGTAAAATCGGCGGTAACAATATATATATGACTCTACTAAACTAGGATATAATGCTTGTGGAATGGATGTTTACCGATTTTCTGGAAAATTAAGACCTGGAAAATTCCAAAATTTATAAGTAGCTCAGAAAACGAGAAAAAGTAGTAAGTTGTTTCTACTCCTCCCGACGCCGCGGTTGCGACCCTGACGCGTCAGTTATCCTGACAGAAACTGGTCTACGATTTTCTGTAAAAAATTCTGGAAAATTTATATCTTTAGAATCTGGAAATTTTCCTGCAAAACATCCATTATGACTCGATACAAGCATTTGACTCAAACAAACACACATGTATATCTTTTTAATAATCGTAATTCTCATGTTCACGTTCTTTTTGAAAACGTGTGTAATCCTCCCTACACTTATCCCTTTTGTAAAATACCTTTATATGTAATTAAGACGAGGTTAAAGACAAAACAAAGCATTTTTACAAATTCAAACATGAAAATAAACAATCAATAAAAGATATACGACACACAAACAAGTAAACAATTAAGCATGGGTTGCCTTCCACAAAGCACTTTTCTTTATTTATGAGTCTTGTAGCTAGACTCAAAGTCGTGCCCCTACGTGACTTCATTACTGTCACCTTCTTCCTCATGACGATCTCTATTGGGGTTCTCTATGTTATAGTAATGCCCTGTTATACATCTTTCTAAGAAGTCATCTTCTCCCCATTCCGTTCTATATTCCGGTCCAAGTTTCAAGCAATCCTTATAGAACCCGAAAATCTTATTCATCACATAATCAACTCCCTTCTCCTTATCTTCCTCATTCCTATAGTAGACCGATAGCTTAAGTTCTTTTTCATCATTGGATAATGATGAAAATTTCTCAATCTTAAAGGGCATTTGGTAAGCTACATCATCGGTCTCATCCTTGAATCTCACTATTCCTAACAACGGATCATAAGTCATCCCGGTGTTTTCTATGAAAGGCTTTCCTAGAATAACGTGGGACAAGCTAGGATCTATGGCAGTACTAATATCATTCACAACTATGAACTCCGTAGGAAACGTGAAACTTCCTACATAGACGGGCAATCCCTTAACTCTACCAAGAAAATTGCAACTAACCCTAGGATTATCGGGATCTTGCCTAGTTGGGATAGGCTTCTTTATCACCCAATTATAGTAGGTGCTAGTTATGATATTTATCGAGGAGTTGCAATCAATGTAGGCCTTTGCCACAAAAAGGTGTCCTATACAACATGGTATGTTAAGATTCCAAGGGTTCCTAAACTTGATCCATGGGCTTCTCGTAACATACATGTGACGGAGGTCTCGTACTAAGTGTGGGTGGCGAGAGAGTTCTTCTTCCTTAGGAAACTTATTAAAATAGTCATTGCCTACTTCATCTACTTCCTCGGTTGTTTCATTCCTAGGAGTTTCACTAACCTCAAGTGCCGTTTCATGGTTCGCTTCGTCATTTGTTCTATTAGGTTTCACTAAGGTGATGGTATTGAAGAATTGAACGTGCTTAGCTAACTTACTTGGGTCCTTAATCTCTATGCCGAAAGCTTCGGGAGATGATATAGCATTAACCTTCCTATCACTATTGGTCATGGCTTTCAAAAGGTTATCTATCTTCCTATCCATCTCGGCTTGTTGTTGGTTAAAACGGTCCGAGAGCTTAGCTATTTGAGCTTCTTGGGATGTGACTAGGTGTTGCAACATCCTTTCTATGTTTTGTTGGTTAGGGCCGTGAAATGGGGGCCATGAGAAATCATTAGATGTGAATTCTTTGGTTTTTCCCCAATAGAAGTCGGGTTTGCCCTTCCATTCTTCTCGGGCGTCATTGAAAGTCCTAGGTCCGGGTGTTGTAGGGAATCTTCCTCCCATTCCATTGGTACGCGAGGATGCGTAGTCAAAGGAAGCTTGTTCGGGGAGTCTTGTGCAAGTGCGAGTGTTATGAGGACCACTACATGGCTCACACAAGGAAAAAACTTTGTTCACTTGGCGTGAAGACTTAGGATATTCGTAGGAGCTCATTAGGAATTTAACTTGATCTTCAAGCTCGTGCATCCTACGGTCGGAAGATTGTGAGTCAATGGGAGGCAAGGAGATTGCCTTTACGGTTTTGGGCAACTCATGGGGGTCATTCCAACTTTCGTTGTCATAGAGAGCAAGGTCCTCTATTATACCCCACGATTCTTCCGCGGTGAGATCACTAAGTTTACCACCGGCCGCTTGGTCAATTGATCGCTTAGTTGGGAAGTAGACATGATCATAAAAGAGTTGGACTTGAAGCCAAAGATCAATGCCGCGATGAGGGACTCTATGGAGTAAGTCCTTGAATCGAGTCCATGCTTCGTAGAGAGATTCACCTTGACGTTGTTGGAACATCAAGATTTAATTCCTAAGCTTAGTAGTTCTCCCCGGTGGGAAAAATTGAGCAAGGAAACGAGAGGTGAGATCATCCCAACTTGAGATGGAGCCGGCGGGAAGTCGCTCAAGCAAATTACTAGCTTGGTCCCGTAGAGAGAATTGGAAGAGACGCAAGTGCGTGGTCTCCCGAGTAGTAGCATCGAGGTCGATGGAATTGACGATTTTAAGGAAATCCTTAAGATGCTGATTAGGATCTTTGGAACGAAGTCCATGGAATGCACATCCGTTTTGCACCAACTGGATGGTGTCGGATCGAAGGGCCGTAGTTTGGGCTTGGTCGGGAAGCTCAATGGTGTTTCTATATCCTAGGTGGTTGTTCTTGAGTATTCACCAAGAGTACGGCCTCTTGGTGGGTCATTTAGTGGTGGGTTGATGAGTGGTGGTTGATTATCACCCTCCATGATGAAAAGTGATGGGATTACTAACAAAGTTAACGAAGAAGGGGGATAGACTACGAGGAAGCTAAAAATGGGAAAAAAACTTACTTGATAGGAATCAAGTAAGGAAACCTAAACGGGGTGGAAATCTAACTAGCTATTCTATTCCCCGGCAGCGACGCCAAAAACTTGATACGCGTACAATGCGCGTTCTGGGTCAAACGAACTTCCTTTTCGGCGAGCAAGTTTTTCAACACCCTAGGCAGTGAACCTAATCGTTGTAGTGTAGTATTAGGGTAAGCCTCGGGAATTGATATCGTTCTCTAGGGGAATAGGAATGCTAGTGAGAAATTACTACGCTAAGGTTGGGGTTGAGGAAGATTATTTTTTAACTTTTTTATATTTTTTAGAAAATTGAAAGGTACGAATCTTGGGGTATTGGATTTGGGGGGTGGTATTTCTACCGATTACTCTACTTATCTAATTAACTAAACTATGGTGAGTGTTAGTCTATGTCTATTGTTGTGTGCTCTTATGATGATTAAAAATGTGTTTACTTAGATGCTATTACTCCCTAGTTATCTCCTATTGATGGTGAATTGTCACGTCCTTATTCTTAACGTGTTGTGTCTTCTAAGGTCGCAGGGTATGCGTTTTTCCCTAACTCTTTGAGAGTACCTTAAGGTTATTGCCTACGAAATCTCTAGGATTCCTAAACTAACTCTAAGCTTATCTTTGGATGTTTAGACTACAATAACTCTAGGTGATTATAAACTAATGTTCACAAATATTACTCAAGCATTAAAAATACAACGAATGACCTATCGCAATACTAGGTCAATCACAATTAAGATAAAAGACAACCAGTCAATATTCAATACCTAGGTTTCATAGATCTAAGCAAACACACAAGTAAATTAGCCGGATATGGAAAACATGCAAGCATACACACAAACAATTGAAAACATAATTGAATTAATTAAGTAAATCACTTATCTTGTTGTAAAATAGGGTATGAAACCCTAAGATACTGCCCAAGACAGCCTATGTTCGGTTTAGGTTTTACTCTACAAAACTACCTCTCTAAAATACTGAAAATTAGAATTCTATATATAGAGTTACAATATGCGACGCCGCCATTAGGTTTTCGTCTTGGCCACGTCAACTCTATGATGGCTTCACCTTATGCTTGTGACGCCGTCGGCTTCATTTTTTGCCGCCGTCGGGATCCAAATCTGGGCCGTCTGAGTTGTGACGCCCTACTCTTTTAAACCTGATGTCGTCAAGTGCAAAATAGCAATTTGTTCTCTGATTCGTCTCAAGATGTGTCGCGACGGCGTCGTGAATTGGCTGTGACGCCGTCCCCTTCAGTTTCAGCAGGTTGAGTGTCTCGATTCTTGACTTTGGCCATTTTTCTTCGTATATTCGCTTCTTTTCGTCCGAATAAGGTACATTCCAGCAATTTGCCTTCAAGAGACCTAAAAAGTGAAAAAGAACGAAATTAAGTAGTAACGGATACAAAAGTGATCAATTAAGGGCTTAAATGACCCCTCAAAAGTGTACCTTTTAAATGCTTATCATAAACCCTTATTTTAGCTATCTAGTTATTTGCATGGTTGCTAAGTCGAGTCATATCCTTTGTACACAGTTTTGGGATGATTGGGCTCATGGGTTAAAGTAATATTTTATTGAGTAACGGGAAGGAACGTTAAATTCAATTTCCCTTTGTCTATGTAATTAAGTACTTCAAGTGTTTTGATATTTTCAATTCGGTTCAATTATTGTTAGTGAAATAAAAACTCAAGTGTAGGGATGCTCTTATAAATCCCTTTATATTGATGTTATCTTAGAAGATGGTAGGGTAAGAATGTATCAAAAAAATCGAAAAAAGAGAGAAGTAAAAAAAAAAAAAAGTTATACGAATTACCATCCTACATTTATCTTTTATGTTTTAAGTTTATGTCTTATGTTTTATTTAAATTTGTTATTTAGTGTTAGTGAGTCGAGTCTTAGCTTAACAACGCTGCGTTTTACATGCATGTAACTTAGATTTTTGACTTGCCACCAATAAAATTTTCCTATATCCAACAAAACCCTTTTATTCCCTACCCGAAGAATAACATTATAACCTTTTGTAAATACCTCTTAAATAGTTATTCCTAGGTGCTTACGCCAAAGCGGTGGAGGTTTGATCTATTATCAAGCCTATGGTAATCTATGTGCTATGACAGGTAGTGAGTGTTTATCTTCCATTTCCTTACATGTTATATCTCATATACACCTGAGAGATGAGAGAATCCAAAACACCATTGTAAGGTGCTAGTGTATAATTTCCGTGCTTGTTTTGACTATTGCCAACATTTGCGAGAGTACTGTTCATTTTAGGATTTTTGGCCCATTTGTTATTAAGCCAAAGTTCTGATAAAATAACATGAACCAGACATGGAACGTCTCTAAACTCTGTCTGTTACACCATGCTTTAATAAAAGGTTTGTGATTCTTTATCTCTTGAAATGAAATAATGCAATTTTTCCTTCTTTTTACTCATAAACTAACGACGACTTCTTTTTAAGCAGGCATTTAAGTAAACAAATAAGTTGATCGGTGTTCAGCCAACAAAAATTACACCTCTTACTGGTGTGCTCTCATCTTTTTTGTTGGTCAAACACTGGTCAACACTTAAGGTTCGTTGTTTTGGGCTTATGATGAGTATATCACAAACACAAAGTCAGCTGCAAAGGCACTAAGCAAAAAAAATGTTGTTTGCGACAGATTACTTACACAGAAGGCATGCGTATACCAGAATTTTTATACTGTTTTTTTGTATTTGACGAGAAAATGTGTAATTGTAATTAAATGTAGCATCTAATATCGTTAGGCAATATAGGCAAATGAAGAACGTGGTGCACTTTAAAGTGCAAAGTTTCTAGCAACCAGCCTTTTTTAGTTTTTTTTTTCTTTTCCTATTCTTTTCTTTTTTCTTAAATTTAAATTTTCAAAAGAAACAGATGTGTTTGTCAGTTAGATTATTTCTTCTTTAAAGTCCACCACGTTGTTCATTTACAAATATTGACATACGATGTTTAGCATAGTTACCCATTCTAAGTTCCCATACAGTTCTTTTTGTTTTTTAAACAATCTAGCAAATCGCTTGGTGTAAGCCTTTGCAAAAATGGAATTGAAACGACAAAAGGAGCTGTAAGGGAACTAAGAAGGGTTAACTATGTTGCTTTTTACCTGTTACATTGAAACTATTGATTACAATGTTTACTGCAAAAGGCAATGATGATTTGTCTTTGTGTTTACTATTTCTTGAGTGTGTCTCGTGCATTCTCGTATCTTGGCGGTTAACCAGGAACGTTATATAGTTGTAGCCATGGTGGGTGCGTAGAGTGGCTCAAGGAATTGTAGATCTGAGCCTCATTAAAAAAGAATTTGTATTATTTTTCAAATTTTTGTTTGCTTTTTCGAAAAAAGGTGTAACAAAAGGTTGGCATGTGATATAACGTAGTCTATAATATCAGTCACAATGGATTTAATAGTTCATCGACCACTATTGCAGTTCTAATTGAAGTTATGATGTTTTAAAGCAATATTAAGCCTGTGGGACTATTAAACCCCCTGTGACTGCAGCAGAAGGACATAGGTATCACAACAGTGCAAAAGGAGATGGTAAGATCTTTTCCCAACATCTTCTTAATGTTCACTGTTTGGTCTACATGTATTAACCTGTATTGGTACTGAAACGCAGGTGTGTACAAACAGAATGGGTGTTGAACAGAGGCGGCTAAGAAGTGGCTTAAGTATCGTGGATTGTGTATTTGTAATTAAATGCAACATCTAACAGCGTTTGGCAATATTGGCAAATGAAGATTGTGGTGCACTTTAAATTCCACCACGTTCTTCATTCGAAATATTGACATACGATGTTCAACATAGTTACCCATTATGAGTTCCCATACAGTTCCTTTTGTTTTTTCAACAATCTAGCAAATCGCTTGGTGCAAGCCTTTACAAATAAGGAGTTGAAATGACAAAAGGATCTTTAATGGAACTCATAAGGGTTAACTTTGCTGATTTATACATGTTACATTGAAAAAGTTGATTGCAATGTTTATTGCAAAAGGAAATGATTATTTGTTTGCGTGTTAACTATTTCTTGAGTGTGCCTCACGTATTCCCTTATCTTGGCGGGGTAACCAGGAATGTTATGTGGTTGCAGCCATGGCGGGTGCGTAGAGTGGCTCAAGGAATTGCAGATCTGAGCCTCATTAAAAAAGAAATTGTATTATGTCTCAAATTTTTGTTTGCTTCTTCGGAAAAAAACGGTGTAACAAAAGGTTGGCATGTGATATAATGTAGTCTACAATATCAGTCACAATGGCTTTAATAGTCCATCGGCCATTGTTTCATTTCTAATTGAAATTATGATGTTTTGAAGCAACATTTAGCCTTTGGGACTATTAAAGCCAGTGTGATTGCAGCAGCAGGACACAGGCATTACAACAGTGCAAAAAGAGACGGTAAGATTTTTTCACAACATCTTCTTAACGCTTACTATTTGGTTTACATGTATTAACCTGTATTGGTAATGAAATGCAGGTGTGTATAAATAGAATGAGGTGTTGAACAGAGGCTAAGAAGTGGCTTAAGTACCGTGGATTGTGTATTGGTAATTAAATGTAGCATCTAACATCGTTTGACAATATTGGCAAATGAAGAATGTGGTGCACTTTAAAGTCCACCATGTTCTTCATTCAAGAAATATTGACATACGATATTCAACATAGTTACCCATTCTGAGTTTCCATACAGTTCATATGGTTTTTTCAACAATCTAGCAAATTGCTTGGTGCAAGCATTTGCAAAAGGGAGTTGAAATGACAAAAGGAACACTAAGGGAAATAAGAAGTGTTAATTATGCTGCTTTATACTTGTTACATTGAAACTGTTGATTGCAATGTTTATTGCAAAAGACAATGATGATTTGTCTGCGTGTTAACTATTTCTTGAGTTTGCCTCGCGTATTCCCGTATATTGGCGGGGTAACCAGAAACGTTATATGGTTGCAACCATGGCGGGTGCGTAGAGTGGCTCAATGAATTACAGATCTAAGACTATTTTTAAATATCAATAGTGTAAAGTGTAGCTGCCTGCTCTTATCTTTCTTCTCCACTTTCTTTTGTTACTTCAGTGGGCTAGCAATGCGTCTGGTGCATGCAACTGTGTAAAGTCTAACTGAATAGCAAAAGAGGCTGGAGAGGGAGGTAAGAGCTTCAAGTTATGTTGCCATTCAGACAGTTTTACAATCGAATATTGATTATATGAGATAAGAAGAATGGTCTTACTTGGGTGCTAAATTAACAGATTCACAAAGTTACTCTACTGGCTGCAATGTTGATTACAAAAGGCAATAATGAACTTTCTGCTTATTAACTATTTCATGAGTGTGCCTCATATATCCCCGCATCTTGGCATGGTAACCAGAACTTTTATATGGTTGCAGCCATGGCGTGTGTGTAAGGTTACTCAATGAATTGCATATCTTTGCCTCATTTTAAATATCGGATCGGGCTGAGTTAGCCGATCGGTTTTTTTTTGTTGCCAGAGTGCTGGTCAATGAGAGAGGTAATCAGAGAGATAAGCAAGAGACACTCCGGGTCCAATGCATCTTATTTTCTATGGATATGGGCTTACCAACAATAAACAGGGTAAGATACATATCCCCTTTTTCTTATCCATATGTTTGTTATTTGTTATGTTTTAAAGTATTTTCCGGATCATTGACTTAATTTCTTCTTTCTTTTTTTTCATCATCTGAATTTGATGTGTTTCATGAGATAAGCAATGTTGCTAGGTCTGAAATCCTCCATTTTTTTTATTAGGTTAGCTTATCTTTCAATTATATGTTTGCTAATTATAGTTTTACAGTTACCAGCTTTGCCATTTGTCAATTTAAGGTTTTAAATACCTTTACATGTTCCTGTTACTTTTATGTGAATATCATACCTTATATTTACTTGAAATTATCAGTGTTATTTAAAGGTGGATGTTTAGAAATAATGTAAAATGCAACTACATTTGGATGTATTAAGATAGTGTAAAAGGCCTTTATATTTAGTTGAATGAATGTTTAAAAGTTGACACGGTGACTAAAAAATATGTAAAGTTAGTAACATAACCATTTTTATTTACTTCAAATTATGAATGTCGATAAGTTCGTTCTAATTTTTTTTTGGTCGCTTGTTTTATAGGCTTATGAAAGGCAATAGGCAATAATGAGCTTTTTCTATATTAACTGTTTCTTGAATTTGGCCTGCGCGTTCCCGTATCTTGGCAGGGTAATCACGGCTATTATGTGGTTGCAGCAATGGCGGGTGCATAGAGTGCCTCAAGAAATCGAAAATGTGAGCCTCATTTCACATGCCAACACCACCATCAATAGTGTTTTATATTGAGCCTCCTTGATGCATGTGAAACTGAATAAAGACTGGGCAAGTGATATTACAGTCACCATTACCTAATATGTTTCCTAAGTCAGCTCCACACGCTTTAATAAATGGTTTGTGATTCTTTATCTCTTAAAATGAAATGCTGCGATTGTTGCTTCTTTTTACTGCCAAACTAACTACCGTCTTCTCGTTGGTGACATCAAGTAAACAAATATCGCGACCATTCACCAACAAAAATTGCACCTCTTGCTGGTGTTCTCTCATATTTTTTCTTGGGCGAGTATTGATCACCAGTTATGATTCGTTGTCTTGGACTTATGACGAGTATATCACAACTGCAATAGCAACTGCAAAAGGTGGTAAAGGAAAAACCCCTACTATTTTTTACGGATTCCTTACACAAAAGGCATATGTATGACTGAATTTTTACACTGTTTTACGGTGTTTGGGTAGAAATTGTATATTTGTAGTTAAATGTATCATCTAACATCGTTTGCCAATATTGGCAAATAAAAAACGTGGTGCACTTTAAAGTGCAAAGTTTCCAGCAACCAAGGTTTTTTTTTTGCCTTTTTTTGTTTTATCCTTTAAAAAAATCAAACCAAGCAAATCTGTTTGTCAGCCAGATTCTTTCTACTTTAAAGTACACCACTGATGCAGGTTTTACTGACCAGGTTTTAATATTTATAAAGTCTCGTTATACCTATGGTCTACCCTAATGCACTAATAGGCGATTAATGCGATTAGTGTGTAGTGTAGTATTGATAAAACCGAGGTAGATCCCAAGAGCTATGTGTGTTGGATTATTACTAAGTCTAGGTGTCACAGTATTTAATAATGGTTTCGATAAGGAATTAATTATTTAACTACTAAGGCATATAAAAGCAAATAAAAGGTAAAGGATAAATCAATAGAGGAGAGTGGTGCTAACCTAGTTATTCCTCATAGCTAGTTATGTTTACGTCTTACTTACTTCCAATTACTTCAGGTGGGGTCAAAGTCGAGAGGACAACATTTGGTCAATTCGCCCTAACCTATCAGCATAGATGCCACCACAGGATAAGTCAGGTGTCCCCTCATAAGACCTGTTGTTCCTGGTCCCCTAAGCCAAGTCATTAAGTACCGCTACATGCTAGATTTATAATAGTGAGTGCCCGGGCGTTAGCAACTCAAACACTCACCCCTTAATTCTTAAGTTCATCCAAACGGTAGGTGATCAGTTGGTCAAATCGCACAAGTAGAAAGGGTAGTCAGTTGGTCATGTCTTACCCTTCCCATCTCAGTCCGCTCACCTAGGGTCAGTTGGTCATATCTCCTAGGCAATTGGCCTCTCCCGCCATTCAAAACTACCGAACCAAGGGTAGCTACCAATAAACTATGCATGCATACACTTAGAAATAATTGTACGAAAGTAATGTAAACGCAAACAAAACAATTAAGGAATCATAACTAGGCCAGCACCAAGAGGTGGTTAGCCTCTCATATTAACCATACAAATCAATTCAATATTCAAAGTTACGAAATACATGAATCAAAAGTAAAAAAAAAGATAAAATGCTAATGCTTATCGTAGGGGAGTAATTTCTCCCTTGGAGACAACTCCGTATGCTCCTCTAGACTTTCCTTTAGCTTTTTCCCACGTTCTCTAGTTGTTGTGTGTGGAATGGAATGAATAGAAATGCTGGAATTCGTGGGGTATTTATAGGCCAGATCTTGGTTACGGCGTAACTAATACAAGAGTTACGCCGTAACCTTCAATTCCTTCGTATTTGCACTAGATCTGTTGGTTACGGCATAACCTTATGAGTGGTTACGCCGTAGTCTTCAATATTACTTGGTTACGCCGTAATTGGTGGAATAATTACGGCGTAGTTATCAGCGGCGTGGAACCTCATTTGACCTAATATAGTTACGTCGTAGTCCTTGGGAAGAGTTATGCTGTAACCTTAACGATGAGTTGGTTTTCTGAGTCACACTTTAGTTACGGCATAATGTGAGAGATGAGTTACGCCGTAACTTCTTCAAAGTCAGCATACTATGATAAATATTTGATATTTCTCCAATTCCGCGTCTCTTAAGCTCCAATGCTCGTAATTTACCTGAAAGTGAAAAACAATGGAAAACAAGCGTAAATCCATATAAATGATATAAATTACAAGCATTATCGGGGGAAATTGACACTTAATATTTAGGTCTATTTGATGTTATCAAATATCCCCCACTTGAACTCTACTTGCCCTCAAGTAGACCTTATTAGAAAGATTCCTAAAAAGATATCTCCCAAAACCCGGAAAATATAAGTTTACAAATCCCTTATGCTAGAATAAAACAAAGCCGAACACCTCACGAAATGGGTACGAACACTCAAATCTCTCAACTATTACAGTGTCAATTTCGGTGATCACTCTCATACGGTCATAGCATGTATTCTATCATAAGCTTGGCGGTTACACAAATCTCCACCGCTAGAGTTAAGGGCTAAACAATTCTCGAAGCCAATATGGGTAGACACGACAAAGGTTAAGGGGTGACTCATCATTACTAACATGTCACAACGAAGTGGACAAAATCAATGATACATGACCAAATCCATGGCCAAGACACCAAAGATTGCTTGCTTCATGACTAAAAGGGTAGGATAAGACATGGGAAGTATAAATGGTGTAAAATAAAAATCAAGTAGGTAGTCTAAATTTACAACCAAGTCATCACCACTTATCGACCGTGTTGGGATATGAAAGTCAAAGTACTGAAGAATTCAAAGTGCTGGAGATTCAAAGTACTGCTAAGTGAAAGTCAAAGTATTCTTTGTCGAAGTCAGTAGTACTGCAAAGCTAAAGAACTGCTATATTCGTTTATGGAAAGCTTTGTTATTCTAGAATATTCTTAGTTTAGATTACTTGTCGTACAAGGATAGAATTGTAAACCGACTAGGGTTATCCTTAAGCCTATAAAAGGACCCCTAGATTGGCATTAGAACGTACGTGTTTTTTAGAGTTTTAGAGAAGTACGATATTAGAGTTTAGAGTTTGTTAATACAAATATCGTCATTAAACGTTATTTATATTTTTGATCTTTACCTAAGTTTTGTTAACGACAAAAGTAAATTTATTTTGTATAAAAGCTTAAAGCTTGTCAAGTTTAATAGATATTATAACAAGCTTTTTCAAACAATATATTCATCATTCAAGCATTTACATTTATGATTAGTGACATCTTGATATGACTCTAATCATTATGTATGATAGTAGTTTTTAGAATGTGTTAGGTTCTTAAAACCAAACACTACTTAAGTACTTACATATTTCTAAATATAGAAATACAACATATGACATCATGTGATGCATCATGGAAATCATTGAAAGATTTCATTAGATATTTTGTGTGGATTTGTACTCTTCATATCTTACACAATCTCACTTAGATATAGTTGACCAAAGATTTTGATATCTTCTTTGTGGACCACGGTACCAAAATGGACACGGGAACCCTTTGAGGGTTCCGTGGTCCGTGCGCTCCTCATCCTATTTTGGCTATAAATAGCAAAGCCAAACCAAGTAGTTTCTCATCCCTTTCTATTATACTCTCATACATATCTTCTCTCTAACCCTAACTAACTTCATATCATATTAGTGATCTCTTTTGTAGCAAAGAAGATCAAGTCACATTCAAGCTTCAAGCGAGTTGGAAGTCTTGTTTGTTTAGTGTTGTATGATCTAGTGTTGATTCATACTTCATTGTTGTATCAAACCATCATAATCTTGTGAGTGTGAGTGGTTAGTATTTTAGTCCTCAAAATACATTGTGTGTGGGAGTAGTTGTACCCTTGGAAAGAACTCGACATCTAGCTTAGTGTCGGAAATAGTGTAAGCGAAGTGTAAAGGTTTTCTCCGCCGGTGAAAGGAGCTTGTTGACTAGTGAAGTTAAACTCTCGAGTGTGAGACTCGGGGAGTGGAGTAGGGCAATGAAAAAGAGTCCTTGTAGACCGAACCACTATAAACAACTTGTTGTGGTCTGATCATTTCTTTCCTTATTTACTCTTTACATATTGCTTGCATATTTCATCAATATATCCAAGATCAGTATCAATTGATCTTTCAATAAGTTTCAAAACAAAGTTTTTAATTGGTAAACTATTCAACCCCCCTTCTAGTTTTCTACAATTGGTACAAGAGCCTCGTTACTCAAGAATTTCTAAAATAATCTGTATTTTATAAACTTGAAACGATCCATGGATTCTGAAAACTTTATAGAAGGGCAATCTATGCAAAGACCACCACTCTTTGAAACCAATGGATTTATCTATTGGAAAAACCGTTTTGAAACATATGTAAAATCAAAAGATATAGATCTTTGGTTTGTTATTGTTAAAGGGGATTTTAGTTCTACAACAAAGGATATTTCTGTTAATGAACAAAAGAAATTAGTTGCTAAAAATAATGAAGCGAAAATGATGCTTTATAATGCTTTACCTAGAAAAGAATATGAAATAATTTTTATGTGTGAAACTGCCAAAGATATTCGGGAATCTTTGATTGTTACACATCAAGGTAATTCACAAGGCAAGGATAACAAAATTGATCTTCTTGTCCAACAATATGAACAATTTGTTATCCCTGAAGATGAAACCATTGATTGTGGCTTTACTCGCTTTAATACTATCATTACATCACTTAAAGCACTTGATGAATCTTTTCGTAGTAAGAACTTTGTCAGGAAATTTCTTAGAGCACTCCATCTCAAATGGAGAGCTAAAGTGACCGCCATTGAGGAATAAAAAGATCTCTCAATAATGTCACTAGACGAGCTAATCGGTAACCTCAAAGTACATGAAATGGTGATGGAGAAAGATTCGGAGATCATCAAAGGAAAAAAGGGAGAAGATCAAATCCGTTGCTTTAAAAGCAAAAGCGGAGCAAAGATGAGGAATATGCCATGGCCGTTAGAGATTTTAAAAAGTTCTTTAGAAGAAGAGGAAAGTTTGTAAGGCAACCTCGAGAAGAAAAGAAGCCATTCCGAAAAGATCAGGATGACAAAAAGAGTAAAGGTGAAAGAAAGTGTTTTAGATGTGGTGATACAAGTCACCTCATAGGAGAATGTCCCAAGCCACCTAAAAGCAAAACTCAACGAGCTTTTCTAAGTGGTGCTTGGAGTGATAGTGAAGACGATGAAGAATCAAGCAAGGAAGAGATCGCTCTAATGGCACATGAGTCAAACGAGGTACTTTCCGACTCTTCTTATTCTTCTATTGATGATGACACTTTGCAAAAACAATATAATCAATTGTGTGAGCTAAGTCTAAAAATCATAACTAAAAATAAATTTTTAAAAACCAAAAAGGAATTTTTGGAAAATGAAGTTTATGAGTTAAAAGAAAAGCAAAACGACTTGAAAAAGGAAAAGCAAATGACGATTGTAAATCATGTCAAGAGCTTAAACTTGAAATAGAAAAACTAAAGCTCACACAAGATATTTTAATCGAAAACAATTCTAAATTTAAAAGGTTTAACAAGAACATTGCTCTTGCCGATGAAATAGTTAAAATTTATAAAACACCGTGGGACATGAATGGGCTAGGTTTTAATGAAGTATTAATTCCAAAGAGTCAAAACAAAATGGCGAAAAGGCGAACAATCTTCAAAAGCTGCTTGTGATGCAGCCGCGGGACGAGACGGAACCAAAATAAGGGTTCCGTCCGTTGAAACAAATGGTGCCGTGGGTACTTCAGAGACAGAATGTTAAATATCTGACCATCTGAATTTGTCAAAGTAACAAAGAAAACCAAGGATAGTGTTAAACTAAAACCAGCTGTTACATCAGGAGTAGGACTTGCTAAAAATGAATTTAGATAAAAAAACTACTCAACAACGATATAAAACACCTTTTGCCAAACGCCCCTTTCCTAAAAGCAACCACAACGTACAACCCAACTACCAACAAAATGGTTGGAATCAAAACTTCCCTAGACTATATCAAACTCAAGATTACATGTCATGGAACTCTTTTCAATCATTTCCATACATGAATAAAATAAATGGTATGTTTAACCCAAACGGACCCATGAGATATTGGGGACCAAATGCTTGAGTTATTTGCTTTCTAGGTATGCTTGAAAGTTGGATTGGAACCTGATGAATGGATAAAAGATAGTGGATGCTCACGGCATATGATGGGCAACAAAAGTCTCTTCTCATCATACCAAGAGTATGACGGAGGTAATGTCACTTTTGGTAGTAATCTCAAAAGCAAAATCATTGGCAAAAGGTACGATTGCTCATAACTCCCTAACTATTGAAAATGTTGCTCATGTGGATAGGTTAGGATTTAATCTACTTAGTATTAGCCAATTATGTGATAAAAAGTATAAAGTACTATTTGATGAAAATGGTAGTAAAATACTAAAAGATGGTATCACCATAGCTAAAGGAGTTAGGAAAAATAACATATACGTCATGAAAATAGATAAAACATCTAATGACAAACTTTGCTAACAACGTTAGACGATAGCTCATCTCTTTGGCATAGACGCTTAGGTGACGCTAATATGAGACTTATACAAAAAATATCTTCAAAAGAGCTAGTTAGGAATTTACCAAAACTAAACTATGACCAACACTTTTTGCGAGCTTGCAAAATTGGTAAACAAACCCATAGTAGTCACAAATCTAAAAATATGGTGTCCACATCTAAGTGTCTAGAATTATTACATATGGACTTATTTAGACCATCCGCTATAAAGCTAGGAGGCAACTTATACACTTTGGTCATAGTAGATGATTACTCAAGGTTTACTTGGACGTTATTTTTGAAAACCAAAAATGAAGCTTTTGATAAATTTGAAATTCTTAGCAAGAAAATTCAAATTCAACTAGGTGTTAAATTGTGTCGATCGAACGGATCATGGTCGTGGTGACAACGAAACTTAATTTGGAAACTTTTGTGATACAAATGGTATAACACAAACTTTCATCCACGAACACCTCAATCTAATGGAGTAGTAGAACGTAAAAATAGAACAATTCAAGAAATGAGTAGAATAATGCTTAATGAACAAAACATTCCTCAAAAGTTTTGGTGTATGCTTGTGTTGACACTTCTACTTATATTTTAAATAGAGTCTTGATTTGTCCTTTTCTAAACAAAACACCATATGAGCTTTATAAAGGTAAAAGCCAACTTTAGGATATTTTAGAGTCTTTGGTTGTAAATGCTTTATTCTTAATACTAAAGATTATCTCACCAAGTTTGACCCAAGTCTTATGAAGGTGTATTTCTTGGTTATTCTCAAACTAGTAAAGCTTACATTGTCCAAAACAAAGAAACAATGATAGTCGAGGAATCGTTGAACATAACATTCGAAGAGTCCACCTCCCTCCTCGAGACATCACCTTTGGTAGATGATGACTTAGTTGAAATTCAAATGATAAAAAGTCAAGATATAATTAATAATAACAAGGAAGATGAACCATTAAATAAAGAAATTATAAACATCAAAGAATCTAAGAGTCATCCGTTAGACAAGGTCATAGGACAACTAAATCAAAGAACCTTAAGGTCACAAGCCCAAAATCAAAGTAATTATTTTTGTTTTGTATCCACCATTGAACCGAAAAACATAAATAAAGCAATAAAAGATGAATCATGGGTAATTGCCATGCAAGAAGAGTTAAACCAATTCATTAGAAATAATGTTTGGAAATCAGTTCCAAAACCTAAAAATCAAACTATAATTGGAACGAAATTGGTTTTTCGAAATAAAATAGATGAAAATGGTATAGTATCTAGAAACAAAGCTAGGCTTGTAGCGCAAGGTTATAATCAATAAGAGGGGATTGATTATGATGAAACTTATGCACCGGTAGCTAGACTTGAGTCTATTAGAATATTACTTGCTTATGCATGTGCCTATGATTTTAAATTATTTCAAATGGATGTTAAGAGTGCATTTCTTAATGGATTTTTTAACGAAGAAGTGTATGTTGCTCAACCTCCCGGTTTTACCGACTTTGAGAAACCACATCATGTCTTCAAACACAAGAAAGCACTATACGGTCTTAAGCAAGCACCAAAAGCTTGGTATGATCGTCTTAAGACTTTTCTTATTTATAACAAATACATTATGGGATTAGTAGATAATACTCTTTTTACCAAGAAAAAGGAATCAAATAGTATCATTGTTCAAATATACATTGATGACATTATATTCGGATCAACTTGTCAAGAGCTATGTGATGATTTCTCTAAAATCATGCACGACGAGTTTGAAATGAGTATGATGGGTGAGTTAAATTTCTTTCTAGGACTTCAAATCAAACAACTAGAAGATGGCATATTTTTTAACCAATCTAAATATATAAAAGACATGCTTAAGAAATTTGGTCTTGAAGATTCCAAACCAACTAAAACACCCATGACCTCGGACACTAAACTCACCAAGGACGAAGAAGGTGAATCCGTAGATAACACTAAATATAGAGGAATGATTGGTAGCCTACTCTATCTTACGGCTAGTAGACCCGACATTATGTTTAGTGTTTGTCTATGTGCTCGCTTTCAAGAAAACCCAAAGGCATCACACTTAGAAGCCTTAAAAAGGATTTTTAGATACATTAAGGGAACAACGTGTTTAGGATTATGGTATCCTAAAGGAACGGGTGTAGAAACCATAGTGTATGCCCACTCGGATCATGCCGGTGACTATGTCGATAGAAAAAGTACAAGTGGTATTTGCACTTTTGTTGGACATTGTCTCACCCGACTCTTCTTATTCTTCTATTGATGATGACACTTTGCAAAAACAATATAATCAATTGTGTGAGCTAAGTCTAAAAATCATAACTAAAAATAAATTTTTAAAAACCAAAAAGGAATTTTTGGAAAATGAAGTTTATGAGTTAAAAGAAAAAGCAAAACGACTTGAAAAAGGAAAAGCAAATGACGATGATTGTAAATCATGTCAAGAGCTTAAACTTGAAATAGAAAAACTAAAGCTCACACAAGATATTTTAATCGAAAACAATTCTAAATTTAAAAGGTTTAACAAGAACATCGCTCTTGCCGATGAAATAGTTAAAATTTATAAAACACCAGGAGACATGAATGGGCTAGGTTTTAATGAAGTATTAATTCCAAAGAGTCAAAACAAAACGGCCGAAAAAGACGAACAATCTGTCAAAACTTCTGTAGTACAGCACGGACCAGACGGAACCAAAATAAGGGTTCCGTCCGTTGAAACAAATGGTGCCGTGGGTACTTCGCAGGACGAATGTTAATACGGAACCGCAATGAATTTGTCAAAGTAACAAAGAAAACCAAGGATAGTGTTAAACTAAAACCAGCTGTTACATCAGGAGTAGGACTCGCTAAAAATGAATTTAGATAAAAAACTACTCAACAACGATATAAAACACCTTTTGCCAAACGCCCCTTTCCTAAAAGCAACCACAACGTACAACCCAACTACCAACAAAATGGTTGGAATCAAAACTTCCCTAGACCATATCAAACTCCAGATTACATGTCATGGAACTCTTTTCAATCATTTCCATACATGAATCAAATAAATGGTATGTTTAACCCAAATGGACCCATGAGATATTGGGGACCAAATGCTTGAGTTATTTGCTTTCTAGGTATGCTTGAAAGTTGGATTGGAACCTGATGAATGGATAAAAGATAGTGGATGCTCATGGCATATGACGGGCAACAAAAGTCTCTTCTCATCATACCAAGAGTATGACGGAGGTAATGTCACTTTTGGTAGTAATCTCAAAAGCAAAATCATTGGCAAAGGTACGATTGCTCATAACTCCCTAACTATTGAAAATGTTGCTCATGTGGATAGGTTAGGATTTAATCTACTTAGTATTAGCCAATTATGTGATAAAAAGTATAAAGTATTATTTGATGAAAATGGTAGTAAAATACTAAAAGATGGTATCACCATAGCTAAAGGAGTTAGGAAAAATAACATATACGTCATGAAAATAGATAAAACATCTAATGACAAACTCTGCCTAACAACGTTAGACGATAGCTCATCTCTTTGGCATAGACGCTTAGGTCATGCTAATATGAGACTTATAGAAAATCTATCTTCAAAAGAGCTAGTTAGGAATTTACCAAAACTAAACTATGACCAACACTTTTGCGACGCTTGCAAAATTGGTAAACAAACCCATAGTAGTCAAAAATCTAAAAATATGGTGTCCACATCTAAGTGTCTAGAATTATTACATATGGACTTGTTTGGACCATCCGCTATAAGAAGCTACGGAGGCAACTTATACACTTTGGTCATAGTAGATGATTACTCAAGGTTTACTTGGACGTTATTTTTGAAAACCAAAAATGAAGCTTTTGATAAATTTGAAATTCTTAGCAAGAAAATTCAAAACCAACTAGGTGTTAAAATTGTGTCGATCCGAACGGATCATGGTCGTGAATTTGACAACGAAACTTAATTTGGAAACTTTTGTAATACAAATGGTATAACACATAACTTTTCCGCTCCACGAACACCTCAATCTAATGGAGTAGTAGAACGTAAAAATAAAACAATTCAAGAAATGAGTAGAACAATGCTTAATGAACAAAACATTCCTCAAAAGTTTTGGTGTAACGCGGTTGACACTTCTACTTATATTTTAAATAGAGTCTTGATTCGTCCTTTTCTAAACAAAACACCATATGAGCTTTATAAAGGTAAAAAGCCAACTTTAGGATATTTTAGAGTCTTTGGTTGTAAATGCTTTATTCTTAATACTAAAGATTACCTCACCAAGTTTGACCCAAAGTCTTATGAAGGTGTATTTCTTGGTTATTCTCAAACTAGTAAAGCTTACATTGTCCTAAACAAAGAAACAATGATAGTCGAGGAATCGTTGAACATAACATTCGACGAAAGTCCACCTCCCTCTAAGACATCACCTTTGGTAGATGATGACTTAGTTGAAATTCAAATGATAAAAAGTCAAGATATAATTAATAATAACAAGGAAGATGAACCATTAAATAAAGAAATTATAAACATCAAAGAATCTAAGAGTCATCCGTTAGACAAGGTCATAGGACAACTAAATCAAAGAACCTTAAGGTCACAAGCCCAAAATCAAAGTAATTATTTTTGTTTTGTATCCACCATTGAACCGAAAAACATAAATGAAGCAATAAAAGATGAATCATGGGTAATTGCCATGCAAGAAGAGTTAAACCAATTCGTTAGAAATGATGTTTGGAAATCAGTTCCAAAACCTAAAAATCAAACTATAATTGGAACGAAATTGGTTTTTCGAAATAAAATGGATGAAAATGGTATAGTATCTAGAAATAAAGCTAGGCTTGTAGCGCAAGGTTATAATCAATAAGAGGGGATTGATTATGATGAAACTTATGCACCGGTAGCTAGACTTGAGTCTATTAGAATATTACTTGCTTATGCATGTGCCTATGATTTTAAATTATTTCAAATGGATGTTAAGAGTGCATTTCTTAATGGATTTATTAACGAAGAAGTGTATGTTGCTCAACCTCCCGGTTTTACCGACTTTGAGAAACCACATCATGTCTTCAAACTCAAGAAAGCACTATACGGTCTTAAGCAAGCACCAAAAGCTTGGTATGATCGTCTTAAGACTTTTCTTATTTATAACAAATACATTATGGGATTAGTAGATAATACTCTTTTTACCAAGAAAAAGGAATCAAATAGTATCATTGTTCAAATATACGTTGATGACATTATATTCGGATCAACTTGTCAAGAGCTATGTGATGATTTCTCTAAAATCATGCACGGCGAGTTTGAAATGAGTATGATGGGTGAGTTAAATTTCTTTCTAGGACTTCAAATCAAACAACTAGAAGATGGCATATTTTTTAACCAATCTAAATATATAAAAGACATGCTTAAGAAATTTGGTCTTGAAGATTCCAAACCAACTAAAACACCCATGACCTCGGACACTAAACTCACCAAGGACGAAGAAGGTGAATCCGTAGATAACACTAAATATATAGGAATGATTGGTAGCCTACTCTATATTACGGCTAGTAGACCCGACATTATGTTTAGTGTTTGTCTATGTGCTCGCTTTCAAGAAAACCCAAAGGCATCACACTTAGAAGCCTTAAAAAGGATTTTTAGATACATTAAGGGAACAACGTGTTTAGGATTATGGTATCCCAAAGGAACGGGTGTAGAAACCATAGTGTATGCCCACTCGGATCATGCCGGTGACTATGTCGATAGAAAAAGTACAAGTGGTATTTCCACTTTTGTTGGACATTGTCTCACCTCATGGTTTGCAAAGAAGCAAACGGCTTTAGCCATCTCAACTACTGAAGCCGAGTATCTCTCAGCCAGAAAAGCATGTCAACAAGCTCTTTGGATGAAGCAAGATCTCGTAGACTACGGAATTCATCTCAACGACATCGCAATACTTTGCGACAACAAAGGAGCCATCGATCTCAGCAAGAATCCCGTTCAACATGCTCGTACAAAGCATATTGAAATCCGTCATCACTTTCTTCGCGACAATGTTCAAAAAGGAAACATCTCAATCGAGAAAGTATCCTCCGAAGACAACATTGCCGACATCTTAACTAAGCTTCTTAAACGAGAACCTTTTAATCTTCTTAGACTTGGCTTAGGGTTAATGGAACCAAACATGTAGGATAAACATAGCCCAAAACATTAGAATAGTTAAAACAAAACAATTTTGTCTTGTATCTGGTACTGTAGCCACGGCACCAAACGACACAACGGACGGAACCAAAAATTTGGTACCGTCTGGTCCGTGGTGTCTACAGACGCAAAACAGTTACCTACAAAACATCTTCTTCCTCAAAACTCACCTTACCAAAACGTGTAAACATTAAACCAAGCTCATTATTGACACCTTCCCACTCACTAATCACTGAAGTTAACATCATTGTAAGTATCCTAACTACATTTTATCTCTTAATTCTGAGTCTAGAATTCTTATTTATGCACAAAACTATCACAAATCATTACATGGGGTTTTATGTATGCTTTTATACCAAATATGAATTCAATTGGCAAAATGCATAACTAGTCATTGAAATTAGGTACTACATTATCATATTGCATAAACAAATCATGCATCCCACTAATTAATAGATAATAAATATAAGACTTTATTCAAATAACCAAACACCCCATGTCAAAATTTTTGAAAAGCTTCTCACTTGTAGGAAAATAATTTTTCATTGTTAATACAAATAGAAACGTTAGATTTTCATCACTTGCATGCTCTTGAATACTAAAGGTATTGCATAACTAATATGCATTCCCGGGTATATTCAAATGAAGCCATATTGAATTAGGAGCATTTGGGTTATCTCATGGTATTTGCCAAACACCCCACTAAAATCATTTTTGTGCATAAAATGAGTCGAGATAACCGCAACTCCAAATTGTTTTCATATAGGGACACACTAGAACCAAAACGTTAAAGTTTATTCTCATTTTTAACATATTAATTCTTGTCCTTAGGAATAACCATGGTAGCCGCAAGATTCTATGATCACAAAGACACCCTTCGCTATATTCCCAAACATCATAAAACCAAAAGACTTTCCAAGGAACAAGTAGAAATATTTAGGGGTCTAGAATCAAGGTATTTCCACGAGGGTAGAACCATTCACTCATCCTTCCTTGAAAATACCGATCTCCATGAAGAACTAGCCGCCATTCAATTCGATTGTCTTCTTGACATCGATGAACCAATTTGTCCTAGGTTTGTGTTAGAATTCTATGCTAGTGTGACCGGCTTTAGTGATGAGGACGATGATGAATTTTGTCTTAGGTTTAGAATCAATCAAAACGACTACACCATCACCTTAGCCAACTTTGCTCAAGTGCTAGGAATTCCCAACCGAGGAATTTGTGTCTACTCGGATAAATGGTCACTCACCGTTCTTGATGCAATCAATGACCGCACTCCTCCCTACCAAACCCGTTTGGCCGATAAGGATGTTATCCGTGAACACCTATTTAACCCAAGGGGTGATACAACCCGAGTTACCCGAAAAGGAAAGGAGGTAAAACGAGATCCATATGGAATGGAGCTAAATGAACTTAAGCCCGAATTTAAGAAATGGGAGGAGCTACTTAGAGCCAACGCCATTAGCACCATAGGAAATAGGGATCACATCAACGCTTGCCTTTGTCACATGCTCTACAACTTGTCCACCCGTCAACCATTCAATTTAGCTTACTACATCGCTAGGAGAATGATTGATATTCCAACTCAAGGATCGGTTGCTCTTCCATACGGGATGCTTCTCACCCGTCTCTATAGAAACTTTGCACCAATTCGACCAAGTCCAAAAGGGATGCACCTTCACTATGAGCTCAGCCCTCACATCTTTGTACCTTTAAGTGATGAACGAGTTGCTAAGACAAAAGGCAAGAGAGCAAAACCTCCAACTCCATCATCATCATCATCAAATAGCTCCGAGGATGGACTTCCAAGCTCACGTCTTCCACCTCATGAGTACTATGCGTCTCTTCCCGAGATAGAGAATGAATCAACAGAATTCAAGCAAACTAAGGGAATGTTCAAGTGCCTTGGTAGGATGATGAACAAGATCTACAAGAAGTTGGACAAATGAGGGTACTTTAAGGAGTGTTTGGAACAATACATTATCGTTAATGTTTAACACAATTTAGTTGTTTTTATTATGTAGGATGATAATATAACTTGAAACAATGGTGTATGCTAACAATCTTATGCAGGGGGATAGCACAAGTATGCTATCAAATTTTACCCATTTTCACTATAATGTGAAAGTCAAAAAGCCTTGCTCAAAATCTATGATCCACTATGTTTATACATGTGTTATTTACTTTTCCTAACTAGAAATGTTTAGTGTCAAAAGTTTTGAGAAAAATTTCAGGTTTCTTGTACTAAAACACATCATTGTGTTCTCCTTTCATGATCTTTAATCATGAAAATTTTAAATAATGAATGGTGTTTTTATTATATTGTTAGTGCTTTTACATAGTGTTTGGAAATGCTTGTGAATGATCATTATTACTAACATTTTTTTGCAGCTTTTATTTTCACAATCCATGTATCTTCCCATTAAGCACCCAATTTAGGGGTAGCTTTGATCAAGGGGGAGATAATGGCTCTGCTCATTACATTCCGCTTAGCCTCTTCTTTTTGTTGAGACAAAAAGGGGGAGAAAATATAGAACTTGTTTATATTTGACCTTTCTGAAAAAGTCAAACTGCATACATTGACTTTCTGAAAAAGTCAAACAGGATACATCATACTTTGACTTTATAAAAAAGTCAACATCATCCATCAACTAGTGAATACTTTGACTTTCTGAAAAAGTCAAACATCATACATTATCATTTCCTTTTCAAGTTCTAAAACTAATATTTTTATAACTCTTGCACAAACTTTGTATCTTTTATAAAAATAAAATTTATATTTTGTCCTCAACAAAAAGGGGGAGATTGTTAATACAAATATCGTCATTAAACATTATTTATATTTTTGATCTTTACCTAAGTTTTGTTAACGACAAAAGTAAATTTATTTTGTATAAAAGCTTAAAGCTTGTCAAGTTTAATAGATATTATAACAAGCTTTTTCAAACAATATATTCATCATTAAAGCATTTACATTTATGATTAGTGACATCTTGATATGACTCTAATCATTATGTATGATAGTAGTTTTTAGAATGTGTTAGGTTCTTAAAACCAAACACTACTTAAGTACTTGCATATTTCTAAATATAGAAATACAACATATGACATCATGTGATGCATCATGGAAATCATTGAAAGATTTCATTAGATATTTTGTATGGATTTGTACTCTTCATATCTTACACAATCTCACTTAGATATATTTGACTGTAGCAAAGATTTTGATATCTTGTCGTCATCGACCCATGGTACCAAAATGGTACACGGGCGGAACCCTTTTGAGGGTTCGGTGGTACGTGGACGCTCCTGTCCATTTTGGCTATAAATAGCAAAGCCAAACCAAGTAGTTTTTCATCCCTTTCTATTATACTCTCTTACATATCTTCTCTCTAACCCTTCTAACTCAGTTTCATATCATATTAGTGATCTCTTTTGTAGCAAAGAAGATCAAGCCACATTCAAGCTTCAAACGAGAAGTTGGAAGTCTTGTTTGTTTAGTGTTGTATGATCTAGTGTTGATTCATACTTCATTGTTGTATCAAACCATCATAATATTGTGAGTGTGAGTGGTTAGTATTTTAGTCCTCAAAATACATTGTGTGTGTAGGAGTAGTTGTACCCTTGGAAAGAACTCGACATCTAGCTTAGTGTCGGAAATAGTGTAAGCGAAGTGTAAAGGTTTTCTCCGCCGGTGAAAGGAGCTTGTTGACTAGTGAAGTTAAACTCTCGAGTGTGAGACTCGGGGAGTGGAGTAGGGCAAGGAAAAAGAGTCCTTGTAGACCGAACCACTATAAACAACTTGTTGTTGTTTGATCATTTCTTTCCTTATTTACTCTTTACATATTGCTTGCATATTTCATCAATATATCCAAGATCAATATCAATTGATCTTTCAATAAGTTTCAAAACAAAGTTTTTAATTGGTAAACTATTCAACCCCCTTCTAGTTTTCTACAGAGTTGTTGAAGAATCTGTATAACAAGCAGATTCAGAGTTATTAATAAAATCGTTAAAGTTAAAGTGAATTCTTCTTAGCTTTATTGAAGTAAATTCCGCGTACTTAATAGAGTTTATTCAGTGTTTCATTGTTAGTGACTTAGGATTTATCTGAGGTCATTAAGCCCTTAAACAAGCTACATAAGTTAGTTTGGTTAGAGTACATCGATCCAACAAGTGGTATCAGAGCTTGTGTGGAAACTCTGACTAAGAAGAAACCCTCAAAACCTACTTAACAAAACTCTAAAGATGTCGACTGAAGCTGCACCACCACCATCCATCACCTCACTCAGAATATCAATCATCAAGAAGGGAGAATATGATCTCTGGAGCATGAAGATGAGGCAGTACATTGCTGTTACAGACCATGCATTATGGAATATAATTGTCAATGGTAATGAAGTTGTGGAAGATCCTCCATAAATTCCTGGACAACATAAACCACCTAAGGCTGTCTTACCAGCATCAACCATAAGAAATCAAGAGAAGGCTCTAAACATACTGCTGTCTACTATTCCTGATGGCCACTTACTCAAGTTTCATGATGCTAAGGATGCCAAGCAACTATGGGCTGCTCTCAAGACTAGATTTGGAGGTAATGATGTTTCCAAAAAGATGCACAGAAATTTGTTGAAGCAACAGTTTGATACTTTAACTGTTGGTGAAAGAGAAAGTCTTGATGCTGCCTATGATAGATTTCAAAATCTCCTCAGCATGCTAGAGTTATACATGCCAGAGGTATCTGTTGAAGATGCCAATTTGAAGTTCTTAAGGAGTTTGCCATCTACATGGCATGCGATTGCTACAATGATCAGAGGACAACCTGGTTTGGACACTATGGACTTTGATGATCTCTACAACCATCTGAAGGTGTATAAGCATGAGATGAATGGCCAAACAAGTTCAAAGTCTCACAGTATAGCTTTTGTGTCTTTTGAAAAGAGAGGCAGTACTTATACTAAAAGTACTGCTCACCCTACTCAAAGTACTGTTGCTCAAAGTACTGGATATCCTGCTCATTCAATCACAACCATGACCAACCCCACACCATCACCATCAAGCACCATCCATTCTGATGAAGTCGTATGCTCATTCTTTGCTCAGCAAGCTACCCTACCTGTTACTTATGAAGAAGAATTGTCACAAATTGAAGAGGATGCTCTTGAAGAAATTGATATAAGGTGGCAGGTTGCTATGATCACTGCAAGAATCAAGAAGTTCATGAAGAAAATAGGAAGAGGCATTGACTTCAAGCCTAAGCAAGGTATCACTTTTGAAAAATCCAAGATTGAATGCTTTAACTGTCAGAAGACTGAACACTTTGCAAAGGAATGCAGGTTTGCTAAATATCAGGCAAACAGGATGACTGAGAAACCGAAGCTTGAACTAAAGGAAATTCCTATTACTGAAACAAAAGCTTTGGTTGCTCAAGAGAACCTATCAGAGATTGACTGGAGTGCTGAGTTTGATGATGAACCAGTAACCTACTGTATGGTGGCAATGGAAGAGTTTGATTGGAGCACAGCTTTTGATGAGGAACCTGGATTTGCTGCGTTGGAGTCTAGAGATGGTCTAGGAAGCTTTGATTGGAGCATGGAGAGTGAAGATGAACCTGTTTTGCTTGCTATGGTAGCCACTTCACCAAGTTCACCCCCTATCTCTGAGGTATGTTCTAAGTGTCATGACTTTTATCAAAAAGTGCTTAATGATTATGTGACTGAAAGAGATAAGTTTAGAACGGCTAGGTCTGAAGTAGCTGGTTATCAAATAACCTTAGAATCAATGGAAGCCAAAATAATAACACATGAAAATAATGAAATGGCTTGGGCTGAAAAGTATGAACAACAGGATTATCAATTAAAACTAAGTGAATGGAAGTTAGGCTGCAAGGTCTCTAAACTAGAAAAGATGACTAAGGAAAGGGATGGATTGCTAGAAAAGTTTGCTACTTGGGGACAATCTGGTCTTTCTCATGTTAGTTATGTTGAAAAACAGAGAAGAGCTTACATTAGAACTGGAATAGGTTTTGGTATGGATTTCAGTAGCATAGAAGAGAACCCACCTAGTAATCAGGATGACATTGATTTTGAGGATATAACAACTAGCTAGTGATGATGAACTCATTAACTATGTAGACACATCTAGTAATGAGGAATCAATTAGTGAAACACCTCCTAAATATAAGAAAGACAAAGGTTATCATGCTGTCCCTCATCCCACTGGTAGTTTTCAACCTCTTAGACTAGATGTTTCTCGTTTTGGAGTAGACAATCTAGATTTTAGGAAAAAGCTTACTGGTGAATCTAGGTCTGAAACCCCAAAAGAAACTGTTGAAAAACCTAAGGATAATAATGTTAAAAGTCAAGCAGTACCTTCAACTCAAAGTACTGCCACATGTTCAGCAGTAACTTCAAGAAAACCTTTTTAAAATACTGCTAAACCTTTTTGGGATAACTTTGGTCATCATAATTCTTATCATTCACCTAGAAGACATGATAGGTTTGGTCATACACATAGAGGAAGCAATTTTGGGTTAACAGGTCAAAAATTGTGTTTTGTTTGTTATAGTCCTGATCATTTGATTAAGAACTGTGACTTTCACTCAGAGTACCTAAGTAAATTCCCAAAGAACAGATCTACCAACCATAAGCCTATAGAGAATAAACCTATCTGGAATCACTCACATAGGGTCAACCATAGCAATTTCTCACAAAACCATAGGTACCCTCACCAGAGAAGACCTTTTTCAAAACCCTCAGTACCTTCAAACACTTTCCAAGGTACTTTTAAGCCAAAAACAGTACTTTCTTAAAGTACTGCTCAGTTTTCACCAAACACCTTTTGGAATAGAAACCCTAGGAGATCTAATTACTATCAACCTAGAAGGCGTTACAACTCAAAGAAAGTAGCTAGATCAAGGGCGTCTACACCAGAAGTTAAAACCAAATGGGTTAAGAAGGAAAGTACTGATGGGGAACAAATAGTACTTTCAACAAGTGAGAGTGAAACAGAGATTTTTGTTGATAATAAAAAAAAAACTTGAATGAAAAAGAGATTTTTATTGAAAAACAAACACAAGTTTTGGAACAACCAAAGATAATTGATCATGTGCTTAAAAACAGTGGAAATTACATACTTAAAGAATTTAAGTATGTAACTCCACAAGGGGAACACAAGTCAGTAATGGCTTGGGTTCCTAAAATTAACCAACTCTTTTATCTTTGTGCAGGGCAACCCAGAAGAGGAGCTTAAAGATCATTTAATTGTGGATAGTGGTTGCTTTGGAAGCATGACATGAGACAAGGAGATTCTGTCAGATTTTAAGTTATATTGTGGAGGAAGAGTTGCATTTAGGAATGATGCTAGTGGAGGTAGAATTAGTGGGAAAGGAACCATCAAGGCAGGGAGCATAGATTTTGAGAATGTTAGATATGTGAAGGAGCTCAAGTTCAACCTTTTGTCAGTATCTCAGATCTGTGACAAGAAGTACCCTGTGCTATTCACTGACAAGGAATGTCTTATTCTTTCCCCTGAGTTCAAGCTTGTTGATGATAACTTGGTAATACTAAGAGTACCAAGAACCAATGATGTGTACAGTCTTGATATGAAGACTCTTAGCTCTTCTGAAAGAGCAACATGCTTAGTAGCCAAGGCAACACTTGAAGAAGCACATCAATGGCATATAAGACAGGGCCATGTAAATTTCAAGAATATCAAAAAATTGGTCAAAGGAAATTTATTTAGAGGATTACCCACCAAAACCTACAAGAATGATCACTCCTGTTTGGCGTGCAAGAAGGGTAAACAACATAAAGCTTCATGCAAAAAGCTTGAAGAAAGAACTATTAGAGAACCTTTGGAGTTGCTGCACATGGATTTGTTTGGACGTCTTTCTGTTGCTAGTCTAAACAAGAAGAAGTATTGTCTGGTTGTCACAGATGATTGCAGTAGATTTAGTTGGGTATTTTTCTTGGGATTTAAAGATGATAATTTTGATGCAATTCATGATCTAATCATAGCCCTTGAAAACCAGTTGAGACTCAAAGTAAGAGGAATTAGATGTGATAATGGGACTGAATTCAAGAACAAGCTTATGGATGAGTTTTGTGCAAAGAAAGGAATCAAGAGGGAGTTTAGTATTGCTAGAACTCCACAGCAGAATGGTGTTGCAGAAAGAAAGAACAGAACTTTGATTGAAGTAGCCAGAAGATGCTTGCAGATTCACTTTACCTATTCAATTTTAGGCTGAAGCTGTAAGTACTGCTTGCTATGTGTTGAATAGAGTTTCAGTCACCAAACCTCAGATGAAGACACCTTATGAGTTTCTGATGGGTAACAAACCCAACATTCGATTTATGAAGCCTTTTGGATGCCCTCTGACAATTCTCAATACAATTGACAATCTGGGAAAATTTGATGGCAAGTCAGAAGAAGGATACTTATTGGGGTACTGCACCAACAACAAAGGATTTAGAGTGTACAATAGAGTCACCAAGAAGGTTCAAGATTGTCTTCATGTTGAATTCTTAGAAGATCAAGAAAATTAGAAGGGTAAAGGTCTTCATTGGATGTTTGATCTTGAGGTTTTGACTCCTTCTATGAACTATGTACCTGTTAGAAAAGAAAATCAACCTGTACACAACGGAGAAGATTTACAGTATGTTGTTCATGGAGTCCATATTAGACCTGATGTTGTTCTTGATGAAGAACTTATAACTGTTGAGAAGGAGAAAAGTGCTGATGAGCCAAAATCTACATTATCTGCTGAAGATCAAGCTATTCATGATGTCATAGCACAATCTTATGATGATGATCAAAGAAGAGCTTATGAAGAAGCAAAGAAAAAAAACAAGAATGAAAAGTTTACTCACAGTACTTTGGGTGACAGTACTTTAGATCAAAGTACTGTTGCGCCTGTTGACAGCACTTTGGATGATTTGGATGATCCTACCATGCCTGGCTTAGAAGACACTGATGATGAGTTTCAAGATGAAGGTATTTTCTCAGATTTCAATGAAGGTGCTGATTTCACAAATTTGGGTGATAATCTTGAAGTTCTGCAGACTCCTATATTAAGAGTTCATAAGAATCATCCTACTGGTCAAATCATTGGACCTTGTACATCAGGGGTGTTAACCAGAAACAAAGCTAAAGGCTTCTCACAGCCATATAATGATTTACTCAGCTTTGTGTATAAACAAAACAGACTGAATCATAAGGATCACCAAACATGTTTGTTTACTTGCTTTATCTCTCAAGAAGAACCCAAGAATATTGCTCAAGCATTAACTAAAGAAAATTGGGTTGAAGCTATGCAAGAAGAACTTCTTCAATTCAAAATTCAAGAAGTTTGGGTACTGTGTGATCTACCAGATGGAAAGAAAGTCATTGGTACAAGATGGGTTTTCAGAGTCAAGAGCGATAAAAGAGGGAATGTCATCAAGAACAAGGCAAGGTTAGTTGCACAAGGATATAGACAAGAAGAAGGAGTAGATTATGATGAAGTATTTGCTCCTGTAGCAAGGATTGAAGCAATTCGAATCTTCCTTGCTTTTGCATCATATATGGGATTTCAGGTTTATCAAATGGATGTCAAGAGTGCCTTTTTATATGGCAAGATTACAGAGGAGGTATATGTTAAACAACCTCCTGGTTTTGAAGATCCTGCACATCCAAACAAAGTCTATAAAGTGGTTAAGGCTCTTTATGGCTTACATCAAGCACCTAGAGCTTGGTATGAAAGGCTCTCTCCTTTCTTATTGCAACATGGTTACAGAAGAGGAGCTATTGACAAGACTTTGTTCATTAAGAGAGATAAGAAGGATATCATGCTAGTACAAGTTTATGTAGATGATATCATCTTTGGAGCTACAAAACAGTCCATGGTGAAGGAATTTGAACAGCTAATGCAACATGAATTTCAAATGAGTTCAATGGGTGAGTTAACTTTCTTTTTGGGACTTCAAGTTAAACAGCCAAAGGACGAGATTTTTATAAGTCAAGACAAGTATGTATCTGACATACTTAAGAAGTTCAACTTTGATGCTATGAAGCCAGTCACTACACCTATCAAGTCTATCAACTCATTGGGCAAGGATGAAGATGGTTAACCTGTTGAAGTCAAGCTGTACAGATCTATGATTGGCTGCCTTATGTACTTAACTGCATCTAGGCCTGATATCATGTTTGCTGTTTATTTGTGTGCAAGATATCAAGTCTCACCTAAGGTCTCCCATATGAATGCAGTGAAGAGAATTTTTAGTTATTTGAAACAACAACCTAAGTTGGGGTTGTGGTATCCAAAGGATTCACCTTTTCACTTGGAAGCTTTTTCAGATAGTGATTATGCAGGTGATAATTATGATAGAAGATCAATCACTGGAGGATGCCAATATCTTGGAAGAAGATTAGTCTCATGGAAATGTAAGAAACAGACAATTACAGCAACATCATCCACTGAAGCAGAATATGTGGCTGTTGCAAGCTGTTGTGGACAAGTATTATGGATGCAGAATAAACTCTTGGATTATGGGTTCAACTTCAAGAATACTCCTATCAACATTGATAATGAGAGTACAATTTGCATTGTGAAGAATCCAGTTTATCACTCCAAGACAAAGCACATTCAGATTAGGCATCACTTCATCAGAGATTGTTATGAGCACAGGCTCATTAATGTTGTCAAGGTTTACATGGATGATAATGTAGCTGATTTACTCACCAAAGGATTTGATGTTTCAAGATTCAATCACTTGGTGGTGAGCATTGGAATGATTAATTACTGAGCAAAATTTAAGGGGAGGACTGATTAGTATGTTAGACAGTCCTATGCATTGCTTGAGGGGAGGCATATCAATGCCTATTTGACGTTTTTGCCAGTATGAAGAAGAGAATGGGAAAGTACTGCTTTTTGGTTATATGAAAGTACTGCTTTGAAAGTACTGCTTTGGAAAGTATTGCACACGTGGAAAGAACTGCTTGTCTTATTAACGTACTGTTCCAACGGTAATATTGAGGGGTAAAACACACTAACGGTAACTTTGTTATTATGGGCTGTGATTTTTCAAATATCACCTATAAATAACTACCTTCCGATTTTCCCTCTCATCTTTATTCATATCAATCTTTTCCATATTTCTCTCTCTCACATTTACTATTCATCGACTCATTTTCTTTGTAAACAAATCATCAATGGCAAACCGTAATACAGTTTCGAAACACAACATGGTGGCGAATTTGGATAAAACTGAAGCTAATGTTATCTTCCATGACATCATTGATTTTCTCACTGGATCTCCAATTAGTTATGCACTTTTAGTGGAACCAGATATTATTGAGCCATGGATTCAACAGTTTTGGGCAACTGCTAGGGCTCACATGGAGAATGATGAATCGTATATTCAAGTTAAAGTTGCTGGGAGGATAGTAAAGGTTTCTGAAGCTTCAATTCATGAAGATCTATTGTTTGATGATGAAGAAGGAGCTGTTCGTTTTGATAAACAATTGATTTGGGATACATTCAGAGACATTGGGTATGAAGGGTCCTTAACTGAACAAATTTTCAAGAAACCCTTACTTAGTCCACAATGGAAGTACTTGGTTCATGTATTGCTTCATTGTATTAGTGCTAAGAGTACTTCATGGGAGCAATTTGGTTCGAATATAGCTTTTGCTTTAGTGGGATTGGCTACAAATCGTAACTTCAATTTTTCAAGGCTAATTTTGGATGGAATGCTATCTCACATTTCTCATGGATCGCGCTGGTTGATGTATCCAAGATTTATTCAAGTGTTCTTGAATAAACAACTTGCTGATGTACCAAAGCCTTCAAGCCTATTACCTGTTGTGGTACAACCTGCCAAGATTTTCACCTTCATGGCTAGGAAGAGTGATTTGTTCACTGGAAGGAACAATCCATTGACTACTTCAATGATGGAGATTGTTCAAGCTATTAGAGATGAGGCTGCATCTAGTGAAGAGAGAGAAGGTACTGCTTCAACTCAAGGTACTGCTTCTCATGGTACTGCATCTCAAGGAACTGCTTCTCAAGGTACTGATGTCAACGAAGGTACTGCAGTTTCTCCTACCTCATCTCACCATGATTTTCTACCTATTGAGTCAGAACCAGATATCCCTATTCCCTCATCATCTTCTAGAGGAAATGCAGTTGATATACCCCCTGAAGGTGAAGTGATGGATACTTATGTTCTGACAAGGGAGCTACTAAGATTAAAGAAGATAACTGAGGCTCAAGCTGCACAGATAGCGCAGTTGAAGACAAAGTTTAGAAGACTTAAGAGGTCTGTCTGGCCTTTAGTCAAACATCACAGATTATGGGTCAAGGCTGAAAGGAAGAAAAGAAAGCATTTTAAGAAGGCTTCTACAGGCAAAAAGGTTCAACAGCATTCTTCTATCCAATTGGGGAGGAATTTAGAGCAAGAGAATTTGAAAGAAAATGCTGGATTTTATGAAGAAAAAGAAGATGCACCTCAAAGTACTGATGCAAAGGTTAATATTCTAAGTACTGAGTCTGAAAGGACTGAAGTTCAAAGAACTGGTGTTCAAGGTACTGATGGTCAAGGTGCTGCTGATCAAAGTACTGGTCTTCAAGAAAGTCATAGACAAGAACTGATAACACTAAGAGCTTTGAATTTTGATGAAGAAGCTGGTCCTTTTACTTTTATACAAGAGGAAGCTGATACACCAAAAGTAGTGCATACTGCAAGTGATGATGAATCTATAGCTGAAATATTGCACAACTTATCAAGACCAAGAGGTGTTAGTATTCCAGGAGTTACTGAAGAACAACCACAAGTTTCTCAACCAGTTATAGATCCAAAAGATAAAGGCAAAGGTAAGCTGGTGGAAACAAGGAAGAAGAAAAAGCTGACTTTGGCAGAAATTAGAGCAATTGAAGTGGCTAAGAAAGAAGAAGCTGCTAAAAAGGTACAAGCTGAATTGAATGCAGAAGTTGCTATTGAAGAAGCTAAGAATAAAGAAGCTGACTAAGAAATTACAAGATGAATTGAATCTTTGAAGCTGCTATATCAAAAAATTAGTTTTACCTAGAAGACCACTGAGCAAAGCTAGACAAAGGAATGACATGATGGCATATTTGAAGAGTCAAGGTTATAATGGATTATCAAAGCTGAATTATATAGAGATGAAAGATTTGTATGAAAATGTTAGAGAAGCTTATCAGAAGCAAGTTGAAAGTATTGTTTCTTTTAAGGATGATAAGCAAAAGGAGGTTGATACTAAAAGAAGCTTAAAGAGAAAAAGAACAACTAAAGCTGAACAGTCATCAAAGAAGGTAGAATTGAGAACAGATACAGTTGATGAGCTGAGAAATTACATTAGAGTTGTTGATTTTGAGAATCCTAAGGCTAAAAATGTTGCAGAAAAGAAATAAAAGATTGTTACATTCGAAGTTGTAAAAGCAAAAGATGGAGATTATCTTATGTTCCATAGAGAAGATGAAAGCTTTAGAGTGTTTAACTCATTGTGGGACATACTGCACTTGATAAATAGAGAAGACCTGTTTCATCTGTATCAACTAGTACAAGAGTATTTTGAACATATTCCATTAGAAGGAATTGGTTTAGTATTACTTGGAGACCTCACAACTATCTTTGAAACTGAGGAGACAAGTACTGATGCTATATGGAATAATCAAGAAGTATGGGAAATTAATTGTTGGAGATATTTTGATGAATCTGGAGTGCATGTTTTGGAGCTAGAAGATGGAACAATGATCCATATGTTAGTAGAAAGAAGATATCCTCTCACATAAGATCTTATGAGAAGAATGTTAGATCATGGAACGGAAGTGGAAGAGGAGAATGAAACAGCACTGATGGTCATCGAATTGTTTATCAGATGGACAACAATGGCTGATGATGAAGCATAAATATTGGTATGATTTATAATTGTATAAAATATTTTGAAAAGTAAGTACTTTATTCAAAGTACTGCTGGACAAACAGTACTTTATCCAAAGTACTGCTTGCAGCAAAAACCAGTAAATAGTTTTTGAAAAAGAAACTTTTGTTAAGTAAAGAATATTTAAAAAAAAAGTTAACAGCAACAATGGTTTTTGAGATGGTTATAATAGTAGGTTATCAGTTCACCATGTTTACAAAAGAACTGGCTAATCCATGAGCAAACGACTCTGGTAAAGATATCTCAAATCTGTTATATAGTTGACAACTTGCTAATAAGTTGTATGGTAATCAACTCACCATATCAGCAAATGTAAAGAGTTGGCTAGCCCACAAGAAAATGGCTTGTGGTAAAGGCTGTGGAAAAGCCATTTATATGGTAATTAGTTCACCATGGTAGTAAGAACTAACTAGTCCAAAAGGGTACAGCATTTGGTAAAGACAAATCAAATCTGTTGATAGCTGATGATTTGCTAAAAATCATATGGTTATCAATGTACCATGGTCTTACACACCTAAACATTTGGCTACTCCAGAGTTAATGGCTTTGGTAAAGAGACATCAAAATCCATTAAATTTCAATGATTCACCTCTCACAGGAGTTTACACACCTGGAAGTGATGAGAATAGACTAAAACTTACTGAACTGATGTACAATTTGTCATATGTTACTGAGTTGCTGAAAATATATGTTGTTGATAAAGGTTGCTGTAAAGAATGTTGCTGAAAGAATAAAGACTACTTTGATGATGACAATTCAAGCACAGTGAATACAAAGACAAATCTGAAGATAGAGATAATTGATAGACACAATTTTTCCAAGAAGCTAACAGAAGTTAATGAAGATACAAAGGAAACTTGAAGTCAAGCAAGTAGAATTCAAGTTAGGGGAGGATTGTTGGGATATGAAAGTCAAAGTACTGAAGAAGTCAAAGCGCTGGAGATTCAAAGTACTGCTAAGTGAAAGTCAAAGTACTGCTGTCGAAGTCAAAGTACTGCAAAGCTAAAGAACTGCTATATTCGTTTATGGAAAGCTTTGCTATTCTAGAATATTCTTAGTTTAGATTACTTGTCGTACAAGGATAGAATTGTAAACCGACTAGGGTTATCCTTAAGCCTATAAAAGGACCCCTAGATTGGCATTAGAACGTACGTGTTTTTTAGAGTTTTAGAGAAGTACGATATTAGAGTTTAGAGTTGTTGAAGAATCTGTATAACAAGCAGATTCAGAGTTATTAATAAAATCGTTAAAGTTAAAGTGAATTCTTCTTAGCTTTATTGAAGTAAATTCCGCGTACTTAATAGAGTTTATTCAGTGTTTCATTGTTAGTGACTTAGGATTTATCCGAGGTCATTAAGCCCTTAAACAAGCTATATAAGTTAGTTTGGTTAGAGTACATCGATCCAACAGTCTGCCCAAAGTTCAAGCTTTGAAGTCAAGAAACCAGATCATAAAATACTAGGTAGATGTGTCATTAGAGGACGTCGTGATGGGCACACTACCTTTTCTCCAACTGTTGGCAAATTCACCAACTCCAATCTTCGAATGTGACTGAGGTGGCCTCCTCGATACTAAATATAAAGCTCATAACATAGTGCTTATAACATCGCACTTTACAATAACTAAATAACATAACAATTTTTTTTTCAACATAACAATAATAACTAAACATAATATCCCCCTACTTGAGATGAATAATGGGAATTTGGGGGGTCTTAAATGATCTTCAGGAATATGTCGTCGACGAAAGCGTGATTTCCGAACCTTTCCACTTGAACCTTGAACTTAGGCCAATGATGACTTCTCAATCACAAATAAAGACTACAGGGTAGGCTAAGGTGTATAGGTATATCGAAACAATATATTGGGTTAACAAAATGAAAGGAATGGCTCAGATGGGTGTATCTAGGGGTATCTTGCACTAAAGGTGAGTGCAACAAAAGGGTTTCATATGGGGGTCGAGAAGTCGAGGTGACTAATCGATAGACACACAATGGTAGGCTATTTGGGTGATAATCCTATAATATTGCCTTCCAAAACTGAAAAGTCCAAATACATCGAGCTAACTCAACATACCTCGTCTATGGTCTCGAAATGATGCAAAGGCCAAGTTCTAAAGTTTACAAGCTACCGGCACACTCATAATTTGGTGGATTTGGGGTAAAATATTGGAAACGGATAAGGCTAATCTCACCATAAAATATCAAGAGTTGTATGTGCTCGGCTAAGGTCTAATCTAGTTAGGTAAAGAAAAACATGTCAAAATTTTAAAAATGGCATAATTTTTCAAAATAAGCTAGAAAAATGAGGGCAAAATAAAGTTCAAGAGATAATTCTACTCCCGTCCCCCCACTTAAATTGTACAAAGTCCCTTTTGTACTAAGTATTAAATAAAGGTGAAGAGAAAAGTAGAATTAGAGCGAGAACTTCCCTGAAATTTGCTCCATAAAGAAAGAAGGCCCACGAAAAAAAGACGTGCCTTCGTATAAGCATCATGAACAAACTTCAATCCCTGAAATCACACTACCGACAAGCATAATTCTAAAAAGTAAAAAAGAAACATGAAAAACAAACCTAACTCACTTTCGTAGGAATCACGGTTGCATTTAGGATATGCAACAAGCCTTTTAAACCACTTGGTGTCCCAAGTGTACGAGTGAAGTCTCGTGAGGTTTTACAGGGAACACACCCACAAAGTTCATTTAAAATAGTAATACAAGGTTATTGGGTTTTAAAATGAAAGAAGTAAAGCAGAGGAAGGTTACGTCGTAACTCTTTGAGGGAGTTACGCCGTAACTGGCAAAACCTGACATAAGCTGCAAAGCGAGTGGTTACGGCGTAACTACGGAGATGGTATTACCACGTAATTAGTAATGCCTCTAGAATTCTGCTGCAAAAGGTTGGTTTCGGCGTAATCAAATTGATGAGTTACGCCGTAACTATTGTCAGATCAGCAAGCTACAGTAGTAATTACTTTCTCATTTCCTGCAAAAATGGTTAGAAAACACAAAACCCTATAGAAATAGAAATAAAACAAAAGAAAGTGATAATTCGGGTTGTCTCCCGAAAGAGCACTTTTCTTTATTTACGAGTCTTCAAGTTAGACTCAGAGCCGCGGGGCTTTATGGGGGTCTTTGTACTTCCCCGACTTCTTCAATGTCTTTCATCAAGTTATGCCTCACCCAGGCGACATTTGTGGCAGTTCAGAGGTATTCATTAGTTTCGATCTTTCGGATTTTGCAAAAATTTTCCTTCGGTCCCAAGTGATAGCGAGTGAACTCGTATTTTTCGACAATAATTGGTGGTGGCCTCTTATAGGTAATCCCAAGGAGTTTGCACCTCCTTTGCGCATATGCTTCGTCATCGGGGTCAGTAAACTCCTCATTCCCTTGCAACTCAAGGTAATCTAAAATCCCCTCAATGTCATCGTCATCAGAAGCGGTACCTTTAAACCATTCTTCATCGAGCAGATTCTCCACTAGTATACGCTTGCATTCTTCTTTTTCATATCTTACCAACTCCTTGTCATCCTCAATTGTTATTTCACTCGTGTTGTTAGGACTCTCGTTGTTTGAATTTTCTTTACTCATGTACTCCTTCCAAATCTTTTCTTTTGTTAACGTATCTACATGTCCATACTTAATTTTCACCCAACTATCAAATCCCAGGTTGTCTAACCAAGGCAAACTTGTTCTTTCCTCATCGTTGGTTGAGGTCCAAAAGAATTTGTCTTCTCCCATTCTCCTTAAGCAGCTTCCCCCGTTACATTTATCATCATACGGGTTGCATGATGCCCAGAAAACTTCCCCAGGAGATTTTATTTGTTCGCACTAGTGACTACGTAATTCCTTGTTGTCAGTTTCACTTAAATGCTCATCCATGCAGTAGATTTCGTTATTAGCCACTTTCTTTTTCTGATTATGATCCTCGTAGTTAATCTTTAGCTTTTTAAGAAGATTCGGGTTAATCTTAGCATTCCCGAATTGTATTGCGTACCAATCATCAAATGTCAAATCATCGAACTTTATACTATGTCTTTCAAGCTCGTGAGGGCATGTCCATTCTTACTCTTTTTCACTATCCCCGCCATTGCAATACTCGCGGAAGGGGTTGCACGTAGGCCATGCTCGTGTAGATTCATCGTCGGTTATGATTATCGGAGTACACCAGTGAGTGATAGGCGGCTCCTCTTCATCTTCGAGGGAGAGTTTCTCCAGTCTTTCATCATCAGTATATGCAGGCCACATGAATTTGTTATCCTTGACCCTATCCTTATCGCTACCTCCATCGCAAATTTCATTTATCGGGTTACAAGAGGCCCATAGATCATACCAATCTCCCTTAGCTACGGGTATCTTTTTGCACCAGTGATACTTCCTCTTAGATAGGGGCAGAGGGCACAAGTTAATGTCGTGGTACCATTCGTTAATCTCAGATGTTCCTGATTCGTCCACTTCGAGGAATTTATCTGCCCACATATCCCAGTTACGCCGTAACTCAGATTTTTGGTTACGGCGTAACTCGTTAGAGTCGTCCTCATCAATATTCTTCATAACCCCGTTATTACTGTCAAAAACATAGTTACGCCGTAACTTATTAGACAGGTTACGACGTAACTCAGATCTGTCGATGGGATCTTCCCCTGAATTCGTATCTTTGGCCTGAATCTTCGAGTTATTATCAGCAAAAATCACTTTATATTCCATAGTGGGTTTTGATCTTTCAGGTTTATTGTTATTCATCCTTACTTTTTCACTGAGCTTTTCCACCATAGATTCAAGGTTTTTTAGGGTTGTGTCGTGATTGGAAAGGCTTCTGTCAGTGTTTTCCTAGAATTCTTTTAACCACTCATCTTGCTCTTTTTGTCTTTGGGCTGAACTTTCTAGGAATTTGTTAATTGTTTCTTCAAGACTGGGCTTTCTTTCTCCATAAGGCCCACAGTTGTAATTTCTACGGTACCCGTTACTATTTCGATTATCTCTGTAGAACGGTCGATTTTCTCCATATTTTGCTTCTTCAATTATATTTTCTTCGTCAACATGAGGACAATTTTTCGTGAGATTTCCTCCCCCACAGCTTTCACAACCTACCTGGATGGCATGAACAGTTTCTCTGACTTTCAGCATATCTCGACTTTGATTCTCAAGTTTATTGGTTATTGCCGCAATTCCATCAAAACTCCCGCCTTGGTTTCTTTTGGTTCCTCCTTCGTGCCATTTTTGAGAATGATCAGCCATTTTTTGAATGGCTTCAATTGCAAGGGTAGGCGTCATGTTCGGAATAGGTCCTTGATAGTCCAACATTTGTCTTGTAGTTACATTAATTCCTTTGTAGAAGATGTTGACCTTTTGCTGGTTGTTCAGATCATGTGTAGGACATTTGTAAAGGAGATCGTTGTATCTATCCCAAGCTTGAAACAACGTTTCATCGTCTTCTTGTTTAAAATTATGGATCTTCAAAGCTGGTTAAAAATCTTTGACGGCAGAAAATATCTTTGAATAAAGTGCTTCTTAAGTAGAGCCCAAGTATTAATTGCCCCGGCGGGCAATCTTTCGATCTACCATCTGGCGGCTCCAGTAAGAGTCATGGGGAATACCCTTAGCATAACAGCATCATGAGACACACCCGGAATGTTGAAAAGGCTAGCGATGTATAGGACATTTTCAACGTGCTCATATGCGTCATCGTCCCTGTTTCCTGAAAAAGGGTTAGCGCGAAGCTCCCTCATAAATTGGTCTTTAATTTCAAAACGGACATCCGCTCCAATCGCCGGTCTTACGAGACCTGGCCCTTGTTCATCTCTTGTCAACGCCAAATATTCCTCAAGAGTGAGGTCATCAATTTTAACAACTTCCATGATACCTGAAAACTCGAATAATGATCGTGAGAATAGAAAAGTTTAAAACAAAACGAAAACGAAAGACTTAATAGCAATCCTAATATAACTCCCTGGTAGTGGCGCCAAAAACTTGATACAGGTGTTACTGACCAGGTTTTAATATTTATAGAGTCTCGTTATACCTATGGTCTACCCTAATGCACTAACGGGCAGTGTACCCGGTCGTGTGTAGTGTAGTATTCGGTAAAACCGAGGTCGTCCCAAGAGCTATGTGTGTTGCATTATTACTAAGTGTAGGTGTCACAGTATTTAATAATGGTTTCGATAAGGAATTAATTATTTAACTGCTAAGGCAGATAAAATCAAATAAAAGGTAAAGGATAAATCAATAGAGGAGAGTGGTGCTAACCTAGTTAATCCTCCTAGCTAGTTATGTTTACGTCTTACTTACTTCCAATTACTTCAGGTGGGGTCAAAGTCGAGAGGACAGCATTTGGTCAATTCTCCCTAACCTATCAGCAAAGATGCCACCACAGGAGAAGTCAGGTGTCCCCTCATAAGTCCTGTTGTTCTTGGTCCCCTAATCCAAGTCATTAAGTATCGGTAAATGCTAGATTTATAATAGTGAGTGCCCGGGCGTTAGCAACTTAAACACTCACCCCCTAATTCTTAAGTTCATCCAAACGGTAGGTGATCAGTTGGTCAAATCGCACAAGTAGAAAGGGTCGTCAGTTGGTCATATCTTACCCTTCCTGTCTCAGTCCGCTCACCTAGGGTCAGTTGGTCATATCTCCTAGGCAATTGTCCTCTACCGCCATTCAAAACTACCGAACTAAGGGTAGCTACCAATAAACTATGCATGCATACACTTAGAAATAATTGTACAGAAGTAATGTAAACGCAAACAAAACTATTAAGGAATTATAACTAGGCCAGCACCAAGAGGTTCTTAGCCGCTCATATTAACCATACAAATCAATTCAATATTCAAAGTTACGAAATACATGAATCGAAAGTAAAGAAAAGATAAAATGCTAATACTTATCGTAGGAGAGTAATTTCTCCCTTGGAGACAGCTCCGTATGCTCCTCTAGACCTTCCTTTAACTTTTTCCCACGTGCTCTGGTTGTTGTGTGTGGAATGGAATCAATAGAAATGCTGGAATTCGTGGGGTATTTATAGGCCAGATATGGGTTACGGCGTAACTAATACAAGAGTTACGCCGTAACCTTCAATTCCTTCGTATTTGCACTTGATATGCTGGTTACGGCGTTACCTTATGAGTGGTTACGCTGTAGTCTTCAATATTACTTGGTTAAGCCATAATTGGTGGAATAGTTACGGCGTAGTTATCAGCGGCGTGGAACCTCATTTGACCTAATATAGTTACGTCGTAGTCCTTGGGAAGAGTTATGCCGTAACCTTCTGATGAGTTGGTTTTCTGAGTCACGCTTTAGTTACGGCGTAATGTGAGAGATGAGTTACGCCGTAACTTCTTCAAAGTCAGCATACTATGATAAATCTTTGATATTTCTCCAATTCCGCGTCTCTTTAGCTCCAATGCTCGTAATTTACCTGAAAGTGGAAAACAATGGAAAACAAGCGTAAATCCATATAAATGATATAAATTACAAGCATTATCCGGGGAAATTGACACTTAATATTCAGGTCTATTTGATGTTATCAACCACGTTCTCCATTTGCTAATATTGACATATGATGTTCAGCATACTTACCCATTCTGAGTTCCCATATAGTTCCTTTTGTTTTTTCAACAATCTAGCAAATCGCTTGGTGCAGGCCTTTGCAAAAGGGGAGTTGAAACGACAAAAAGATCTGTAAAGGAACTCATAAGGGTTAACTATGATGCTTTATACCTGTTACATTTACACTCTTACATATGAAATGAGGAGAATACTCTTAATTGGTTACTAAATTAACATATTGACAAATTGACTCTCCTGACTGCAATGTTGATTGCAAAAGGCAATGATGAACATTCTGCTTATTAACTTCATGAGTATGGCTGACGTATCCCTGTATCTTGGCATGGAGCCATGGTGGGTGTGTAGGATGGCTAAATGAATTACAGATCTGAGCCTCATTTTAAATGTCAGTATCACCAGAGGTTTCTTTCAACATGTTTTATTTGTTTCTTTCTAAAACCAGTGTGTCTGCAACTGATATGAATACGTTGTATGTAACTTTATGCACTTCTTTATTGCGCAAATCCAAACTACTTTATGATGATGTTAACATCATATGCCAATATTGAGAAATAAAGAGTACGGTGCACTTGGCAATCCAAAAGTTTTCTATTTTTCCTTTAACCTACATCGCGATTTTTATTTCTTAATATTGGCATACAATGATGGTCAATCTGCTTTTTTCCTACTGCTACACTATCAGAGCCTATCTTTTGTGAAATAAGAGACACAAAAAGTTTACTGCATACATTAAATAGACCTATGTTAAAGTTTCATGTGAAAAATACTTTGGCAAATGTATAAGTTTTATAATGCAGATGCAAAAATGACTTTTGTGTTTGCTGTAAAGATATTGTAAGCCCATTTAAATATTATATTCCTGTAGATGGTACTGTGCTTTCACTCACAAAGATCACTATAGATCTTTCATTGTCGGATCAGGCTACGTTCACTGGTCGTTAAGCACCTTATGTATGGATCCAATCCATATTACTTTTTCAGGGTGTAAGCTTACCAACACCATCAAGACTATGATGAATTCTAATTGGTAGTTTTAAAAATGAGATTGCCTATATCTTGGTTTGGCAGCCTGTTAAGGTTGCAGCTATGGTGGGCAATCCACTTGTTATTTTTGATAGATGAATTTACATTCAAGTCTGTAGACACCAAGGAAAATCTTTGCGCTTACGACTTTCAGAAACATCCGATATGCTTTCTCTTAAACTTCCTATAAAGACTGCGTAGCTACAAACCGCAATAAAAAAATTTATCTTTCTACATATGCCCATAATCCCTCTCGACAAAAGACTATATCCCCATTATATGACACAACCTCAACTTCTTTCTGATGATGTGTGTTTTAGACATACGCATTTCCGGTCTCTTATTTACACTGCGATGAGTTTAACTGGTATAGATAAATGTAAGGTTGCACATGGGTTGGTAAAACAACCTGCTTCAGGTTGCAACCACAACAATTACATTTCCATCCACTACTCTATCTTCAAATATGCAACTGTGACACCGTCTTTTAACAATGTTAAGGCTATGATGACAATCCACTTTTTAACAACTGCTACCCTATCTGAGCATGTCTTAATATCTATCGGATTATACGAGGATGTGATTTTCATTGCATTCGATTAAAGGTAATAGCATTTTCATTTATATACTTTAATGATATACTAGATTAAATAATTATTGTTAATTTTATCTCTTAAACTTCATTGTCGTTGACTGCCAAACAAAGCTACAAGACTAAGTACTAGAGTTTTTCAGCTTACAGACCGTGTCCTACGATGGAAACTCGACATTCATACTTCACAGATGATAAACCTTTCTTTCATTATAAATTGTTGTTTGATAGCATATATTACTTTGAATCCAAGTGTTTTTAGATGTTCGGATTCTTATGGTTGTAATGTTACGCTATATATGTTTGTTACTTTTAAATAAATTGAACTGGCAATAAATGAATTTTTATTTTCCTATCAAAATGTAATATGCTATATAACAATTAAGCATTTCTAACATTATATGACAATGGTATTCATGTTTTTTTTTACGCTAACTAAACTAACATATACAAACATCCCGCAAAGAACACGTGGGCATATATACTCGTTCTAACACAACAAAGAAATATTTCTATCACCTTTAAAAGTCAAATCTACTAAAAAATTTTGCTTGGCCAAGTTTAACCAAGCCGAAACCAACACAGAAATATTTCTATCACGTACCAATTATTTTGTCATCAAATTTAGAGACAATACAGATGTAAAGCTTGTGCCATTACTGTTGAGTTTATGATATATAAAACATACAATAAACATATAGACATCAAGAGTACACAGCGGAAGACTTAAGATCATAACAAATAAATTAATTAACTGAAAGTATGCGTAACGTACCTCTTACGAATGTCAAATCCCTCGAGCAAAGCAAAACAAAGAGGTACTTATTGGTGTAAGAATAATGTCTTACAACCACGTTCTTGTACACACGAATTAACCAAACGAATCAAGCGATTGCTAGATCTAACACAAGTCCCCGTTTAAGAAAAACGAAACCAAACTCCCTTACAAATGGGGTGTTCGGCCGAATATAGACTAGAGAGAGGAGAGGAGAGGAGAGATCTAGGGTTAATTCAATGCACAAGTGTGTGAAACCCTAGAACCTAACCCTCCTTATATACTAGTAGGTAAACTTAGGGAACAAGTTAGGGAATTAGGCCCTTGGAGAGGCCCTATGGCCGGCCACAATAGAAAGCCCAAAGCCAAACCCATAACTTTTCCAAGTTTTCCATTTCTAGTCCTTTCTCTTTTCATTTAACGGTCGTTAGTCATTTTTCCGTTAAATACTTAACGATCGTTAACCGGACTTAATGTGCAATAATTAATCGTAAACATAAACATTAATTATTAACTTTAATTCTCATTCGCTAATGTGTGCAATCCGGTGGTCACGAGTTCGAATCCGGACATTCACATGTTTGTAAATATATATATTTCCAACAGCTCCCACTTGGATATGTTTACAAACGTGAAATGACATTGGTTAGCGTCTAGCAACACGCCAATGCCCCCGGTACAACTCGTGTATGGTTTTCTGGAGAAAACCAAGTTTGATGATTCATCATCATATTCATCCTTTTGTTTCTAATACCATGTTAATAAGAATATGGATCTCACTCATTTCTTAATTAACTATTCTGTTTCTCGCTTTATATGATTTATTAAGATTACCAATTCTTCTGAACAGAAGACCTTGGGTATGGCCATAAAAACATCTTTACAATCCTACGAGGGGCCCAGCAGTATTATACTTTAAAATAAATTTGAAGGAAACAAATCCCATTTTGACTACAAGCAGGATTCATAAATTTCGCAACACTTCTGAAAACAACCCTTATAACTACCAGTTTCGTGTAGCGTTAGATTGCTTCACAAAAATGCACTACATCCATGACATATCTCTTGTATCTCAAGTCCGAGGATAAATATCCATGATATACTTAATGACAAAGATCCATAAAGTATTATCATGCAGGTGGGATAAGTCCTATATTCAATTCATTGAATATCATCTGAAATTAGTCATGCTACGCATCAATATACTTTCAAGTATATTCTAACTAATACTCAGATTTGTCTTAATTCAATATCATTCCTATGTTATTGATTGACAATGGACTATTTAGAATAACTTAAGTTATTCAAGGATTTAAACATGCAAATATAGGACAACATCATAATAAATGAATAATAAACATAACAAAAATACTTTATTTCATTTCAATAATAATGTTTACAATATCCTTTTATCTAAAATACTTAGTCATAGATGGGCATGAAACTACTAGCTAAACGAAGTCCAAACTTATCAGACAAATGATTAAGTTTTCACCAGGTAAGGCCTTCGTTAACGGATCTGCTAGGTTATCATCTGTGTGAACTTTGAGTAACTCAATTTCACCTATCTCGACTTGCTCTCGAACATAGTGATATTGTCTAGGATAGTGTCTGGTGCCCTTCATGACTCCAGGTTCATGGGCAAAAGTAATTGCAGCTGAATTGTCACAATATACTTTAATAGGATGTTCAATCGACGGCATAACACCAAGCCCCGAAACAAACTTCCTTGTCATCTTCCCAGCAATGTGGACCACACACATCAGTGTGTATTAATCCAAGTAGATCAGAAGCCCTTTCCACTTGTGGTGAAAAAGGTTTCCTTGTCATCTTCCCAGCAATGCAAGATTCGCATTTGTCAAATGATTCATCATTGACCGTTTGTAAAAGCCCATCGTGTTGCAGCTTTTCCATGCGTTTCTTGCCAATATGGGCAAGGCGACAATGCCAAAGATAAGAAGAGTCACAGTTCAACTTGCTCTTTTTATTGCTAATGCTATACAACGAATTATTTCCATTGGATATACAACCATCCATATCAATTTCAAACACACCAAGCATAGGAATTGCATTAAAGTAAAAAACATTATTTAAAGAAACTGAAATTCCATAACTGGTAAAAGTGTGCACAAAACCAATATCTTTTAACAAAGAAACTGAAATGACACCCCTAACAATGAAGGGTGCATAATGACAATTATTTAGTTCTAAAATTAAACCCGAAGGCAACACTAAATCAAAAGTCCCTATGGCTTCGACAGCTGCACGCTTTCCATTTCCAACGTACAAGTATCTTTCTCCACAGGTCAGCTTCTTTGCCCCTCTAAGTCCCTGCGATGTATTACAGATGTGAGTACCACATCCTGTATCATATATCCAGGAGTTTTGCTTATGAGGAAAAGAAAATAATTCAAACATAAAATACGATGAGCTAGGCACCATCTTATTTTTATTCTGAAGGCACTCATTGAGATAAACTGGATAGTTCCGCTTCCAGTGACCGGTGAGTTGCATGGTGGCAAGACAAATCCTTCTTAGGATTCTCCTTTTTCTTTCCAGGGTTCTTCTTAGGAGTTGGTGGGATGACAACTTGCTTCCCCTTTCCTTTTCCTTTCCCTTTCTTATCTGCTTGCGGCTTAGGCTTATTCACCCTACCACCCTGTATTGCGAGTACAGCCGGTGTAGGAGCCTTCTTTGGCAATCTCTTCTCGTAGTCTACAAGCATTGCATGTAACTCATTCATTGTCTTCCCCGTGCAATGCATGTTAAAATTTCCGACAAAATCACCAAACCGATCCTGATTAAGGGAGTGATTGATGAGGCCGACACATACATCATTCGAGTAACCACAGCCGAGCTTCTCCAATTGGTCCAAGTGATGTTTCATCTCTAGGACGTGGTCGGAGACAGATTTTCCAACCTCTTGCTTGCAACTATGAACCTTTTCAATAAATTCATACAGTTCAGCTGCCGGTGGCTTCTGAAACATACGTTTGAGTTCATCTAACATGCTCATAGGCGGATAGTGCTCAAATTGTTTTTGCAATTGAGCAGACATCCCCGAAAGCATTAGACACGCCACATCATTGTGCTTCTCATATTCAACACGATATGCCTCTAATTCAAGAGCAGTTGCCGTGTTGGGAGGAGCATCAGGCAAAGGTGTAGTCAAAATTTCAACCCTTTTGGCAACACGAAGGATGATCCTAAGTGAACGATGCCAATCATTGAAATTAGGGCCAGTCAGCTTGTCCCTTCCAATCATATCTTTGAAAGCGGCACTCAGTAAGCTCATAGTGTTTTCAGATTGAGCCATCTACAGAAAAAGTTCAAAAAACCATAATTAGTATTTTGATAATTTCCCTTTTCAATAAACAATTAAATACCCAAGGTTCATATGCATATAACCAATTAATATTTATTGAAAACTAGGATCCAAATTGTCATAATTTCATTACGTCAGTTGATCTGCTAGTAATGAACCTTATACAAAATGGTAGAGCATTTGCTCAATTGCCAATTTCAATTGCAATTCCTAGATTTATGGGATTTACATATAGCCAATATCAATCGCCATGTAAACATGTTTTATCCCATCTTATGCCTTGAGCTGCCAGTTCTCACTGCCTAACTCAATTAAGTTGTCCAACTTAAGAAACTGCAAAACCGTCCATGCCCGTTCTCACGACACGTGGACATTTTACCCTTCGATTAAGATCTAAGTCACGTTCTCACGCAAATAGAAAGTAATCTTAGGTGTTTCCGTTTCGTTGGATGGCATATAACTTAAATTAATGGGTAATAGTTTTGATGTTAAATCAAATATGTACAAAGATGTCATGCATTCATCTTTGTAGCATAGTTTTTATTAAAACATTTATATCTTGTTTTAATGTATAAGCTTTTCATCATCAAACTTTAATTGAGGTATTGGGTTCACCAATCAAGGAATTTAGTGTTAATTATCATCCATTATACCGTACTTTTGCATAAGTGTAAACACTTAGTGTTTCGGATAATTACCACCGAAGTGGCGCATGGAATTAAAACTAATTCGCCCTTAAGATGAGCTTGCACATTTAATGGCTTACTAAGTAGCTCCACTCGAACTTACAGGGGGCAGAGGACTAGGTACGCGCTAAAGCACAACCTAAGACATCCTTTCAGTGTGACTGTGCGCACTTCTTTAAACCCCTTTTAGTAGTTCATTCTCATGGGTGAGCCGTTCAGACCATTTGTAGCAAAGTCATCAATCAATTAAACGATTCTGATTACTAGTCTTAAAAATACATGTTTCACCATTGTTTAGGTCAGTTTATTTTTTCTTGTAAAAATACCCTTGTTACACATAACAAACAAGCAAGTATTTATAAAAAAATAAACAAATAAACAATGAATGCATAACAAATAAAAGTCATGCATATCAAATAGCCACATGCAAACGGTTTTGATAAATCCTATTAATAACCAATTCTAGATTTGACAATATGCATATATTTAATTAAGACTTTCACCCGTTTTCATCTATGTACAAGGTGAACCACATGCATCGATTCATCGATTGCGCAAGTCAAAATTAAATACATACCACATAGCACATAATTGATTAAATAATAATTATTGAGGTCTTCCCTAATTTTAGATCTATCATAAATTAGTGTATATCACTTAAACAAGAAAGACATACAATAAAAGCAGATCCATGATAAAACATGCAGATAATTATCATGGATATAAAATTACACTTAACAATTAATGCAATTAAATCAAAGTTACGCATATACACATAAAGTTGCATGCATCTTAGGGTTTCTAATCCAATTAAAACAATAGTTTACAAAACCCTAATTAGGGCACCATAAAAAATGCCCCCCCTCAAAATTAGGGTTTAGGTTTTGCAAACCCTAGATCTAAGCATACAAATAATAACACATTCATGTTTATTTTAATTATGTGTTTCAGTAATTAATTACTTTTTATACAAGGCTCGTGATGCCACTGTTGAGTTTATGATATATAAAACATACAATAAACATATAGACATCAAGAGTACACAGCGGAAGACTTAAGATCATAACAAATAAATTAATTAACTGAAAGTATGCGTAACGTACCTCTTACGAATGTCAAATCCCTCGAGCAAAGCAAAACAACCCTCGAGCAAAGCAAAACAAAGAAGTACTTATTGGTGTAAGAATAATGTCTTACAACCACGTTCTTGTACACACGAACTAACCAAACGAATCAAGCGATTGCTAGATCTAACACAAGTCCCCGTTTAAGAAAAACGAAACCAAACTCCCTTACAAATGGGGTGTTCGGCCGAATATAGACTAGAGAGAGGAGAGGAGAGATCTAGGGTTAATTCAATGCACAAGTGTGTGAAACCCTAGAACCTAACCCTCCTTATATACTAGTTGGTAAACTTAGGGAACAAGTTAGGGAATTAGGCCCTTGGAGAGGCCCTATGGCCGGCCACAATAGAAAGCCCAAAGCCAAACCCATAACTTTTCCAAGTTTTCCATTTCTAGTCCTTTCTCTTTTCATTTAACGGTCGTTAGTCATTTTTCCGTTAAATACTTAACGATCGTTAACCGGACTTAATGTGCAATAATTAATCGTAAACATAAACATTAATTATTAACTTTAATTCTCATTCGCTAATGTGTGCAATCCGGTGGTCACGAGTTCGAATCCGGACATTCACATGTTTGTAAATATATATATTTCCAACAGCTCCCACTTGGATATGTTTACAAAACGTGAAATGACATTGGTTAGCGTCTAGCAACACGCCAATGCCCCCGGTACAACTCGTGTATGGTTTTCTGGAGAAAAACCAAGTTTGATGATTCATCATCATATTCATCCTTTTGTTTCTAATACCATGTTAATAAGAATATGGATCTCACTCATTTCTTAATTAACTATTCTGTTTCTCGCTTTATATGATTTATTAAGATTACCAATTCTTCTGAACAGAAGACCTTGGGTATGGCCAAACAAACATCTTAACAATCCTACGAGGGGCCCAGCAGTATTATACTTTAAAATAAATTTGAAGGAAACAAATCCCATTTTGACTACAAGCAGGATTCAAAAATTTCGCAACACTTCTGAAAACAACCCTTATAACTACCAGTTACGTGTAGCGTTAGATTGCTTCACAAAAATGCACTACATCCATGACATGTCTCTTGTATCTCAAGTCAGAGGATAAATATCCATGATATACTTAATGACAAAGATCCATAAAGTATTATCATGCAGGTGGGATAAGTCCTATATTCAATTCATTGAATATCATCTGAAATTAGTCATGCTATGCATCAATATACTTTCAAGTATATTCTAACTAATACTCAGATTTGTCTTAATTCAATATCATTCCCATGTTATTGATTGACAATGAACTATTTAGAATAACTTAAGTTATTCAAGGATTTAAACATGCAAATATAGGACAACATCATAATAAATGAATAATAAACATAACAAAAATACTTTATTTCATTTCAATAATAATGTTTACAATATCCTTTTATCTAAAATACTTAGTCACAGATGGGCATGAAACTACTAGCTAAACGAAGTCCAAACTTATCAGACAAATGATTAAGTTTTTCACCAGGTAAGGCCTTCGTTAACGGATCTGCTATGTTATCATCTGTGTGAACTTTGAGTAACTCAATTTCACCTATCTCGACTTGCTCTCGAACATAGTGATATTGTCTAGGATAGTGTCTGGTGCCCTTCATGACTCCAGGTTCATGGGCAAAAGTAATTGCAGCTGAATTGTCACAATATACTTTAATAGGATGTTCAATCGACGGCATAACACCAAGCCCCGAAACAAACTTCCTTATCCAAACAGCTTCCATGGCAGCCTCAGATGCCGCTATGTACTCACTTTCTGTAGCAGACATTGCAAGTGTTGTCTGTTTCTTACTCTTCCAATCCACAACACCTCCATTGATGACAAAAATGTAACCCATTTGAGACTTCGTATCATCTTTGTCACACTTCCAGGATGAATCGCAGTAACCTGTAACAGACAGTTCTGCTTCTGGATTTCCTCCATACACTATGAACATATCTCTTGTAGCCCTAAGGTACTTGAGAATATGTTTAACAGCAGTCCAGTGAATTTCACCCAAATTCTGTTGATACCGACTGGTCAAGTTTTGAGCAAACGCCACATCAGGCCTTGTGCATCGTACCGCGTACATGATAGATCCTACAGCCGAAGCATAAGGAACTTTCTTCATACGCGCCACCTCTGCAGGTGTTGAAGTACAACCTTGGCTGCTCAAACCATGATTTACTTGCATTGGCAAAAATCCCTTCTTGGAATTTTGCATATTGAATCTCTTCACTATTTTGTCAATGTAAGCACTTTGGCTTAAACCAATTAGCCGCTTTGATCTATCCCTCTAGATCTTGATTCCAAGGATGTATGCTGCTTCCCCCAAGTCCTTCATCGAAAAACATTTACCAAGATAGGCTTTCACCTCATTTAGACTTGGTATATGATTTCCTATGATTAATATGTCATCGACATACAGAACAAGGAAAGTAACATGACTCCCACTAGCTTTGTGATATACACATGGCTCATCAAGATTCTGAGTAAATCCAAAACTTTTGATTTCCTCATCGAATCTTTTATTCCATTGCCTTGATGCTTGCTTCAGTCCATAAATGGACCTCTTAAGCTTGCATACACGGTTAGGAAATAATGGATTCACAAACCCTTCCGGTTGTGCCATATAGATGTCTTCATCTAGACGGCCATTCAGAAAAGCGGTTTTGACATCCATTTGCCAAATCTCATAGTCATAGTGTGCAGCTATAGCTATGAGAATCCTAATAGCTCTTATGTCCGCTACAAGAGAGAAAGTCTCCTCGTAGTCAATGCCATAGGTTTGAGTAAAACCTTTAGCCACTAGACGAGCCTTGTAGGTGTGTACATTGCCATCCATATCAGTTTTCTTCTTGAAGATCCACTTACTTCCAACGATTTTCACATTGGGAGGAAGGTCAACTTCAATCCAAACTTCATTATCTTTCATGGATTGCATTTCCCCATTCATAGCAATCTGCCATTTTTCCTTTTCAGGATCACCATGCAGCCTTATAGTTGGCAGGTTCATTAAGATCCCCAACCATATTTTCCTCCACCTCTACGTTAAGACATAGACGGTCAGGTGCACGTATAGTCCTTTCATACCTACGAATGGGAACAACTTCAGGAGGAGCACCTAAGCTTTCAGGTTCTTCTTGAAGTTGGCTAGTATTTTCAGAAGGTGTTGTATCTTCTTGATCATATTCCAGATCATATACTATCCCACTGAGTTCTTGAGATATGAGATTCCTTTCAAGGAAATCTCCATACCTAGCCACAAAGACTTTATTCTCAGCTGGGTAGTAAAAGTAGTAACCCATAGTTTCCTTAGGGTATCCTACAAAGATACACTTAACAGATCTGGCTTGGAGCTTATCAGGTGTGTCACGTTTAACAAACACTTCACATCCCCAGACCTTTAAGTAAGAAAAGTTGGGAGCTTTTCCTGTCCATATTTCATATGGAGTTTTAACAACCTTCTTTGTTGGAACCATATTCAAAATGCGAATAGCAGTTTCAAGGGCATAATCCCAAAAAGTAAAAGGAAGAGTCGTAAGTTCAAACATTGATCGTATCATGTCAAGTAAGGTACGATTTCTCCTTTCAGATACACCTTTTTGTTGTGGAGTATAAGGAGATGTGAGCTGCTGGATAATTCCACACTCAGCTAAGTAATCTTTGAACTCTTGACTTACATACTCACCACCTCTATCGGATCGAAGAGCTTTAATCTTCTTACCGAGTTGTAATTCTACTTCACTTTTGAAAACCTTAAATGTTTCAAAGACTTCATGTTTATGTTTAAGTAAATAAACATAACCATAACGACTGAAATCATCCGTAAAGGTTAAGAAGTAGACAGCACCACGTTTTGACACATGTCTAAGTGGACCACACACATCAGTGTGTATTAATCCAAGTAGATCAGAAGCCCTTTCCACTTGTGGTGAAAAAGGTTTCCTTGTCATCTTCCCAGCAATGCAAGATTCGCATTTGTCAAATGATTCATCATTGACCGTTTGTAAAAGCCCATCGTGTTGCAGCTTTTCCATGCGTTTCTTGCCAATATGGGCAAGGCGACAATGCCAAAGATAAGAAGAGTCACAGTTCAACTTGCTCTTTTTATTGCTAATGCTATACAACGAATTATTTTCATTTGATATACAACCATCCATATCAATTTCAAACACACCAAGAATAGGAATTGCATTAAAGTAAAAAACATTATTTAAAGAAACTGAAATTCCATAACTTGTAAAAGTGTGCACAAAACCAATATCTTTTAACAAAGAAACTGAAATGACACCCCTAACAATGGAGGGTGCATAATGACAATTATTTAGTTCTAAAATTAAACCCGAAGGCAACACTAAATCAAAAGTCCCTATGGCTTCGACAGCTGCACGCTTTCCATTTCCAACGTACAAGTATCTTTCTCCACAGGTCAGCTTCTTTGCCCCTCTAAGTCCTTGCGATGTATTACAGATGTGAGTACCACATTCTGTATCATATATCCAGGAGTTTTGCTTATGAGGAAAAGAAAATAATTCAAACATAAAAATACCTGATGAGCTAGGCACCATCTTATTTTTATTCTGAAGGCACTCATTCAGATAAACTGGACAGTTCCGCTTCCAGTGACCTGGTGAGTTGCAGTGGTGGCAAGACAAATCCTTCTTAGGATTCTCCTTTTTCTTTCCAGGGTTCTTCTTAGGAGCTGGTGGGATGACAACTTGCTTCCCCTTTCCTTTTCCTTTCCCTTTCTTATCTGCTTGCGGCTTAGGCTTATTCACCCTACCACCCTGTATTGCGAGTACAGCAGGTGTAGGAGCCTTCTTTGGCAATCTCTTCTCGTAGTCTACAAGCATTGCATGTAACTCATTCACTGTCTTCCCCGTGCAATGCATGTTAAAATTTCGGACAAAATCACCAAACCGATCCTGATTAAGGGAGTGATTGATGAGGCCGACACATACATCATTCGAGTAACCACAGCCAAGCTTCTCCAATTGGTCCAAGTGATGTTTCATCTCTAGGACGTGGTCGGAGACAGATTTGCCAACCTCTTGCTTGCAACTATGAACCTTTTCAATAAGTTCATACAATTCAGCTGCCGGTGGCTTCTCAAACATACGTTTGAGTTCATCTAACATGCTCATAGGCGGATAGTGCTCAAATTTTTTTTGCAATTGAGCGACATCCCGAAAGCATTAGACACGCCACATCATTGTGCTTCTCATAGTCAACACGATATGCCTCTAATTCAAGAGCAGTTGCCGTGTTGGGAGGAGCATCAGGCAGAGGTGTAGTCAAAATTTCAACCCTTTGGCAACACGAAGGATGATCCTAAGTGAACGATGCCAATCATTGAAATTAGGGCCTGTCAGCTTGTCCCTTCCAATCATATCTTTGAAAGCGGCACTCAGTAAGCTCATAGTGTTTTCAGATTGAGCCATCTACGAAAAAGTTCAAAACCATAATTAGTATTTTGATAATTTCCTTTTCAATAAACAATTAAATACCCAAGGTTCATATTCATATAACCAATTAATATTTATTGAAAACTAGGATCCAAATTGTCATAATTTCATTACGTCAGTTGATCTGCTAGTAATGAACCTTATACAAAATGGTAGAGCATTTGCTCAATTGCCAATTTCAATTGCAATTCCTAGATTTATGGGATTTACATATAGCCAATATCAATCGCCATGTAAACATGTTTTATCCCATCTTATGCCTTGAGTTGCCAGTTCTCACTGCCTAACTCAATTAAGTTGTCCAACTTAAGAAACTGCAAAATCGTCCATGCCCGTTCTCACGACACGTGGACATTTTACCCTTCGATTAAGATCTAAGTCACGTTCTCACGCAAATAGAAAGTAATCTTAGGTGTTTCCGTTTCGTTGGATGGCATATAACTTAAATTAATGGGTAATAGTTTTGATGTTAAATCAAATATGTACAAAGATGTCATGCATTCATCTTTGTAGCATAGTTTTTATTAAAACATTTATATCTTGTTTTAATGTATATGCTTTTCATCATCAAACTTTAATTGAGGTATTGGGTTCACCAATCAAGGAATTTAGTGTTAATTATCATCCATTATACCGTACTTTTGCATAAGTGTAAACACTTAGTGTTTCGGATAATTACCACCGAAGTGGCGCATGGAATTAAAACTAATTCACCCTTAAGATGAGCTTGCACCTTTAATGGCTTACTAAGTAGCTCCACTCGAACTTACAGGGGGCAGAGGACTAGGTACGCGCTAAAGCACAACCTAAGACATCCTTTCAGTGTGACTGTGCGCACTTCTTTAAACCCCTTTTAGTAGTTCATTCTCATGGGTGAGCCGTTCAGACCATTTGTAGCAAAGTCATCAATCAATTAAACGATTATGATTACTAGTCTTAAAAATACATGTTTCACCATTGTTTAGGTCAGTTTATTTTTTCTTGTAAAAATACCCTTGTTACACATAACAAACAAGCAAGTATTTATAAAAAAATAAACAAATAAACAATGAATGCATAAGAAATAAAATTCATGCATATCAAATAGCCACATGCAAACGGTTTTGATAAATCCTATTAATAACCAATTCTAGATTTGACAATATGCATATATTTAATTAAGACTTTCACCCGTTTTCATCTATGTACAAGGTGAACCACATGCATCGATTCTTCGATTGCGCAAGTCAAAATTAAATACATACCACATAGCACATAATTAATTAAATAATAATTATTGAGGTCTTCCCTAATTTTAGATCTATCATAAATTAGTGTATATCACTTAAACAAGAAAGACATACAATAAAAGCAGATCCATGATAAAACATGCAGATAATTATCATGGATATAAAATTACACTTAACAATTAATGCAATTAAATCAAAGTTACGCATATACACATAAAGTTGCATGCATCTTAGGGTTTCTAATCCAATTAAAACAATAGTTTACAAAACCCTAATTAGGGCACCATAAAAAAAATGCCCCCCCTCAAAATTAGGGTTTAGGTTTTGCAAACCCTAGATCTAAGCATACAAATAATAACACATTCATGTTTATTTTAATTATGTGTTTCAGTAATTAATTACTTTTTATACAAGGCTCGTGATGCCACTGTTGAGTTTATGATATATAAAACATACAATAAACATATAGACATCAAGAGTACACAGCGGAAGACTTAATATCATAACAAATAAATTAATTAACTGAAAGTATGCGTAACGTACCTCTTGCGAATGTCAAATCCCTCGAGCAAAGCAAAACAACCCTCGAGCAAAGCAAAACAAAGAAGTACTTATTGGTGTAAGAATAATGTCTTACAACCACGTTCTTGTACACACGAACTAACCAAACGAATCAAGCGATTGCTAGATCTAACACAAGTCCCCGTTTAAGAAAAACGAAACCAAACTCCCTTACAAATGGGGTGTTCGGCCGAATATAGACTAGAGAGAGGAGATGAGAGATCTAGGGTTAATTCAATGCACAAGTGTGTGAAACCCTAGAACCTAACCCTCCTTATATACTAGTAAGTAAACTTAGGGAACAAGTTAGGGAATTAGGCCCTTGGAGAGGCCCTATGGCCGGCCACAATAGAAAGCCCAAATCCAAACCCATAACTTTTCCAAGTTTTCCATTTCTAGTCCTTTCTCTTTTCATTTAACGGTCGTTAGTCATTTTTCCGTTAAATACTTAACGATCGTTAACCGGACTTAATGTGCAATAATTAATCGTAAACATAAACATTAATTATTAAATTTAATTCTCATTCGCTAATGTGTGCAATCCCGTGGTCACGTGTTCGAATCCGAACATTCACATGTTTGTAAATATATACATTTCCAACAGCTCCCACTTGGATATGTTTACAAAACGTGAAATGACATTGGTTAGCGTCTAGCAACACGCCAATGCCCCCGGTACAACTCGTGTATGGTTTTCTGGAGAAAAACCAAGTTTGATGATTCATCATCATATTCATCCTTTTGTTTCTAATACCATGTTAATAAGAATATGGATCTCACTCATTTCTTAATTAACTATTCTGTTTCTCGCTTTATATGATTTATTAAGATTACCAATTCTTCTGAACAGAAGACCTTGGGTATGGCCATACAAACCTCTTAACAATCCTACGAGGGGCCCAGCAGTATTATACTTTAAAATAAATTTGAAGGAAACAAATCCCATTTTGACTACAAGCAGAATTCATAAATTTCTCAACACTTCTGAAAACAACCCTTATAACTACCAGTTACGTGTAGCGTTAGATTGCTTCACAAAAATGCACTACATCCATGACATATCTCTTGTATCTCAAGTCAGAGGATAAATATCCATGATATACTTAATGACAAAGATCCATAAAGTATTATCATGCAGGTGGGATAAGTCCTATACTCAATTCATTGAATATCATCCGAAATTAGTCATGCTACGCATCAATATACTTTCAAGTATATTCTAACTAATACTCAGATTTGTCTTAATTCAATATCATTCCCATGTTATTGATTGACAATGGACTATTTAGAATAACTTAAGTTATTCAAGGATTTAAACATGCAAATATAGGACAACATCATAATAAATGAATAATAAACATAACAAAATACTTTATTTCATTTCAATAATAATGTTTACAATATCCTTTTATCTAAAATACTTAGTCACAGATGGGCATGAAACTACTAGCTAAACGAAGTCCAAACTTATCAGACAAATGATTAAGTTTTTCACCAGGTAAGGCCTTCATTAACGGATCTGCTAGGTTATCATCTGTGTGAACTTTGAGTAACTCAATTTCACCTATCTCGACTTGCTCTCGAACATAGTGATATTGTCTAGGATAGTGTCTGGTGCCCTTCATGACTCCAGGTTCATGGGCAAAAGTAATTGCAGCTGAATTGTCACAATATACTTTAATAGGATGTTCAATCGACGGCATAACACCAAGCCCCGAAACAAACTTCCTTATCCAAACAGCTTCCATGGCAGCCTCAGACGCCGCTATGTACTCACTTTCTGTAGTAGACATTGCAAGTGTTGTCTGTTTCTTACTCTTCCAATCCACAACACCTCCATTGATGACAAAAATGTAACCCGTTTGAGACTTCGTATCATCTTTGTCACACTTCCAGGATGAATCGCAGTAACCTGTAACAGACAGTTCTGCTTCTGGATTTCCTCCATACACTATGAACATATCTCTTGTAGCCCTAAGGTACTTGAGAATATGTTTAACAGCAGTCCAGTGAATTTCACCCGGATTCTGTTGATACCGACTGGTCAAGTTTTGAGCAAACGCCACATCAGGCCTTGTGCATCGTACCGCGTACATGATAGATCCTACAGCCGAAGCATAAGGAACTTTCTTCATACGCGCCACCTCTGCAGGTGTTGAAGCACATCCTTGGCTGCTCAAACCATGATTTACTTGCATTGGCAAAAATCCCTTCTTGGAATTTTGCATATTGAATCTCTTCAATATTTTGTCAATGTAAGCACTTTGGCTTAAACCAATTAGCCGCTTTGATCTATCCCTCTAGATCTTGATTCCAAGGATGTATGCTGCTTCCCCCAAGTCCTTCATCGAAAAACATTTACCAAGATAGGCTTTCACCTCATTTAGACTTGGTATATGATTTCCTATGATTTATATGTCATCGACATACGAACAAGGAAAGTAACATGACTCCCACTAGCTTTGTGATATACACATGGCTCATCAAGATTCTGAGTAAATCCAAAACTTTTGATTTCCTCATCGAATCTTTTATTCCATTGCCTTGATGCTTGCTTCAGTCCATAAATGGACCTCTTAAGCTTGCATACACGGTTAGGAAATAATGGATTCACAAACCCTTCCGGTTGTGCCATATAGATGTCTTCATCTAGACGGCCATTCAGAAAAGCCGTTTTGACATCCATTTGCCAAATCTCATAGTCATAGTGTGCAGCTATAGCTATGAGAATCCTAATAGCTCTTATGTCCGCTACAGGAGAGAAAGTCTCCTCGTAGTCAATGCCATAGGTTTGAGTAAAACCTTTAGCCACTAGACGAGCCTTGTAGGTGTGTACATTGCCATCCATATCAGTTTTCTTCTTGAAGATCCACTTACTTCCAACGATTTTCACATTGGGAGGAAGGTCAACTTCAATCCAAACTTCATTATCTTTCATGGATTGCATTTCCCCATTCATAGCAATCTGCCATTTATCCTTTTCAGGATCAGCCATGGCAGCCTTATAGTTGGCCGGTTCATTAAGATCCCCAACCATATTTTCCTCCACCTCTACGTTAAGACATAGACGGTCAGGTGCACGTATAGTCCTTTCAGACCTACGAATGGGAACAACTTCAGGAGGAGCACCTAAGCTTCCAGGTTCTTCTTGAAGTTGGCTAGTAGAAGGTGTTGTATCTTCTTGATCATATTCCAGATCATATACTCTCCCCCTGAGTTCTTGAGATATGAGATTCCTTTCAAGGAAATCTCCATACCTAGCCACAAAGACTTTATTCTTAGCTGGGTAGTAAAAGTAGTAACCCATAGTTTCCTTAGGGTATCCTACAAAGATACACTTAACAGATCTGGCTTGGAGCTTATCAGGTGTGTCACGTTTAACAAACGCTTCACATCCCCAGACCTTTAAGTAAGAAAAGTTGGGAGCTTTTCCTGTCCATATTTCATATGGAGTTTTAACAACCTTCTTTGTTGGAACCATATTCAAAATGCGAATAGCAGTTTCAAGGGCATAATCCCAAAAGTAAAAGGAAGAGTCGTAAGTTCAAACATTGATCGTACCATGTCAAGTAAAGTACGATTTCTCCTTTCAGATACACCATTTTGCTGTAGAGTATAAGGAGATGTGAGTCGCTGGATAATTCCACACTCAGCTAAGTAATCTTTGAACTCTTGACTTACATACTCACCACCTCTATCGGATCGAAGAGCTTTAATCTTCTTACCGAGTTGTAATTCTACTTCACTTTTGAAAACCTTAAATGTTTCAAAGACTTCATGTTTATGTTTAAGTAAATAAACATAACCATAACGACTGAAATCATCCGTAAAGGTTAAGAAGTAGACAGCACCACGTTTTGACACATGTCTAAGTGGACCACACACATCAGTGTGTATTAATCCAAGTAGATCAGAAGCCCTTTCCACTTGTGGTGAAAAGGTTTCCTTGTCATCTTCCCAGCAATGCAAGATTCGCATTTGTCAAATGATTCATCATTGACCGTTTGTAAAAGCCCATCGTGTTGCAGCTTTTCCATGCGTTTCTTGCCAATATGGGCAAGGCGACAATGCCAAAGATAAGAAGAGTCACAGTTCAACTTGCTCCTTTTATTGCTAATGCTATACAACGAATTATTTCCATTGGATATACAACCATCCATATCAATTTCAAACACACCAAGCATAGGAATTGCATTAAAGTAAAAAACATTATTTAAAGAAACTGAAATTCCATAACTGGTAAAAGTGTGCACAAAACCAATATCTTTTAACAAAGAAACTGAAATGACACCCCTAACAATGGAGGGTGCATAATGACAATTATTTAGTTCTAAAATTAAACCCGAAGGCAACACTAAATCAAAAGTCCCTATGGCTTCGACAGCTGCACGCTTTCCATTTCCAACGTACAAGTATCTTTCTCCACAGGTCAGCTTCTTTGCCCCTCTAAGTCCTTGCGATGTATTACATATGTGAGTACCACATCCTTTATCATATATCCAGGAGTTTTGCTTATGAGGAAAAGAAAATAATTCAAACATAAAAATACCTGATGAGCTAGGCACCATCTTATTTTTATTCTGAAGGCACTCATTCAGATAAACTGGACAGTTCCGCTTCCAGTGACCCGGTGAGTTGCAGTGGTGGCAAGACAAATCCTTCTTAGGATTCTCCTTTTTCTTTCCCGGGTTCTTCTTAGGAGCTGGTGGGATGACAACTTGCTTCCCCTTTCCTTTTCCTTTCCCTTTCTTATCTGCTTGCGGCTTAGGCTTATTCACCCTACCACCCTGTATTGCGAGTACAGCAGGTGTAGGAGCCTTCTTTGGCAATCTCTTCTCGTAGTCTACAAGCATTGCATGTAACTCATTCACTGTCTTCCCTGTGCAATGCATGTTAAAATTTCGGACAAAATCACCAAACCGATCCGGATTAAGGGAGTGATTGATGAGGCCGACACATACATCATTCGAGTAACCACAGCCGAGCTTCTCCAATTGGTCCAAGTGATGTTTCATCTCTAGGACGTGGTCGGAGACAGATTTGCCAACCTCTTGCTTGCAACTATGAACCTTTTCAATAAGTTCATACAGTTCAGCTGCCGGTGGCTTCTCAAACATACGTTTGAGTTCATCTAACATGCTCATAGGCGGATAGTGCTCAAATTGTTTTTGCAATTGAGCAGACATCCCCGAAAGCATTAGACACGCCACATCATTGTGCTTCTCATATTCAACACGATATGCCTCTAATTCAAGAGCAGTTGCCGTGTTGGGAGGAGCATCAGGCAGAGGTGTAGTCAAAATTTCAACCCTTTTGGCAACACGAAGGATGATCCTAAGTGAACGATGCCAATCATTGAAATTAGGGCCAATCAGCTTGTCCCTTCCAATCATATCTTTGAAAGCGGCACTCAGTAAGCTCATAGTGTTATTAGATTGAGCCATCTACAGAAAAAGTTCAAAAAACCATAATTAGTATTTTGATAATTTTCGTTTTCAATAAACAATTAAATACCCAAGGTTCATATTCATATAACCAATTAATATTTATTGAGAACTAGGATCCAAATTGTCATAATTTCATTACGTCAGTTGATCTGCTAGTAATGAACCTTATACAAAATGGTAGAGCATTTGCTCAATTGCCAATTTCAATTGCAATTCCTAGATTTATGGGATTTACATATAGCCAATATCAATCGCCATGTAAACATGTTTTATCCCATCTTATGCCTTGAGTTGCCAGTTCTCACTGCCTAACTCAATTAAGTTGTCCAACTTAAGAAACTGCAAAATCGTCCATGCCCGTTCTCACGACACGTGGACATTTTACCCTTCGATTAAGATCTAAGTCACGTTCTCACGCAAATAGAAAGTAATCTTAGGTGTTTCCGTTTCGTTGGATGGCATATAACTTAAATTAATGGGTAATAGTTTTGATGTTAAATCAAATATGTACAAAGATGTCATGCATTCATCTTTGTAGCATAGTTTTTATTAAAACATTTATATCTTGTTTTAATGTATAAGATTTTCATCATCAAACTTTAATTGAGGTATTGGGTTCACCAATCAAGGAATTTAGTGTTAATTATCATCCATTATACCGTACTTTTGCATAAGTGTAAACACTTAGTGTTTCGGCTAATTACCACCGAAGTGGCGCATGGAATTAAAACTAATTCGCCCTTAAGATGAGCTTGCACATTTAATGGCTTACTAAGTAGCTCCACTCGAACTTACAGGGGGCAGAGGACCAGGTACGCGCTAAAGCACAACCTAAGACATCCTTTCAGTGTGACTGTGCGCACTTCTTTAAACCCCTTTTAGTAGTTCATTCTCATGGGTGAGCCGTTCAGACCATTTGTACCAAAGTCATCAATCAATTAAACGATTATGATTACTAGTCTTAAAATACATGTTTCACCATTGTTTAGGTCAGTTTATTTTTTTCTTGTAAAAATACCCTTGTTACACATAACAAACAAGCAAGTATTTATAAAAAATAAACAAATAAACAATGAATGCATAACAAATAAAAGTCATGCATATCAAATAGCCACATGCAAACGGTTTTGATAAATCCTATTAATAACCAATTCTAGATTTGACAATATGCATATATTTAATTAAGACTTTCACCCGTTTTCATCTATGTACAAGGTGAACCACATGCATCGATTCATCGATTGCGCAAGTCAAAATTAAATACATACCACATAGCACATAATTGATTAAATAATAATTATTGAGGTCTTCCCCAATTTTAGATCTATCATAAATTAGTGTATATCACTTAAACAAGAAAGACATACAATAAAAGCAGATCCATGATAAAACATGCAGATAATTATCATGGATATAAAATTACACTTAACAATTAATGCAATTAAATCAAAGTTACGCATATACACATAAAGTTGCATGCATCTTAGGGTTTCTAATCCAATTAAAACAATAGTTTACAAAACCCTAATTAGGGCACCATAAAAAAAAACGCCCCCCCTCAAAATTAGGGTTTAGGTTTTGCAAACCCTAGATCTAAGCATACAAATAATAACACATTCATGTTTATTTTAATTATGTGTTTCAGTAATTAATTACTTGTTATACAAGGCTCGTGATGCCACTGTTGAGTTTATGATATATAAAACATACAATAAACATATAGACATCAAGAGTACACAGCGGAAGACTTAAGATCATAACAAATAAATTAATTAACTGAAAGTATGCGTAACGTACCTCTTACGAATGTCAAATCCCTCGAGCAAAGCAAAACAAAGAAGTACTTATTGGTGTAAGAATAATGTCTTACAACCACGTTCTTGTACACACGAACTAACCAAACGAATCAAGCGATTGCTAGATCTAACACAAGTCCCCGTTTAAGAAAAACGAAACCAAACTCCCTTACAAATGGGGTGTTCGGCCGAATATAGACTAGAGAGAGGAGAGGAGAGATCTAGGGTTAATTCAATGCACAAGTGTGTGAAACCCTAGAACCTAACCCTCCTTATATACTAGTAGGTAAACTTAGGGAACAAGTTAGGGAATTAGGCCCTTGGAGAGGCCCTATGGCCGGCCACAATAGAAAGCCCAAAGCCAAACCCATAACTTTTCCAAGTTTTCCATTTCTAGTCCTTTCTCTTTTCATTTAACGGTCGTTAGTCATTTTTCCGTTAAATACTTAACGATCGTTAACCGGACTTAATGTGCAATAATTAATCGTAAACATAAACATTAATTATTAACTTTAATTCTCATTCGCTAATGTGTGCAATCTCGTGATCACGAGTTCGAATCCGGACATTCACATGTTTGTAAATATATACATTTCCAACAATTACTTTCTATGCATAATTCAGTTCGAATAGAACGGGTTGTAACTTTCCTCTTATTAAAGATGAATGTGGGCCCAAAATTTTTACTTCCCCTGATTTGAAAGACCCACAGAAGCTTCTATCTCCTTTAAAGGCTAAATAAGACACTTTTCTTAAAAACACTTAAATGAAAAAAAAAAAAAAAAAAACTTGTAGCCTTATATATCCAACAGGAACTGGTCACAGAACCAAGTGCAAAGTTTTTACAAGAACCACCAAAAAAAGATGGTAACTGTTCCAGAGAAGATGATAAGTTTTTGCGATGGTACCTGGCGCCCTATTCCAGTGATTGCAATGGGTACAGCATCGGAGTCAAGCGTAGAAGGCATTGGCGTAGCGTCGCCATCAACTATAATTGAAGCTATTAAGATTGGTTATCGTCACTTTGACACAGCGGCAGTGTACCAAACTGAGAAATCTCTAGGGGAAGCCATCTCGGAAGCTTTGAGGTCAGGTCTCATAAAGTCTCGAGCCGAGCTATTCATTACGACCAAGCTGTGGATTGATTCTACTGAAGGCCCTCTTGTTTTACCAGCTATCAAGAAGAGTCTCCAGTAAGAACTTCATCTTTTTACCATCTTTAGAGTAAAATATAATCTGTTAACCATATTGACGGAGGGAGTAATTAACTTAAGCGAAAATTATCTTTACGTAGAGTACATGTGCATTAAATCATGTTCATTTGCTACGAATATCCAGTTCGGAAAAAATTATCAGAATCCATAGCTAGTTACTCATAAATAAATAATTATGAAACATACGGAGTACGTACATGCAAACTTTTACACGTCGTGAACTCGATCAACCAATAATATGTGCTGCGTACGCTCGCTCCTGCATAGATCTGCATGCCCATGTACTAGTGTCTTAAATTAAGCCATTAATTATTTGCCTATGGGTTCCATTTCCAAAAGAACACAAAATAAAAGTACTGTAGTTGTTAGCATTGTGATCTTGCCATACAGAGATTGTTATGTTCTTAATGAAAATTATAAGTGAATTATTTATTATATTTAAATGTTTCAAAATGGTCCGTGAAAATGAAATGACAAAAAAGTAAAAATAAGAAGAAATAGGAGCTCCTTGAGGATAGGATGTGTGGGCAGAAGTCTACCCAGTGTAAAGAAGTTTTAATAAATATAATAAATATTTGAGAAAAAAAAATATATCTTCTATAAAAACGTTAAGGACTTATAAACATGAAAATCTTTTACTTTGATTTCTGGCCGACTAATTAATAAGGCTCGAGCTTACGGTCACATTTGTAGTATTTTGTAGGGTGCGGTATCAAGTTAGCTATAATAAAGATGTATTTTAGCACCTCCAAACTTGTGTAGAGCAAATACTAAATAAGTATATTGATCTCAAGTAAAACATAATCGCTTAATTAAAATAGTTGATCACAATAAATTTGTCAACAACATATACTTAACCGATTAAGGAACTCTCCTTTGAAAAGGTTGACATGCTTATTTCATAGCTGTTTGCATCGAGCAAGACTCGTACTCTACGGCTCTCATAGTTTATGCATGATAGACACAATGTTTCTACCAAAACTTTTCCAATGAGTGGTTAATTCATTAGATTTACAGCTTGCTTGAAATGTTCTACTTTTTAAATGTTCCTAAATATTACTTATGTGGTAAACTGGAGTTGTATATAAACCAACGCGCGGTATTATGGTTTTGTATGTTTCACTTCTGAGGATATACGTGTAGATACGACACCATAGATGATTGTATCGATCAATTTTTATTAAAAAAATAAGTTGTATAAACTTTTTGTAGTTAACTATATTCTAAAAATTAAAAGTTTCGAATATGGATCACAATGCGTTTATAAATTTGTGTTAGTTTATGGTAACGTTTAGTTTCTAATGCTAAACTAACTTTACAAACACAAATGAGACTACACACTGACATTTTAAGATTCAACACAGGAATTTGGAACAAGATTACGTCGATTTGTATCTTATACATTTCCCGATAAAAGTAACCCAAAAGGACTACAAAATCCCGTTTCCATGTGAGTGCGTAGCAAGAATCGATATGAAGGCGACATGGGAAGCAATGGAGGAGTGTCAAAACCTTGGACTCACCAAATCAATTGGTGTCAGCAATTTCTCTACTAAAATGATCAAACAAATCCTTTCATTTGCCAAAGTTCCTCCTGCAGTCAACCAGGTGCATGATCATCACTCATATCTTACGTGTTTCACTGTTTTGAAGCAAGATTTTTAATGAATAAATCATTCAAGTTACTTGCTAGATGTTGCAATAAGATATTTATCATACTGTTCTCGTTGATTTGTTCTGAAGGTTGAGATGAACCCACGTTGGCAACAGAAAAACCTTACCAAATTTTGCAAAGAGAATGGTATACTTGTCACCGCTTATTCTCCTTTAGGTGCGGTCGGCAATAACACATGGGGGCACAATGGAGTAATGGAATGTGATGTTCTCCAAGACATTGCCAAGTCTAAAGGGAAGACAGTGGCTCAGGTACACTATATATTCTGGCTTAGAGCACAAGGTATCGCAATGACTGATAACACGTTATTGGTATGCCACCTCAGCGCCACATCATTCACCTCCCAATAACACACCAATAACTAAAACACCCTCCCTCATAACACACCACTAACTTGTTATTTGGTCCCACAAAATACCTCACTAAAAATACTCACTCACTCACAATCAAAAAACAAAAAACATAAAATAAACAAATGGCTTGAGCCATTTCACTAACTCATATGTATTTGGCTCACCAATTGCATAAAGTGACGGTACCATTTGGCTCACCAATGGCACGAAAATGGAACGAATGACATGTTAAATGTCATGCATACCGTGTGCTCTTATATTTATATATAGAGCAACGTTTTCTACAAAAATTTGCAATAATTCAGAAGGAAAAAAAAAAAAAAAAACCAAAAAGAAAAAAAAAATTGTTAAAAGTTTAATACCGCCTTGTTCCGCTGCGTGTAATTTATTATAAATGATGATACATTAACTGTTATGTCAAAGAACTAATAGTTTGACGTCACAATCATAACACTATAGTGAACATGCAGATTTCTCTAAGATGGTTATACGAGCAAGGTGTGAGCATTGCAGTAAAGAGCTTTAACACCGAAAGACTGAAGCAGAACCTTGAAATTTTTGACTGGTCTTTGAATAAGGAGGAATTGAGCAAAATTGGCCAAATTACTCAGCTCAGGCATATTTATCTAATGACCATATTTGCGACTGAGCAACATAGCAGTGTACTGGCTGAGATTGATGCTGAGCTTAATGGGGAAAACTGAATGCTGAAAATACATGTTTAAAGGTTTTTAAGAATAAGTTGTGTGTGTGTGATACTTCACTTTACGAGCCATGTGTAACTGTCCCCGGTAATGGGAGAATTTAGTTAATACTGCTACTCTAATAAATTATTATCAATTTGGTTGCGTCTATATCCAATGATTTTTTTGTTGCTTATAATCAAATTTTTTTCTATGATATAGTCCAACAACAAAATTCTTTATGTCCATTAACACCAATCTTCAATTTTGGAGTGAAAAATCAAAACAGGATACTGAATAAAATTTATGTCCATAAATTAGCATCTATATTTAAAGAGCATTTTATAGTGACATGTATTGGAAATTTATAACCGCAGTGAGGTGACAAACAAAAAGCAAATAGGCACTAAAACACACACTTCCTAGATCTAGAAACAAGCCATTGCAGACACAAGCCATATGGCCAAAGAGAAAGGATATGTTGGCATAAAACCAGTCATGCCAGACCTCCAGAAATAATAATAGATGCAGTAACCATATACATACAAATTACAATAACATAGAGCCACCGCAAAAAAATGACATGTGTAAAAAAAAAGACAAATCACACAAAATTCGAACAGGAATTCGATCCAACCATTGTGACCATAAAACTCATATTTAGAACAGGTCACATGATAGTCATAACGTCTAAAAGTTGCTTTAATACCACTGATGGAAAAAGCATTATATTTTTAATTTTTATTTTAACACTTAAATAGTTATTAATCACACTAGAGCGGAATCAATGAATATTATCAAGTGATCCAGTTATACGTATATGAGTAATCAAAATAAAACAACATACCAATTACTTGTGCACCTTGTTATTTGGAGAGGAGAATAATCACGGAAGGTACAAAGATCAAAGAGTATGACCTTATCTATGGCTAGTATTTGGATATGTAACGTAAGAATGTGGACTCAATCTTTGGGAATCAAATTTTAAAGTGCTTGCTGAGAAAAAAGAGTTAAATTAAAAATTATAAAATGTTAAGAAGTTGTACAAATTTAGGATGCAAGAACAACCAAGTTCTAGTTCTATAGAAACTTGGTTACCAACACATCTGAAACATAATACTATTCTAAACTTGTAACATACCTATACACGATAGTATATAACCAAAGACCAATTCATATCTTTCACCTATGTGGGATACAAGGCTGAAATGGTCTTGAATTCTTGATGACTGCTTGGCTTTGTAAAGAAGCTTTACTTTGCAAATATTTTAAAAACTAACACCAAAAGAATAACCCTAGAAGAAAATTTAGCAAGAAAACAATTTCGGCTCAAGTTATATTGTTCCACTTCCACACCTTTTGTAGCAGTCTCCCTCGGGAAAATTCAGATAACTTGTTGGGTACCTTCGGTCGAAGCTATGGAACCGTGTTACATGTTCGTGTTGTCTTTGCATTATTTGAGGAGTATTAAAGTAAATGATAAGCCGGTTCAGACCTTTTCTAACAAGTTGAGGAGCATCACTGTTGTCCTTAATGAACCGAGCAGCCGAAAGCTTAACAATAGTATTATTTTAGTGGGTCCAAATCTCATTAGTTTTCAGAGATCTTATGAGTTAGTGCAAAATGCTAAATTCAAGCAAATTGTCTTTCAAGATGGGGAAATTTTGGCATTCTTACTACTCTAGAGATTGCCGTGATTGGAAATAAAAGGTAATGGCTGGTTGTGTTGGGAAAGTTGTGTATTCATGATCTGACTAAAGAAGTCGAATCAGCTTTCTTAATGTTGAAACATCTTCCCTAAACATGTAGAACATTTCTTATTTAAACAAAATTAGACCCGAACCCCGTTGAACATGTGGAAGATATGAAAAGTCTATGGAGTGGGATGATTTCATACACAGTTTACAAAGTTCTCCATGTCTCGTATCTTGGCGAGGGATGATTCATGAAAGACAAGTAAAAACAATATCATCATGAGTCAAGGAAGTTCGTAGGTCTTTTAAATCAAATGATCTTTGTGATGTTCCCTTGCAAATGTTTATTAAAATCATCTCATCGGGTTGTGTCGTGAGATTGAGTATGTTTTGTCCTCCAAGTGCAATCAAGTTCCGGAGTCAAGGTGTTTTCCAAATATTTTGATCCTGTTGTTAGCTCAAGTTTGAAGGTGATGCATGTTCTTATTATTGGTTTATTGAATGCATCCACGCAATGCTTCTATGCAATTGTGTGCTAGCATTCAAGTTGTTTATGTTGTACAGTACCTCTAATATCATCAGTATATTTCACCCTTACCTAAATGTTGTTTCCTGAGATTTTTGTATTATAATCTATACCATTTGTGTGTTCATTATACACCGTTTATCTTTTGAAGAAATGAAGCTACTCACTTGACATATTAACGAGAAAGGTTTGATAGAAGAAGTGAAAGGGGCTTGGGTGAGGTATTAGTTGCACATGAACCCATTTCTTCACAAATCAATAAACCATTGTCACTTCGATTTAAGAAAAAAAGTAGTCACATGGTTGAGTGTCTCAGACATTTTCCTTTGTAGAATTAGTCAAATTAAAAAATTATAAAATGTTAATTTACTATACAAATTTAGGATGATAAACGAATGACAGTTTTATAGAAACTTTGAACTTTATTATCAATACACATCGAAACGTAGTACTATTCTAAAGATATAACACACGTGTACACGATAGAATATAACCAAAGAACAATTCACTTCGCTAACCTATGTGGGATACAAGGCTAAAATGGTCTTGAATTCTTGATGACTACATCGCTTTGTAAAGAAGCTTTCCTTCGCGCAAATGTTTTGTGTATCAGACTATAAAGTGTGTTTTAATAAAAAAAGAGTTAAATAAAATATTAAGAAGTAATACAAGTTTTGGAGTGTAAGGGAGAGAAAAGTGCTATATGAACTTTTTTCTCAATAACACATCCGAAACATTATACTATTCGAAACTTGTAACATGCATGTACACGATAGTATATAACCAGAGAATGATTCATTTCTTTAACCTATGTGGGATACAAGGCTGAAATGGTCTTGTGTTCTTGATGACTTAGTGGCTTTGTAAAGAAGTTTTTCTCCGTAAATGATTTGAAGACTAACACCAAAAGAGCAACCTACAGGCGGAACCAAGAAGTTAGAAGATTGGGGGGGTGGGGGGGGGGGATTTGAATCTGTGGTGGAGTGCCTTTGTAATAACCACAACTATACATCCGCCCCTGACCGTAGTAAAAAATTCAGCAGCAAAACAATTTTCGCCCAGGTTAGATCCCTTGGGAAATATTGGGTAACTTGTTGGGTAAAGATATAGAACCGTGTTACATGTTCGTATTGTTTAGACAAGAACGGAGGCCCATTCCGTAGATTCTAGTGGTTGGAAATTTCAGGTTTGCCTTTGATTGCATAGTCCAAATAGACTTTCAACGCCAGTTCTGGTTCTGTTATTAATCAATCATCAGTTACTTGTTGTTACATTCGTATATTTAAACAACTGATGACGGGAATATAACTAAATGTATAGACTTGATAGTTATGAAATAAAGTGTTGATGATATTCACAAACTTGTTACCTTTGTTATAGTTACAAATAGACGAGAAATCCTTTGATTAGCATAACTCAAGGCCAAGTGATGAGGTGTAAGTTGCATAAATGATATTTATATATGTTACATATTTGTGTATACTTTGTATATCTATGATTAAAATTAAAGAAATATTTAGTATTTGATGGTCACATATATCGTATTTACGTTATCTTCCTTGAATAGATAATTATATCGTCTTACTCTAAAAGGTAATTAGTAACTATCTTAGTAACTATCTGGATATGTAAATATATGAAGTCTAAGATATGTAAATATATGAAGTCTAAGATCACTCCCAACCGTGACACGTTTCTTTCTCTGTCAATTGTGTCACTTCCACACCATATCAGCACTTCCAAACTAACACACCCCTCTCAATAATGGTGGTGTTCTTCATTTTGTATTACTACACAAATATACCAAACAACACCTAGACACAAAGCACTCACACAAAACACAAATGAGCCCCGCACCAACGACGAGGTGGTACCATCGGTTTTATAAGACAGACGTGCGTCAGTTTGTAAACCGATACAGCCATTGAGAGCGGTCTATTATTTAAGTATCACATTATGAGGTGCTTGTTGAAAAAAATATTAGAACAAATATTAAAAAAGTTTAGAACTCATACAAATTTAGGACAATGCACACTACTCAAAAGTTCTATTTCGCAGTATGGACTTTTAAAAAAGTACCATGTCCGAAACATTATATTATTCTAAAGATTTAACATTCATACACAAAGTCGTATATAACAAAAGCATATATCACTTCTTTAACTGATGTGGGATATAAGGTTGAAACGGTCTTGATGTACTGTTCGGATTTGTAAAGAAGTTTTCCTTCGCATAAGTTTTAAAGACCAACACCAAAAGAAAAATAACAATGTATGTATGTATATACATACACTTAACAAAGTGACCAGATGAAATTTCTCTGCTTAACAAACTGATATGATTTGGCAAAGCATGGAGGACACCGCCCACCACACCCCAACCCCAAACACAATGTGGATCCGCCCCCGGACACAACCCTGCCAATATAATGGTGGTGTGTTTCATTCTGTGGTACTACACAAATATACCTCACAAACACACACTACATAAAACACAAATGAGCCCCACACCACTGACGAGGTGGTGTTATCGGTGTCAAAAGATAGACGTGCGTTGGCTTGTAAACCGACGTAGCCATTGAGAGTGTTCTAATATTTAAGTATCAAATTAAGAGGTGCTTGTTGAAAAAATAATAATAAATATTTAAAAAAAAGTTTAGAACTTAAACAAATTTAGGACAGTGTACACTTACTAAGAAGTTCAATTTTGGAGTATGAACTTCATAAAGAGTACCTTGTCCGAAACATTATATTATTCTAAAGATGTAACATTCACATACAAAGTCTTATATAACAAAAGCATATATCACTTCTTTAACCGATGTGGGATGATGTAAGGTTGAAATGGTCTTGATGTACTGTTTGGATTTGTAAAGAATTTTTCCTTCACATATGTTTTAAAGACCAACACCAAAAGAAAAATAACAATGTATGTATATACATACGCTTAACAAAGTGACCAGAGGAAATTTCTCGGCCTAAAATGAAAGTGACGTTGTAAAGAAAATGAAGATGTAAATTCCCAATGTTTGTTTTAATAGTAGTTTGTGACGATTTGGATGGGATGATGAAGAGATAATGATGCACCCACCAATACAAATGTTCATGTTGAAGAGCCTTCAAGTTTTTGTTGTGGTTAGACCAAAAGTCGAGTCCTTTAGTTGAGGTACGTATTAAGTGAAGCATGTAATATACTTGGTGATTATATTAATAAAGTTGCTACTACAAAAGGGAGACATGTAATAGGCTTTCAAAATAAAGGTTAACATGGTAAGTTGTGAGCTTTTTAAAATGAAATTGTTTTCTCGAATTAAAAGGTTGAAGGCAGTTGGCATATTGAGGAGTAAGGTTTGATAGAAGAAGAAAGAGGGGCTTGGGCGAGGTATTAGTTGCATGGATGATGTTTGTAGAATAACATTTGATTCGTCTGCGTAATTGTATATACAAACTTAATTATGTTGCAGCATTTTGTTGGTGATATGACAACAAATGAATCCACTTCTTCACAAACTAATAAATTGTTGTTACATCGATTTAAGAAAAAATTTAGTCACATGATTGGGTCTCTCAATCAGTTTTCCTTTGTAAAATAAGAAAATGGTTAAGACTTACGATAATGTATTATCGTTGAACTATCATCTTTCAACTATTAATATGTCATTATACATCATTGGATATTTGTATTTATTAATCTTGAATATCCATGATTACAAGGAAGAAATATTTAGAATGTGATCATAATTGATATCATATTTTGTGTTCAACTCTAAAAATTAGTCTGGATATGTAAGATTATGGACTCAATCTTTGTGTACCAAATCTCAAAGTGCTTAATAAGAAAAAAAGAGTTTAAATTAATATTGTAAAATGTTAAGAAGTTACACAAATTTAGTGTCTTTTTATGTACTCTAAGTTGTTGATTTTACCATTTACTTTAAGAAAAAAACTATAAATTCATAACGTACTTTACAAAAAAACTCATTATGCTCTATCTACTTCACTTATTGTCATAATACGTAACCGTTTTCATTTTATCTAATTTATCCGTTTTATTAAATGGGTCCGTTTATCCGTCCCATTTTTCATCATTTTAATATCTCGGATAAAAACGGATAAAACGGTTTTGACTTGATAAAATGAATTTTATTTTATCCGTTTTTTTTTATCTTTTATCCAGAGATTAAAATGAAGCGGATAAAATTGACGACGAAAACGGATAAGGACAATAACCGAATTAAATGAAAACGGTTATGTACATGACAATAAGTAGAAGTAATAGAGATAAAGCTTTTTAAATGTACGTTGTAATTATAAACTTTCTTTTACTTTCCTTACTTTTTTCACTTCCTTTGTTGTTGGAGACAAAGGCTTTTTAGCCATTGACTTTGGGAACCACAAACTTCTAATAGTTTTTGTGAAGTCTTAAAGTGCATTAAAAGCTTTTCAAAGCCTTATATGCATTGGACTTAAGTATACATAAACTAAAACTACACCAAAAGTATATCTATTAACCGAATTCGTGAAACACTTTATCTTTGAGTGATGTGCATGAGAAGTACCCAACTCCACTTGTGTTGCCACTATATAGTTTGGGAGTAGTGCTAGACCTAAAAAAAACTTCCACAAAATGATTTGAATATGTTTGATGGTGTATTTGGGTATATGTTTTCTCTCTTTCTTTTTATTAAGTCAATCAAACACATACAACTCATTTTGTAAATTTATTTTGTGGAAGTTTTTTGTGGGTCTAGCACTACTCATAGCTTGGTATCAACTTTATCATACCTTGAAAAGTATCAAACAATATGTAAGAAGTTAGATATTTTTTTTATTATGCTTTTCAATTCCACATCGAACAAATAGATGATATATTGCTTCCTTATATAGTTTAGTTTGTATTATTTAGACAACTTGAGATTAGTGTCATTTATCTGTAGCAATTTTGTGGACATTGATTATAGAAAGTAATAAGCAGTGATTGAAGATTGCTACAAATATTTGTTAAGTCTTAACTTTTTGGGGTTTAAAATCATGTGTTTTTAATGTAATTAGTGTCATTTATTAGCAATTTTGTGGACATTGATTAAAGAAAGCAATATCAATGTGTGGAAAATTCCTACAAATATTTGTTAAGTTTTAACTTTTTTTTTCTTCAATTTGAAGGTTTAAAATCATGTGTTTTTCTTAGATTGTATGTTGTTGGAATATCATGTTGAATGTTATTTAACGCAAAGAGTAAAGGCTCTCCTTTTTTTGTTTCATGAAACCAAAGGGTGTGGGTTGCGTTTGCAAGAAAAGAATTATAATTGTGACAAAGAAAATGATAAGCGAGTTAAGACATGTGGTCCTCGATGAACCGAGCTTCCAAGAAGCTTAGAATTATTGTCTGAGTGGGATCAAAACTCATTGGTTTTGACTTTTGAGAGAATTAATGAGTTATTTCAAAATGATAGTCATATTCTAGCACATTGTCTAGAGTATGTTGAGCAAGTGGATATCTTGAAATACAAGACGAAACAGCTTAAACAGGAGCTCGTCACGAAAACAGACGCCCATTTCTTATATTCTCGTGGTTGGATATTATAGGTTTGCCTCTGAAACTTTCAATGAAACTTTCAAGGCAATTATATTGTTGGTTGTTTGGGAAAGTGTGTTTTCAAGATCCAACTAAACATATAAAAGAAGCCGCATTAGCTATCTTAATGGTTGAAACATCTTCCTTAAACATGTGGATATATTTCTTATTCGAACAAAGTTAAACCTCGTTGAACATATTTATGATCACACAAAAGAATCAAGGAAAATAAATATTTGAAGAACCAAAAAAACATATATGGAGAGGTCTTCTTCGATCTATCAGGAAAAATCTTTTGATAGAAGAAAATAAAAGGGCAAGTGATTAATTATTATTTCATTACCGTGTCCATATACATTGAAACATAAAATTACAATGTGTGGTTTATGATTATACTCTTGAATCTATAATAAAGAAACGGTATAGCAGACTCACTGAAAGTAAATTCTATGTGTATTGAAAAATAGCAATGTATGTAGATATTAAATGTTTGTTATATTATTAGTTGGGGACGATTAGGATGGGATGATGGAAGAAAATAATGATGCAATGAGCAATACAAATGTTCATGTTGCAGAGCCTTCAAGTGTTTGTAGCGGTAAGACAAAAAGTCCAGTCCTTTAGTTGAGCTAATATACTTGGTGATTATATTGACAAAGTTGCTACGATGCGTCAAGAGGGAGATTTGCAAGAGGCATTCAAAATAAAAGTTTACATGGCAAGTTGAATGAAATTGTTTTCTCGAATTAAAAGGTTTAAGGCAGTTGACATATTATTGAGTAAGGTATGATAAAAGAAGAAAGGGGGCTTGGTTGAGGTATGCATTGATTATATTTGTAGGATAACATTGATTGGCATGCCTAATTGTATATCTAAACTTAATAATTTTGCAGCATTATAGTGGTAATAGCACATGAACCTATTTTTGCACAAACGAATAAACTGTCATCACATCGATTTAAGAAAAATATTAGTCACATGGTTGGGTCTCTCAATCGTTTTCCTTTCTAGAATTAGAAAGTGGTTAAGACTTACGATAATTGATGAGTGTCTAAATACTCATCATTTTTGTACCATTTAGAATGCCAAAAACATCTGAAAACACTCAGAAATGCATCAAAATGATAAAAATATCACAAATAAGTGTTTTATGTGTTTTAAACGCAAAAAACATCAAAATCTGGTGAAAAACGTATCAAGTTTGCATAATTGGCAGTTTTAGTCCCCCAAGTTTAAAAAGTTGTCAAAAACAGTCCCTGGTAAATCAAAATAAAGAAAAATATCATTTTAAGTCCTTAGGGATTCATGAGTTGTCAAATTTGATCTTTGAAATTTAAAATTGCAAAATTACAACTTTAGTCCCTCAAGTTTTGAAAATGTCAAATATAGTCCTTGGATATTTAAAAAATGGAAAATAATCAAAATTAGTCCTTGTACTATTAAAGATTTTCAAGTTTGGTCCTTGTGTTAACTTTGGAATGTTGACAGGTTTGGTCCCTCAAGTTACAGAAAATTACATGATTGGTCCTTGTGATTATTAAGCTACAAACGGACCCTTTGTGTTATTAAATACCCAAATCCAATGCATAACTGGCCCAACTCCAAACCCACCCAACCGTTAAATATTAA